>JBAMNC010000759.1:30000-547427 GCA_037902135.1 Cetoscarus ocellatus | reverse complement strand
GAGGAAATGGAATTAAAGGCAAGGATACAAGGAAAAGAAATGGAATAAATCAAGAGGTCCAAAATGGCGGCTTGAACATGATAATAAGAAGGGTGGAGGAAGAAGGCCCTAAACTCATATCCCATTTTCTTGCATTTCATTCCTGAGCTGGATTATTTGATACCAAGTTGGTTGACTGAGTAAGTGCTCTTGCTTTTCATTCACAATAAGTCTGAAGTGGCAACCAGCGACAAGCACTATGCAAGGTTTATTTATTTGGCCACGGTTGAGCTGTCTTTCCACCAAGTGGTCTGGTTTGGTTCAGTGCAGTTAGAAGCAGTAAGACCTGATCCCACTTGAGTTTCTATTGCGCATCGTACTGAGCTACACTGACCCTGACTGCATGGTGGAAACACAGCAAAAAATAGAAAAGAATAACTAGAAGTTAAAACAAAAAACAGTGGCACCTGTAGAGGCGTGTTTACTATCACCTCGACTCCATAACAACAAGCTAGCAGTACCAATATGGCACGGTACTATCTGTTAATGTCAAAATAAAGACACAAAAGAAAGTGTTTCCTGTTGGATAAAGCCAATTCCTTTGCAGATTATTTATCTCATGTAACTGTAAATAACAAAAAATAAAATCCCACTGTAATTATTTGACCAAGTGTAACATACAAACTGTACCTAGTTACCTTTCAAAATAAATAAAATAACACACAACATAGGGCAGTGTGACTATTGAGGCTAAGTGTGGAAGGAGTCTCCATGTGACGTGCTCTGACCCAAAATTGAGACAGTCAGTAATACTGCAATTCACAAGGTTAAATTGTGCAGTGGACATGGCAATGAATGGAAATATAACTTGGTAAAAGTTATAGTATGTTAAGTCAATATTAATGCTCCTGACATAATGAGGGAGAAAAGCTGTTAAAAAAATTTAGTTGCAGTCTCTTGTGAAGTGGAGCTGCTTTCAAAACAAAAAAGACTGGTGCTATTTAACTATGAACTAAGAGGCTAGCTAAACCTTTCAACAGCTTTTCTTCCTCAATTTCCCACAAACATCCTCTGAAAGGAGAAAGTGTTTTACAATTAACCACTTTTCGAACACCATTAACCAGTTAGCTGTGTCGGCAGCAGCTTCACTGAATAAAGCATGCTGGGATTCCTGGCCATGGGATAAGAGGTAAGCTGTACCTGTTAATGGTATATTTAGTGCAGGGTGTCCATGTTGTCTGAGACTGAACACAGAAAGAAGAGTGCTATGATGTCTCACCGTGGCAGAGAGCTGAACTGTCTTTGTGCTTGTTGAAATCCGTCTCTGTCCTCCTCTTGTTTCTGAGCCTGAGCCTCCACTGTCACCGAATGACGGCCGCTGTCTGTCCCATTGCTCACCTGTAGAATCAACAAAGACATACACGTTAATATGCACATACTCTGAGTTAAGTGAAGGCAGAACGGTGACATTTCTGTCTTAAAGCACGAGTTGACACTGCTTACAGATATCTGATCAAAGCACCTGAACACACACTCAGATGAAGGAGCATTTCCCCCTTAACGCACCAGGTGGTTTGACAGTGTGAAGCCTCCTGAGTTTAAGGAGACCCTCGGGGAACAGGTAATTAACAGGTGTGATTCCATGATGACAGCGGTGCTGAACAATGCACCTGTGCTGGCAACACTCCTGAAATGATCTTATTAAAGGAGGAATTATGATCTTTTTTCTCTCAATTACAAACACTTAAATACCAGAAAAACAGATTATACAAAAAAAGAAATACCAGCGGGTAATTATGTCCCCTAAAATAATTATTCCAAAAGGTCTGATCAGAGGAGCTGCTATAAAACAGATGGATTTAAAACACATGAGTGATGCTGCAGAAAACACATCAGTCTGTGTGAAAACTGAAGGAACAACAAAACGTTGATTTATCACATTAACACACATCGAGATGTTTCCAAACCAAACAGACAATAACTTTTCATGACTTGAGCTGAGATGAATACCTAGAAGCCTTCAACCTTGACACCAAAATACCCCTCTTTATGTAAATGTTAGTATTTTATTACTTTTTATGATTCCCAAACAGCAATAGCTAGTGACAGAGGTATTAGTTTGAAGATCACAGGAAATTTTGCAGTTTTAAAATAACGCTTCGACTTGGAAATAAAAGTTGGCATATTAATTTTCAATTTTTCAAAATTTTGTCCTAAAACCAAGGCAAACTGCAGTATCTGATATCCTTCATGGTGAAACCAAGGCTGCAGTATCTGCTATTTTTCATGGTGAAACCAAAGTTGCAGTATCTGTTTCTTCATGGTGAAACCAAGGCAAACTGCAGTAAGTGCAGTTACTGCAGTTGCCTTGGTTTTACAGTGCATTTTTGCAGTTACTGCAAAGTAACAAATGGCAATATCTCAGAGAAACTAAGCAGGAGCCCTATGAAACTTTAAGAGATTGAAGTGCATATATTGCATTTTTGATTAGTGCAAAAAAATGTTTTTTGAAAAAATGCAGATACTGCACTTTGCCTTTGTAGGGCAGTGATGTCATCAGTAGTTAGACCTAACCATCAGTGTGGTCTGCCCAACATTTATACAACATTTCTGCAGGGGTGGACAACTCTGCTAACCAAGAGGACCCCATTTATTTTATCCTAGGTGACGGCTCATCTAGAGTCAGTTTCAGACACCTACACTGTAACTGAATTTTGTAAACTTAACAGTATTTTACTGTAATATCTACAGCTACCTACTGTAAAAAAAATCTATAAAGTAAATCACTGCAAATGGCAAAAGATTGTGAGGAAAAAATACAGATTTCTGTAATATTAACAGCATTTTACAGTAAAATCTACAGTAACTCCTGTACGTATCTATCTATCTATCTCTCTATATATAAAAAATATATATATATAATATATATATATATATAAATATATATATATATATGTGTGTGTGTGTGTGTATATATATGTATACACACACACACACACACACACACACACAAATATATATATGTATATATATATATGTGTGTGTGTATATATATATATATATATATATATATATATATATACATATACACACATACATACACTGCCCAGCCAAAAAAAAAGTCAGCACCAAAAACCAGGGTCACACACTCTAATATTTCATTGAACTGCCTTTAGCTTTGATTACAGCACGCATTCGATGTGGCATTGTTTCAATAAGCTTCTGCAATGTCACAAGATTTGTCACAGATCATAGCACTGCCCCCACAGGCTTGGACAGTAGGCACTAGGCATGATGGGTGCATGATGGGTGCATCACTTCACCTGCCTCTCTTCTTACCCTGATGCTCCCATCACTCTGGAACAGGGTAAATCTGGACTCATCAGACCACGTGACCTTCTTCCAGTCCTCCAGAGTCCAATCTTTATGCTCCCTAGCAAACTGAAGCCTTTTATTCCAGTAAGCCTTACTGTGTAGTCGTTTTCTTAAGGCTTCACAGCTGTTCAGTCCCAATCCCTTGAGTTCCCTACACATTGTGTGTGTGGAAATGTGTATTTCACTATTAAACATACCCCTGAGTTCTACTGTTGTTTTTCTTCTATTTGATTTGGTCAAACGTTTAAGTGATCACTGATCACGATCATGCAGGATTTTTTTCGACCACATTTCTTTCTTGAAGACAATGCTTCCCCACTATCCTTCCAGTTTTTAATAATGCATTGGACAGTTCTTAACCCAATTTTTAGTAGTTTCTGCAATCTCCTTAGATGTTTTCTCTGCTTGATGCATGCCAATGATTTGACCCTTCTTAAACAGACTAACATCTTTTCCACGATCACAGAATGTGTCTTTCAACATGGTTGTTGAAGAAATGAGAAGCTACTCATTGCATCAGCTGGGGTTTAATAAGTTGTTGCCAGCTGAAAGATAATCACACGTGCAGTAATTATCCAACAGGAGGCTATATATATATATGTGTATATATATATATATATATATATATATATATATATATATATATATACACACACATGGGAGGCCCCTTCAGAAATAAATCATACTTGCTTTTACATTCACCATCATACTCTCATACATACACTAGTATACTCTCTTACATTCACTATCAAACTCTCTTACATTTACTATTAAACTCTTTTACATTTACTATCAAACTCTCATACATACACTATTAAACTCTCTTACATTTACTATCAAACTCTTTTACATTTACTATCAAACTGTCTTACATTTACTATTAAACTCTCTTACATTTATTATCAAACTCTCACAGAGAATAATAGGATATGTGAATGAGAATAGTAGTATGTGTGAATGAGAATAGTAGTATGTGTGTAAGAGTTTGCTTGAAACGGAAGTGAGTTTGCTTGAAACGGATATAGCACTAAATTCTCTGTCTCTGATTGGTTATCTTCTTCGAAAAAGCTGGGGGAGGCGTATTTTTACATATATGGCCATGATTGAAATGACAGTATGGTGGACAGAGAGCAACTACAAGAAGCCATGGGCCTCCTTAATAATATTTTAAACTCTTAAACCGTCACAACAGTGTCAGACATATTACAACAACGGCAACAGCCATCCAGTCCGCATCCAATGCGGCCGCTGAGGAGGGAATGCGGCGGCTTTTCAGAGCTGAATCAGGTTTAACCGGGAGCCAACGACGTCTCATTCACCTTGCACATGAGCTATCAAGACACGGGTTGAATTATAAAATCACACAAGGGACTGATGATCCCTCACTGTCCCCTGCGATGCGCGCCTATCTGCGTCTTTACGCTCACCGGCAGACGAAGGAGCGCGTGCACATAGACGCTGAGCGAATCAGGAGGTGTCACACTGACGCTCGCGTTAGCTACAAGCGAAGTACAGGTGCGTCATCGGCTCCCGGTTAAACCTGATTCAGCTCTGAAAAGCTGCCGCATTCCCTCCTCAGCGGCCGCATTGGATGCGGACTGGATGGCTGTTGCCGTTGTTGTAATATGTCTGACACTGTTGTGACGGTTTAAGAGTTTAAAATATCATTAAGGAGGCCCATGGCTTCATGTAGTTGCTCTCTGTCCACCATACTGTCATTTCAATCATGGCCATGTATGTAAAAATACGCCTCCCCCAGCTTTTTCGAAGAAGATAACCAATCAGAGACAGAGAATTTAGTGCTATATCCGTTTCAAGCAAACTCACTTCCGTTTCAAGCAAACTCTTACACACATACTACTATTCTCATTCACACATACTACTATTGTCATTCACATATCCTATTATTCTCTGTGAGAGTTCGATAGTAAATGTAAGAGACTATACTAGTGTATGTATGAGAGAATGAGAGTAAATGTAAGAGAGTTTGATAGTAAATGTAAGAGAGTATACTAGTGTATGTATGAGAGAATGAGAGTATGATAGTAAATATAAGAGTTTGATAGTGTATGTATGAGAGTTTAATAGTAAATGTAAGAGAGTTTAATAGTAAATGTAAGAGAGTTTAATAGTGTATGTATGAGAGTTTGATAGTAAATGTAAGAGAGTTTGATAGTAAATGTAAAAGAGTTTAATAGTAAATGTAAGAGAGTATACTAGTGTATGTATGAGAGAATGAGAGTATGATAGTAAATATAAGAGTTTGATAGTGTATGTATGAGAGTTTAATAGTAAATGTAAGAGAGTTTAATAGTAAATGTAAGAGAGTTTAATAGTGTATGTATGAGAGTTTAATAGTAAATGTAAGAGAGTATACTAGTGTATGTATGAGAGAATGAGAGTATGATAGTAAATATAAGAGTTTAATAGTAAATGTAAGAGAGTTTGATAGTAAATGTAAGAGAGTTTAATAGTAAATGTAAGAGAGTTTAATAGTGTATGTATGAGAGTTTAATAGTAAATGTAAGAGAGTTTAATAGTAAATGTAAGAGAGTTTAATAGTAAATGTAAGAGAGTTTAATAGTGTATGTATGAGAGTTTGATAGTAAATGTAAGAGAGTTTGATAGTAAATGTAAAAGAGTTTAATAGTAAATGTAAGAGAGTATACTAGTGTATGTATGAGAGAATGAGAGTATGATAGTAAATATAAGAGTTTAATAGCGTATGTATGAGAGTTTGATAGTAAATGTAAGAGAGTTTAATAGTAAATGTAAGAGAGTTTAATAGTGTATGTATGAGAGTTTGATAGTAAATGTAAGAGAGTTTAATAGTGAATGTAAGAGAGTATACTAGCGTATGTATGAGAGAATGAGAGTATGATAGTAAATATAAGAGTTTGATAGTGAATGTAAGAGAGTATACTAGTGTATGTATGAGAGTATGATGGTGAATGTAAAAGCAAGTATGATTTATTTCTCAAGGGGCCTCCCATACACACACCCACACATATATATATACATATGTGTGTGTGTGTGTGTGTGCGTGTGTGCTATTTTGCACATATATAAATACTGTTATGTATATATTTAATATACATAACAGTATATATTTAAATATACTATATGTTGTACAGTAAATTAATGAAAAGAGTAATCAAGAGAAAATTCCATTTTTCCCAAGAAAACTGAACAATAGCAGGCAAGATTTCTCTTTGTAAATTTCTGAGTTTTGGGTGAAACAAATGTTTGAGTAAATGTATTTTATGGCATAAACAAATATACATCTGTTCTTTTCTTCTTTTTTTAACATAATGATATTTTGCTAATAAATGATCAGAATGATCAAAATAGTGAAAGATATAATAACATAAACTAAAATACAGCAAGTTCATCATGATTCAAAATGCATTAAAAAGTTGTAAATAGAATATGGTTATGATACTGTAAATGAAAAAATAGTAATGATGCTTCTGAAAATACAGTAATTATGCTGTAAATTGAAAATTCAGTAATTATACCTTGGAATAAAAGATACATTTGTAAAACAATTATGGAAAATACAATAATTATGCTGTTAATGAAAATAGAGTAATGCTACCATACAGATTTTTGCAGTAACTTACAGGCATCTTGTTGCCAGTAAGTTACTGTAAAAATTACAACCTTTTTACAGTGTATTAACAATGTACAGTGAGGGTCATTAATGCATCCATTACTGCAATTCCTTTCACAACTTTGGCACCAATGTCCACCCTAACTTAAGGATAAAGTTATTCAGTTTTAGAGGTTATAGGCCAAAGTTCAAGTTCTCCAAGCTGAATGCCCTTTGTTTGTGAACTTGATCACTCTGAAGGGCTTTTGGGATTTTTTTTCCAGACTTTGCCCATCTGCCCACTGTGACTCAGATGTGCTGCACTCATTCTAGATGTCGAAGTCACTGTGACCACTACCCTTGTTACAAAACATGCACCTAAACCATTAAAGTGATTTTCAGCAGTTGGACTGACACTAAAACCACCCCAGCCCACCCCCAATGAATCAATCCCATCTATGGTGAGCTGGCAGTGAATGCAAGATAGTCATAATTTTAAATGATTATGTGTATATCAGTGTAAATAATATCAAAACATTAAAACATAATGTAAAAGTGTAGTTCTGGTACATGCATTATTTTCCAGACCTGTGTAAGTCTTGACTACCCACACTAACCTGTCTGGGTGTGTGTTTGTTGTCTGTTCATTGGTGTGGTTGACATGGAGATATCATCTCCCTCAACACTTGCACACGCTGCTAACGAGCTGGCTGATGAAAGAACATGACAAGCCAATTAAACACGGTGAGCTGAGGAGCTGTGAGCGTAACTTGACCAAGTGTCAGTTTCCATAAGACTCAAATACTGATGATCTGGACTGTTTTGGTTCATACAGTCTGTTGAAATGATCACAGACCTATTATTTTTTAATTTTACGAATAACTGATCTTTTGGCCTAAATCACCAAACAAATTTGTTCCTTCATTGCTTCTGCAGTTTGTAATGAGTTCTTACTGAAATTTGGCCATGGCTTAGGAATTATTGTAAGATCAGTGAAGACAATTTTTAGTTTGTTAAACTTCAGAACATGTGTATTAATACCATCAATACCATGCAAACACAAAAATTAAAAATGTCCAACTTTTTTAGTGATGCAATGTTTGATTGTAACTTCAAAGTAGAAAAATGTAATGGTAAATGTGTTATATGATAAATTATAAATAATAAACTATAACTTCAGTTCTGCCTGAGAAACTGAAACATTCAGATGTGTCTTCAATATTATTAAGTTAGCATTAGAGGGTTAAATGTGAAACAGCAGTTGAGGGGTTGAAGTTAAAGCCAAGTATAAGAATGGAGAAGATACTGATTTAAGTGAATCTAAGCGTGGCATGGTTGTCAGCGCCGGACAAGCTGGGCTGAGTATATCAGAAACTGGGATCAGTTGATTATTTGCTGGGAACTTTGGATCCAAGAACTTCAGGCACTTAAATTGCAGGTCTTTGGGGATAAATAATTCAAAATCTGAAATGTGCCCAACATCATGCAGTTTGGCTTGGTGATATTATCTAAGGTGTATTTTATAACTGCTGCTGTAGCATTTAGGGCTGTACTCATTCTGCAAAATCCACATCAAAACACATATCAGCATGAAGATGATGACCATACATTGCTGTATCAGTATTTTAGGACTAATTTTAAGGTGAACATAATAAAGTTCTTTAGTAGATGTTGAATTACAACATGGTGGTCACCAACATGTAGATCTTGATCTGCTAGTACATTTTTCCAGTGGATCTTTAAGAATAGATGAGTTAGGCATTTATTTGGCACACAAGTTGGAGTGTTTCAAGGATTTCCATTACAAATGTGTATCTGGTGGATCCAGCTGCTTTGCAAGATTAATTAGGTCCAACTGACTTTTCAACAAAAAATTCATACAGTTTAAAATGTGTTCTCTGCCCACATTGCTGCTGTCTTAGACTTTAAGAGTTGTGAGTTTTGTTTTGTATTATGTTGTTGCAAAATGCAAATGGAACTTTAAAGCCACTGGCTATGTGTTTCTATTCACACCCTACATTACATTGAGGGATTGAAAATTCTATCTATTTGTTTAAATGCAGTTTAAATGAAATAGTGAACACTGACAAGACACAATATGCTGAGGCCTTTAAGTGAATTTGGGTGGGTAGATTTAGCTGTCTCTGTTAGCATCATAGGGGATCCTTAGTTGACAAAGGTTGGTGATCACTGCATTACAAGAATGGTCTGGATCCACCGATGGGAGGACAACCCAAACTATAACTCTGGCCTTGGATGTTAAGGGCCTTGCAACACATTTGATGCTTTGAAATTTAAAATACATGTATGAATCACTCAGTAGTCTAGGAGAAGAGAGTTTAATGAACCCAGTGTTTTGGAGCTTGCAGGAGATTTTCTTCAACTTGGATATGAAGGTTTAGAGGGCTGGTATGATATAAGAAACAGTTCGATGAGGATAAGGTGTTCCTCAGCAGATGAAGGGCTGTCAGCAAAACTGTCATTCCTGAAACATTGTGTATTCTTGAAATGGCTGCTTCCCTCCTCGCCCAGACAGCTGCAATAACAGCCCAATTACATTTCACTCAGCATCAATAACAAGTCCTTTCTGCAGCCATCCAAACCCCAAAACATAATATGACATGTGGGCGAATGTATAGCCCTCATATGTTTCAGATTTTGCTGTAACAACATGTTCCTCCGGCTCAGAAAGTGCAGAGAACATAAACGAATATCGGATGTACAGCGAGGGAAAAAGAGAAATTATTTTACTGAGAGTTAATGCGGTGGTGAGAAAATAATTAGTCACGCAGTCTCAAAGTTTGTAATGTGATTTAAGGGGAAGTGGTGAAGAATGTGAAGGTGCTTGGTTTAGCTGTGAGGTGGGTGACGCCACGTAAAGAGAAATGCATGAGAAATAGCCAGGAGAGAAAATCAGTCAGTGTAATGGCATTATCCAGGGAAGAAGAATCAGATTATTCCATGTTAGGGCCTGGAATACAATGCCATATAAAACATGACATTTGTTGAAATCGAATCAAAGAGACGTCCCTGTTCGTTTCTATTCAATAACGTGAAAAATGATGTCAATACAGCACGCTTTTATCTCTGCCTTGTTTCCGCGGTGATGTGACAGACAAAGGTGGGAGGAGGAAATAATTCGACACCTGTTTAAACATGAGAGCGAACGCAGACGGTGAGCCAGAGGGGACATAATTATGAAAATTATTTGCAGCTATCAAAAATCCGGGAGCAGGAAAACAGCTGGAGTGGAGTTCAAACACAAAACAGCCAAGGTGTTATACTTCAGGGTTCAGACCTCGTCACGGACCTTTAAGATTTCAAAGACGGGTCATGTGGCTCCGCCGCCCACACGCCTCATGATGTTTGTAGCTCGCCATAAAGGGGACAAGTTTAAGAGAGCAGCTGTGCAATGCACAAACACACATATGGAGGGCATTTAAGTTGCTAATGGGCAGGCAGAAAAAGAATCCATACTGACAAAAGCCCAGCAGGGTAATGATTCTCTCTTAAAGTCAGCACACAAACGCAATTTCTGCAATTTATTATGAGCAAGCCCGGTCCATTTGTGGTCGCTGGGGTGTACAGCTCCGGGTGGAGCGCCCATCTGGGGGTAAACAGTGTGGTCAGCCATTTCCTGGTCTTGAGACCAAGGTTTGGTTTGGTGGTTGGTTTGGCTTAAAGGACTCCAAAGCACAGATAAATAACAGAAAAAAGTCTTTCTTTCAGTTTTTAAACATGCATTATCTGCGTGACTGTATCAGGTCAGTCACGGCTTACATGCCTATTGCTGAGGTCCAAAATGATTACACTGAATTCTGTACTGCAGTTATCAAATGCTTTTTTCTGTTTAGGTGCATCATGATTAAGCTTCTCTGCAGAGCAGCAGCTGGATACTTCTCACACTGTTTCTTCTTGCTCTCACAGTGATGGGTAATAAGGACACCTCTGCTCCTTTGAGTGTCTCAAGTGCAGCACAGAATATTATAAAATGAATATACACTGCCCGGCCAAAAAAACAGTCCCCACCTGGATTTAACTAAGCAAATAGGTACGAGCCTCCTACTGGATAATTACTGCATGGGTGATTATCTTTCAGCTGGCAACAAGTTATTGATCCCCAGCTGATGCAATGAGTAGCTTCTCATTTCTTAAACAACCATGTCTAAAGACACATCCTGTGGTCGCGGAAAAGATGTTAGTCTGAAGGGTCAAATCATTGGCGTGCATCAAGCAGAGAAAACATCTAAGGAGATTGCAGAAACTACTAAAATTGGGTTAAGAACTGTCCAATGCATTATTAAAAACTGGAAGCATAGTGGGGAACCATCGTCTTTGAGGAAGAAATGTGGTTGGAAAAAAATCCTAAATAATCATAATCGATGATCACTTAAACGTTTGGCCAAAACAAATCAAAGAAAAACAACAGTAGAACTCTGGGGTATGTTTAATTGTGAAAGTAAGAGCATTTCTGCACACACAATGCGAAGGGAACTCAAGGGATTGGGACTGAACAGCTGTGTAGCCTTAAGAAAACCACTAATCAGTAAGGCTAACCAGCAAAACAGGCTTCAGTACTATGATCTGGGGCTGCTGCAGTTGGTCAGGTCTAGGTTCAGCAACATTATGGCCCAAAGAATGTGGTCAGCTGACTACCTGAATATACTGAATGACCAGGTTATTCCATCAATGGATTTTTTCTTCCCTAATGGCACGGGCATATGCCAAGATGACAATGTCGGGATTCATGCTCAAAATGTGAAAGAGTGAAAAATTAATCCAACACTGGATGTAAATAAATCTTGTGACATTGCAGAAGCTTATTGAAACAATCCCACAGCGAATGTATGCTGTAATCAAAGCTAAAGGCTGTCCAACAAAATATTAAGTGTGTGTGACCTTTTTTTTGGTTGTGACTTTTTTTTTAGCCAGGCAGTGTACATAAATAAAATACCAACCCTCTTTGCAGTGTGAACCAACCTATTCCATCCAATTTCATTTTTTTTTTAATTTTTCCCAATTTTTTAAAGGTCATTATCATGTCCATTTCTGCTTAAAACATGTTATGTTATATGTATGCTGCTTCAGTTAGATGCTCAAATGCAGACTTTATACTTCTGCAGTGGTTGACTTATCAGCATTGTACAGCAGGTTCCTGCTCAGCACTAAATTAAAATGTCATAGATGAGAACAAGCTGTACTTTCATCTAAAGAGGAATTCTTGTTCTCACACTTTAAGTGTTGGGTTTTAAAAATATCCCATTATGAACCAACCCTGCTGTTTTTTCACAGTCTGACCTTAAAGAACATGTACATGTGTACCATGGTATACCTTCGAGAGCAGCAGGAAAATCCTTTAGCTGCTCCTGATTTTATCATTGAGACATTCTTTCATAGATTTTAGCGCATCAAGATCTGATCTTTGGGAATTATCAGTGCCACCTTGTTATAATCATTATCAGTAAAGTTGAACTGCATTTCTCATTTATTATGCTTTGTGATGATTATTAGGTGGATCAGTCTGGAGTAAGACTCTCTCTTAGTTTGCATAACCATACCATAATGCTTGCTGTCAGGGCTTGACAGTGAATTATAGATCGTGTTGGACAATGACATGCACATGACAGGCATGGTTTACAGATCCCATGATTACAGCAGTCACAAAAATATGTGTCAGCATCTGAGTGGCAAACACACGCATGGAGATATTGAGGCTAATTTAAGTAGGAGGCATATTTTTTATAGAGAAAACAATACTACTGCTGTTGAACACATCTGCATTTACATGCAAAAGCATGCCTGTGCAGCCTTTTTATTATAACTACAGTTTACTCCAAAATTTTGGGTTTGTGGAAAAGTTGAAAACAAAGAAAAATGACCAGACTAGTTTTATTGCATGTTAAAAAATTATTTTTGTTATGTTATTGGCAACATAAGGCAGTTATATCAGAGTCAGGATTTGTGAATAAAACAAATGCAAAGTGATTTATTGGATGATATTGAAGCTTAAAGGGCTCATATTCTGTTTTTGAGTTTTATTTGCCCTCAAATGTGTTACATGTCTCCTCCACATCACAGAAAAGACAAAAAGTCTGTGGCCTTGAAAGGGACAGGAACTCCAACAGAGCATCTCAGACTGAATACAGAGAACACCACCAATATGACAGCCTGATACTTGAGGGAGTGGAGAGGGTGTCACAATGGGAGCATAGTTTGTCCTTCTCTGCGAGCTAGCTCTTTTTGTGACAACCCGTCCTTATGGCCAGTATGTGGCCACTGACTCTGCACCTCATCAGGACTTAACATGGTGATGGCTCTTTTACAGTGCTCTGGTAATCTGCCAGTTTGTCACACATACTCAGTGACACACACGTAAACACATACTATGCATCACTAGCACATAAAATAAGCAGATAGTTAAAAAAATAATAGTTTAAGTCCATTTGCTCGGGCAGGGCATAGACTATAAAAAGAGTGCAGAGTTGTTGACAACATGGCAGCAAGCAGCATTGAACTGACCCAGAGTAGAATGTTTGACCAATCAGAGCAGATGGGGCCCACATGAGGAAGGGTTTTTATTATCTATAGTTGCATATTACATTTGACTTGCAACAAGCCGTCTACAATTATACAAGAATTAAACTGTTAAAGATGAATAACCAGAATAAATAATGACACTGGTATCAATAAAATCTTATCAGTTCCCATCCTTGATACTCAAAGATGGGGTCAGTGAGTGTATATCGAAATTAAGTGCATATTTGTAATCAGACAAGCAATGGTAGACTTAGATATATGGTTGACTAAGGTGCTGGTATGGTAGAGTGGGTTGTAACTGGGTTTTTGCCACATGTTAAGGCTCTTGATTTAATACTGACCTGGGGCCCATTTGTTGTTTGCCTTCCACTAATCTCTAACCCCCTTTCCAAGTCAATCCACTGTCCCAACACTAACAAAAAAGCCCCCAAAAAAATATCTTAAGAGAAAAAAAAAGAACGGTTGATGTCATGCAAGTAATTTAGAAAAAAACATAAAAAACAAGTGGCAACAAAAAAACCCTCCCTGGACAGAATTGGGGTACCACATCCTGATACAGCAGGTTTGTTGGCCCAACTTTTGCCTTTAACCTCTGAATAACACAGCTGCTGTTAAGGGTCTACATGATCCCTTTGCAAACATTTCGCCACACACCCACCAACATGAAAGCACCAGATTTAGAGCAACCCCAGTTTACATAAACACAACAGATGCTTGTACACACATGTATCGTGGTAGCTGGAGATGGAGCGATAATAAAATCAAAAGAATTCACGTAAATAAGGGCTTTTACAAGCTGCCGTTTGTGTGTTTGATCCAAGGTACCAGCATGGCACTCCTCTGTGTGGTTACGCTTGCTGACGCTCCAACCCAACAGCACAAATTGATTTTATTGCTGCAGACAGAGACGGAGAGAGAAAAAGGCAAGACTTTGGAAAATACATAGAGCTTCATGATGAACATCTGGAAATCCCCTCTCCCGGACGAGCCGAGGAAGAGGGAGGGAGAGAAAAACATGCCAGCTGTAATTGTGTGTGTTGGCTTGGCCGGGCCTGATGGACAGAGCTTCTTGTGTCCGGGTCATTATTCCATTAAGGAGGGGGCTGGAGGGGTTCTGGGACTGACCTCAGCAGTGTCATTACAGGTGATCACAGGGGGAGTACTTCAGCTCAGGCTCTGACACCCCAGAGACAAACCAGGGTTAAAATCACAGGGAAGGAGCCTCACACCCCAGACTGTCCCACATACTCTGTCTATATCTGCTCCTCATTAACATCACACTTTATGTTAGCAGGTGTTACCCTCAGAGGATTTATATTGAAGATTGTTTGGATAAAAAGACACGTGTACCGGGTAAGGCAAGATGAGGCTGTTACTGTTGGACTGTTAGTTTCAGCAAACTCAAGAGGGTAACCTTTGAAAACCAAGAGAGCTAGACCTTCCACCGAGCAGTTAAAGGCCTCATTGCTGTCAGGTCAAAGTACAATCGTTGGGCTGGGTCGATTTTTGTAGAGGTGAGAGTGGGTAGAAGACATCCTTTCAAATCACAGTTTATAATTATATATTATTATGAACCTATAGTATTAAATATTTTTCTTGAAAACTACAGAAAGAATTTATAATGCCACTGAGAATAAAATTTAATGGTTTTTCATGCCATTTAAGGCCTTAATTTTCACAAAATCAATGTAATAGCTATTGGTGCTTTTTAATGCCCTGCAGAAACCCTGCGTAAGAAATAGACAATTCATTAATAGGTCAAAGGAAATCTGGCAAAAGGTTCCAAGAAAATTCCTTAAATATTCTTTAGATACTGCGTCATCACGGGATGAACATATGGCACACTGATCTTTGATATCAAATCTTATATTTGAGTGAAAGTGGACATTTGTGCAAGGACAAAAGCTCAAAGTGTTCTTAAAATGTCTTTTTTACAAGCATGGACAAGCCATTACCGTGCCATTTCTATCGAGCCAACAGAAAGTGTTTGGGTAGAGCAGAACCTTTTATTAAATACAGAGCCACTTTTCCCCCAGTTTCCTTGGCAGAGTCTTGGCTGGTCCACAACAGGAAAGTACTCCAACCTACCCATCCAAATGGTTATTATGAGATCTCCTGCAATTACGTGGTAAACATGTTACCCGTACCCCCCATATTTTATAGGATATATAAATGAAAATTTTGCTTAGCAAGGAAAATGCCTTGTACAGAAACCGGAAAAGAAATCCTTGTTTTGACTCCCTGTGGCTGGAAGTTGGCTGGTAACACGATGGAACTCGGCTGGCATTTGGCTAGGAGGGCAAAGTTGAAGTGGCTGAATCTGTATAGGTAAGATAATTAAATGATTGGCCTGTCAGTCACAGTCATTACTGGCCAGTCAGATGATGGAGTATGTGGGTACTGTGGCAGAGGAGTACAGCACATTACACAAGCCTGTTCGTAAATCACACTCTTGCAGGAGATGGGTGAAAATGTCTTACCCATTAAGAGACTCTTTCAGTGATGATCTTTTTTCTTCTATTAATAAAGAAATGATGTCCATTTCTGTAAAAACGAACTTCACTATGGTGTGTTGGCGGTACAGTCTGAAACTGTGCGTTACCAGTAATCGTAAGATTGTGGGTTGAGGTTCAGCTCCAGCTGTCACATGTCGTTGTGCACTTGGGTAAGACACTTGAGCCCAAGTGGCTCCCACTGGGTTTAAGATCACTTGGATAGGTTGGCAAATGCTAATGGATCACTTACGTGGAAACTTGAGTATGAATGGGTAACTGTGAGCTGCTGTGCAAAGTGATTTCTAGTCAGAAAGACTAGAAAAGCGATATATAGGCTCAAGTCCATTTGCTATGACAGCTAGCACCAGTGCTAATCCCTCCATGATCAGCCATTGTTTAAAGGTATGCAGCCACTTCTTGCCATTGTCAACATTGTAACTCTTTCTACTTAAAGGATGCTGATTGGTTGGTGCTTGTGCCAATCAAACTAAATTGTTCCATCTTGGAACTTTGCAGGATGGATCCTCCTGATTAAAGACAATGAATCAGGTAAATCCCATTGCACAGAAAGATTACCCGCGCTCACAGGAATGGCCCAGATGAATGGACATGATGCCACCTACCCTGGCGATAGAGAATGCATGACCAAATAACCTGTGGGAAAATGTTACTATATCATTATGAATGTTTCTGGAATTTGATGTTAATGACTGTAAATGAAGTTAAATTAAAATACCATCAAATGATTTATTTGTCTAAATCTAATCAGTTTGTTGATTCTTCTGTTAAAACAATTAAACTAATACAGCCCTGTGTAAAATTATATGCAGAGGAGAAAAGTGTAGAGGATGTTACAATAAGAAGCAATGTGTAATTATGCAAATGATTTGTGTGAATATGTATATAGGTCTTACATGTTATTTATTTCTTTTTCAACTCAGTTATTAATAAGGATCTGTAAAGATGGTAAAAATCCACAACTGCTATTAGCAAAATTATAGGTTGGATTGTTTTAAAAGTCACCAATCAGTGAAAATGTTCAATGCCAGTGTGGATAAGTTGGTCCCCAAGAGTGCAAATCAAACAAAGTATCTCTGAGACACCTCATCTGCTAATGATCATCAGGACTGAGCCCAAGCTCCTTCACAGACCTTGGGGTGGGATTATTCTGTCGGCATTACTTTTATCATAATATCTGGAAGCTATCTGGGTAATATCAAGCTGATAATGTTTGTTTTCATAAGATCCAGCATGAATACTATCACAGAGTCATGTTTGAAGATGCTACAGGCTGCTTCTGTTCTGGCTTGTAAATGTGTGTGTGGGAGTCATTACGCCGTAACCTTGAGTGCTCAGGGACGCCGTGCATCAAAGAGCCGTTCTGTACTCTTTCATGTGGCTCACATTTAACTGCCGTCTTCAGCCTCTTGCCTTATTCTGGTTACGTTCACTGAGTGTTTTGATTTACAAAAAAGCGAAGGTCACAGAGGCTTCACTTTCTTCCATGTGGACACAATTTAGCAAAGTCACAAAAGAAATTCACTGTTAGGAGAAGAGAAAGGACTAGACTTTCTGAAGGGCCTCTGAGTTCTTTTCACAGGATGGGTCAAAACACTGTCCTCATAATGCTACTGTAGTCTCTGCTACCACCTCTTTCAATATAAAACCTGCTGTTTGATGCATTAGGCTCATTATCTAACAATGATGCAGCAGTTTCAGCATCATAATCAAGCCCAAAAACACTTTACAGTAAGGTACACAAAAATTGGCATAGTTTCTAAGTAGTAAATAAGTAACTGCTGCTGTCATAGTTGAACCTGATTTATTCTCCTGCATCCAAGCCTTGCCATAGCTATACTGTGATTCCCTGTTAACCTTGCAGTGTAGCTGGATCGGCCCTATTCTTTGTCTGTAATTAGGGAGATCCATCTTGCAAAGGCAGGTCAGAATGATTGAGCTTGGTCTGAAGAGACACTGCTGAATCGCCGTCCTTTGAGGAGACAGAGGGGCGGGGGCTACGAGTGTGACAACATGGAGAATCGCTGCGAGTACAAATATAAGTACAGATGGAGCCTCTTAAATTTTCCTCACGTTCCTTGGCAGGGTCTTGGCTGGCCCATGACAGGAAAGTGCTTGGACCTGCCCACCCTCATCGCTCTAAAGAGATCCCCATGACAACATGATGTACATGTTACCCTTACAATTTACATTCTGCATGATATTCAAGTGAAAATTTTGATTACCATGGGAAAAAAAACAGTCTTGGGCCCGTTCTGCCTAAGACTGCTCCTTCTCAACTGCAGGACCAACAGACTGAGAAACTCTTCTGTTATACTAAACTGCTTCTGGAATCCTCATTTCCCAGAGGGAGTTTTCCAAAGGGATTAATAAAGTTCTATCTAATCTAAAATCTAAAATCCACTACATCAATTTAGAGCAAAAGCAAACTAAAAAACAAATCCTTATTTTGACCCTCATTGGCTGGAGGTTGGCTGGTAACTGGCTGAAACCCAGCTGGCTGGAAGGGGGAAAATTGAAGTGGCTGCATTTGTATGAATGCTACCTGCTTTAGTCGGATATTTTTCAGAGCTGGGCAGTTTTTCTTTATTAGACTAAGAACAAAGAACAACACTGAAAGCATTTTTTCAATGGAAATCATGCAGTATATTGGAAAAGTAAGTTGTTGAAAATGTAGTCAGTACAGCCTACAATCACCCTGGAGCGAAGATTTTCTATGTGAGCCTAATCCTGGCCTGATCAGGCCCACGATCTGTAGCCAGATTGGTCCGTGGATCCCTCCCCCTGAACTCAGGTGGGGTTGCGCCGAGCCTGCTTCTTTTTGTAAGACTGACAGGGAATAAGCTATGGTGATACTCATGACCAAAATATATTTGGCCAACAACCCTATCAAACCAAAATATATGCAGTACGCACATAGTAAGGCTTCAATAAATTGTTATATTTGCACACATGGCTTTGACATCACCTATACAGCAGATTATTGGACAGGGCACATATTACCAAGAAAATGAAGCTTGAGGATGGAAAAGAAAAACCTTATCTGGAGAATGAACAATGTCCCAGTGTGGAGGAAACTTAGTTGTGTATGTATGGAGCAAATTCATCCTCTTTTTATAAATAACATTTGCCTACATGATGCGTTCATTCAGCTCTTGACCGAACAGTTTATATGCCATTAAACAACTGCTAATTTGAATTTAAAGCCTTAATTTCTGAAGCCAAAATGTTAAAAGATATTATGTTTGAACCCAGCCTGGGTCAATGAATATGTTTTAGTGAAGGTTCAGGCTTGGATCCCTGGACTTGGACGGGGTTGGACTGGATATTTTTTGGGCCAAATCTAAACGTTAAATCATGTTATGATTTTAGGTGGCTTATTTCTGGCGAAAACTCTTTAAATTGCATTGACATATGCAATAGCCTTGGCAGCAAAACATATACATCTAGCCACCATGCTGGTTCTTTCTGTGCAGCAGTAGAGCTTATTCAGTCTCCACCGCTAATGTTCAGGCTGATGCCATAGACCTCATACAACTCCACTTCAATAATCCTGGTCAATGTTTTTAAAAATTACCGAAAACAAATATATCGAAAGACAGCAAACTTTGATAAGTTATTAGGGAATACATTCATATCACAGGTAGAAAGTTCATAGTTTAAATGAAATAACAAATTAAATATGCCTTTTATAAAATGTAATATCCATCAAGGACACTGCAAGAATATGTTTTTTTTTTCTGTTACATCTCTGAAGGCCTTTTCTGTCTCTCTCTTCTTTCTATTCATCTACACATCTAAAGACCACCTTGACTTTATTCTTATCTCCTTTTCTTTCCAGTGTTGTCTCATTGTTCCTATTAAAATGCTCGTCCCCTCAGTATCAAATAGAGCCATATCCATTCTGCTTTAGCTGACACTGTGACATGATTTCCCTCGAGTTCCCCTAATCAGTGTCACAACATAACATGGTACGCCTGTATCGTTTCCTAACAAGCTCTGCCATTGTGAATCTGTGTTTGCAGGACTGAAATAACATGAAAGAGGACTAATAAAAAAGACTTCAACACACTGGGGCAGGGTCTATATCTTATTAGCAGAGGAATAGTGGGAGTACATTCAACAATGTCAACAATCACAAGCAATTAGGAGCTCAGAGGCTCAGAGAGAGAGACGGAGAGCGCTTAGCGTTGAACAAACAGTTAACATCTCATTTTGACTGAGAGGGAGAGAGATTGAGAAAATATTAGAGAGTGATGTCCGCTTTCAGTGATTTTCATCCGTGAGCCGGACTAACAGTGGAGGAAATCCAGAGTAAATAAAGCCGGCCTTCCTCTGTGGGAAAATAAATGGTGGGAAGTGTGCTGTTATGTCTAACCCAAACTCACTCAGACAATAGGCCCGGCCGAAGCATCCTGCCACATCAGACCGCCGCTCTGACCCAATTGGTCTGACAACACAGCACTGATAATTCTGCAGAAAAATGGTTGCCAAATATTTTAACTCTCAAGGTCTGACATTTTGACCCATAATTTAGAAAATGGCTCTGTCTGGTGTCACAATTAGCTGCCTTTTCTCTAGAACCAGGTGAGAGGAGTCATTGAGCAAAAAGCTGTCTGTCTAAAGCCATTACACTAACAAAAAAAAAAAAATACATATACTCCTCTCACCAGTCTGTGTTGAGTTTGGTTTTATTATTGTAGGTTAAACTTCAGAAATAATTTATCACTTTAAAATGGGGCACAAATGAACTTCTCCTGAAACAGTGGTTGTTTATATCCATCCTGTCGAGTCTCCCTTTTACCCCTCCCTTTTTTTTTTAGGGTGGGGCGGGGTCAGCAGCATACTATTCATTTTTAATAGAACATAAATACATAGATAATAAAATGTTATTTAATTATGAAAAAAGAGAAAACACATAATGAAGAATCATATGCTGCTCAAATACTTCACAGATGGCAATGTGGCAATGTTTGGCAGCTGTTACAAGCAACAAAACTTAATCATCGTCTATGGTCATTTGAAAAATATACTACACTGATTTTTTTGTTTATGTTAGGTCAACAATCATCAGTGTTTAAGACATACAGTTCTCGTTTAGGTTTTTTTCACACATACACACAAAGCATACATATCTATAGATGTATAAATATATATATATATATATATATATATATATATATATATATATATATATATACATATATATATATATATATATATATATATATATATATATATATATATATATATATATATATATATATATATATATATATATTTATATATTATATGTGTGTGTGTAGGCACTCTGGCTTCCTCCCATGGACCAAAATAAACTGGCTTGTTAGTTAATCAGTGACTCTAAATTGTCCTTAGGTGTTGGTGAATGAGTAAATGGTTGTTTTTCTCTGCGGTTGGCTAGTGATCGGTCTCAGGTGTACCCAGTCTATTACGAAGATACAATCTGGAAAAGGCTCAAGCCCCCTGCAACCCCAAAAGGGATAAAGGTATAGATAATAGATGGATGGATAGTTTTATATGTGATCAAGATAGTAACAAGCCAGCATTACAGAAGGCCTCTCCTCATTAAGAAAAATACACCCCAGGGCACCGCAGTGGCACAAGTTCATTTGCTTTATGCGGGGCATACAGTAGTGTCCAAATATATGTATGGAAAGATTAAATAAAGTGTTTCTTTACTTAAATTCCAGGCACAGCAGGAATGACTGAGTTCAACTGCGACTGAATTAACAAAGGCATTAACTTGATTACATTTTTCCAATTATAAGAAGTAAATCCCCATTGTTGGTTCAGATCAATCATGGAGAAGTAGAACGGCTTAAAACAACCTTCACATTTAATTTAAAACTTTAATATCAAAATCCCTTTAATCAAGTCTAATGAATATTAAAATGAACAGTGTGACTCACTGTCTTCCATTTCTGTCCCTCTTTACTTTACCTCAAAGTCCTGAATAGTCTCTGTCACTGAATGTTCATTACTTCTTCTCTTTGTGCCATCAGAGTGTCGTATTTAAAGACAGGAAAGGTACATACATGGAAAGCTGACTGGAAATTAGTTCAAGGTCAAAACTTGACCTGGAAATTAGAAATCAGTCAAACAACTTGAGACTGAAAACATGAGATTTATCAACACAAGTCGGACAGTTGGCAATAGAGCAATACTGATAGTCCAAATAAAACAAAGAATTCAGCTGTATGAGAGATCCATTTAACAACAGAATCTTGGTGTTGTGCCAGGCTTCATGCTGTGATTTATCAGTTATTATTCATTTCTCAAGTAAGATTGCTATTTTTGTTTAATCCCAAGATGGATAAAGGAATTCTACTAAATACAGCCTGCAGATATTTATATCAAAGAATATGTTTTCCTAGGAGTGATAGCACAGATGTTTATTTATACTCACTGTCTAATTTTTGCAGTTTTCTCTGACATCAGTTTGGAGACAATCGTTTACATGAGTATGCATGATATATTTAGTTATAATAACTCACAAAACAGTTTAGCAATACTGACCCTGACAAAAAAACATCATTTCTGTGATCCAGATGGAACAACAAGCACATCTTGAACATGAATCTGTTTTATTTCTTGTTTTTGTCCTGACTGATTTTGTTCATATAGTTTCCATTTGTCTAATCAGATGGCCGTTCAGCATGAGTTACAAAGAAGTCTCGTTCTGCTCAAGCTTTCTGTCTGTTAGGGGGGATTTATCCTTGTCATTGTTGCTTTGATGAATGCTGTTTATAAAGAAGCAGGTAGTGCTTGTGCCACATAACAAGTTGGGACCTTTCTGTGGGGAGTTTGCATGTTCTCCCATGCATACATGAGTTTTCTACAGGCACTCTGGTTTCCTCCCACAGACCAAAAACATGCTTATTAGGCTATTTGGTGACTCAAAATTGCCCTTAGGTATGGGTGTGAATGGTTGTCTTTCTCTCTGTGTGGCTGGCAGCTGGAATAGGGTGTACCCCGCCTGGGATAGGCTCCAGCCCCCCGTGACCCATGTATTGCTCTAAAAGTGGATGTCACTATCCTATGCTCTTTTTAACCGTTGCTCTGGCATCATGATTGTCATATCAACTATGACTTATAATGAGTACAGTTTGGCCCTGTTTATAATGTAGAGCAGGGGTGTCAAAACTATGGCCCGGTGGCCAAATGAGGTCCAATGCCCATTTTGAATTGGCCCCTGAAACTGTTTACCTTGTCATAAGGTCTCATTTACAAATTATATTGCAATATTCATCTTCAAGCACCAACATTCTTGCAGTTTACTCTTGTTTTGTGTCTGACAGTGCAGATAAGCCGTCAGTGTCTCCCATCTCTGCTGCTCAGAAGGTCATTCCCTGACTAGGTGTGAATCCAGTGATAGCCCGGGGTTACAAAGGCCCCTTAACAGGTGATAACCCACCCCTAAACCCTAAAACTTTAACTTAAATACACTAAAAGTGAGGTGCAGCAAGTGGCTCAGTCATTCATGTATTCCTCTTTATTCAGCCCTCGATGTAAAAAGTCTGGACACCCCTGATGTATAGAGTCTCAAATCAACATTTATTATGAACCGGTGCAACACAGATAGATAAAAAAAAAAGATAAATGGACTGTTATAGAAAATTGGAACAGCGTGAACTTCACACTAATCCATTTTCAGATATTAAATTGATCTTCGCAGACTGATCGCATGCTGCTGGATATGCAGCACTGAAAAAATCTAAATTAACATGAGCTTCACACTTCATATTACAAAGACATGCCGACGTGAGCCATGCAAAAAGAACATATTTCACAAAGACATGCATTCCATACATTTCACGTGTCTGGCTGCTATTTTTGCACCAGTGAAATTAGTTTGTTGTCCTGAAAGGATAAGCACTGACAACATTTTGTCAGTGCTTATGTGGCACATGTTTGATGTTGTGTTCTAACAGTGATTGTAATTTCTGGAATCTGGTTATTTAAACCATCACAACTGAGAAGTTAAAGGGTAAGAATCCATGTCAGTGAGAGTCTAGGTTTAAACAATCTGAGTGTCCGTGGTGCTTCAGAGAGAATCCCTCTTAGATCTCTGAGTGTTAGAGTATTTTTAAAGGAAGTTTTTCTGCCTCTGAGTCTCTCTGAGAGAGTGCGGCTCATATCGAACACTCACCCAGGATTGGTCTAAGCTGTAGGCGTGTCGATGGTCCTCCAGGTCTTCCTCCTGCCGGGCCTGCTGGAACTCCTGCCTCAGACGCTGTATCCGGTCGTGGTTACTGGGAGCCATCTGACTGCTGGAGGGAACAAAACAAGAGAAGATGAGATGAATGAAGTTTGTACCACATTACAGGACACTAAAATTCCCCATTAAGTATTACAAGATGTGACTTTTTACCGTTAAATATTATTTCACAACAGATCAGAAGCTAACGATCTGAGTAAATGGTAGTTACGAAAATTCGGTTTCAAAATTCTGTAAAAATAAAGCAGTAATCTCTTGTCTAGGATACTGTAATTGTGTCTGAGTGTTCTGGAACAACACCCAGCCATGATGCTCAAAATATTTCGAACACTGGCTGGGCCTTAATGATGTAAGTCCGCTTTTAAATACTGCCATGTGAACATGAAACAATCCAAAGGAAATATACAATTTTCTTTTTAACTGAATCACAACAAAACACAGTTCTGTGGCTGTTTATAACATGTTTAAAATGCATAAAATCAAGTTGAAGCTAACCAGAAATGTATTTGCTCACTTTGCTGGTCTTGTGTCTTCTTTATTTATTTATCTTTTTTACAGGGACAATTGTATATTACTTAACATTTTGTACTCATGCCAGAATTAGCCAAATGGATAGTTTTTCTCTGCCATCTCAAAAAAAAATCTTACCTATGCAGGAAAATCCAAACTTTAGCAGTTGTTAAAAAGTATTTGGTAAATGGACTTTATGTTTCACCTCCGCTGTGAAGTCATGGAGACATAAGGGAGGGAATGAGTTGAACCCCAGAGAGGCATGGTATTAAAGAGAGGGAGGCACAAGGACTCAGTGGGAGACAGGAGCGCTGCAAGTGATCATCTCTGCCTTTCTGTGCATTTTGGGGCATGTACGTGTTGCACCATATTGCAGCATAAATCAGCACAGGTATTACAGCCTCGTGGAATTAAAGTGGATTTCTTGAGGTGTAAATATAATGGAGCCTCGTTGCTGTGCTTTTGTGTAAGGTCACTGTGATTTGGGCTTTTGACTACTCAAAGCAGCTTAACATCACAGATCTACTCCTTCACAACCATTCATTCCCTTATCAGGAGTTCCTGTGACGGTTATCCTTTTACCCAAGGACACATCGACATGTGACAGCTGGGGCTGGGCTTAAACCTGCAACCATCTGATCACTGACAGAGCACACTACCAGACTGAGCCACTAGTTGAGGACAATAACTTCCTGTTTACATTTAAATGTGCAAAACACTATAAAACGGCAATTTTACTAAAAGTGTTGATGAGAGGGTGATCAAAATTTTGCCAAAGGTGCCAAAATGGCTCGAGCCAGCTCTGCATGTGTCTGTTTATAATTACCTCTTCCAAGGAGGTGCACGTTTTTTGTTTGTTTGTTTTATTGTTTGTTTGAAAAAATTACACAAAAACTACTGGACAGATTTTGCTGAAATTTTCAGGAGACGTTGGTAATGGCCCAACACAGAAATAATTTGATTTTGGTGGTGATCCAGATAACCACCCTTAGCGAATATTTTTAAGTAATTACTGTTTAGCTGATTCAGATTTAGACTCATAACTCAAACTTGTATGATGTTACTTATGTTTTATCATACTTGATTGATACTCTTGACCACTATAACACCCCTTTAAATTGTGTTGAGGACGCCTCGATGTGATGGTCATGATAGCCGTTCACATTCCTCTCTGACGTGATTCCTCTTCTCACCCTCCCTCTGCTCCATAACTGAAAGTGTCCCTCGTGCACCATTGTGAGTGAAGCATGTCCCTTTTAGACTGCAGGAGAATGTTGGCCTTTTACCGTACGCAGCCATTAAACACTGTGGAAAACCCTCATTTACATCCCCTTCATTAGGGGTCTTTGAGGGGGCTGTCAATAGGAATCAATAGTCTTCCCTCAGCTTAATCAGGCTCTGCTTTTATCACCGGCTACAGAGGCAGCGCATGACAAAACGCATAATTATGATGAGACAAGCGGTGGGATAATAGGCCCGCATTTATGCATACCACAGGGATGGAAGTGACCAAAGGTTAGGAATTTGTGCCGGGGAGGGGATGGGAGCTCGGGGATGGAGGGGCTGGGATTGATAGGGTGAGGGACAGAGAGGGAGATAAAGTTAGGAGGGGATTTCTCTGAGTGAAAAAGGTTAATAGGAAGCATGTGAGAGAAGGAAGAGGAATAAAGAAAGCTTGGCCCCATCACCCTGTCATTGTGTTTGTCCTCCTCGGCCGCTCTTACAGGTGGCACCAAGGCGGAGGAAGTGATTGCTTATTTGGGCCCGGAGGATTCTGGGCGCAATTATGTCGATAATTGCAGATTAGAATAAGCGCTTTCCTTTGGATGATAATGGGCACTAGGACATGCTGCCAATCAAGCGTCATTACAAGCACAATAAACAGGAGCTCGTAAAAGGACGAGCTGGTCCGGGTGCATGCCCCCGAGCAGCACTTGGCGAGACGCGGTCAGTGTGTTATTCGTACCGCCTGATCAAAATCAATTGTATTAGTTATAGTCCATTTGATCCCCACAGCTCTACATGTGAGTGGGAGAGCTGCAGCGTACATTAGGCGATTTTATGTGGATGTGGGCAATTAGGTGGCTCGTTGGGGTGTGAGTAAGCTTTATGCTTTTAGGGTGTGAGATGATGATGAACTCCCTCTATTACTGTTTATTACAAAATCAATGTTGCTGTTATATTTGCATCATATTACTCCAACAGTCCATGGGATGTTAAAGAATTAAACTGCATAATTATAGCTCACTGTAAACAACAGAATCATGAGGACACATTCATGGAGACCCTTGAGAGCTTTTACACACATATAGGGACTTTCTGAGTTTCCGTTTGACCTTCAGGATCAGGGTCTCCATCTACTTCTTCATATGAAGTCCCACCACAGGAAGTTTCAAGAGTTACCCGAAGACACATTTTGTAAAAATGTTGCACCTCACCTATGAGCACCAACAAAGCACTAAATCTCCATTAACACTATTTATCCTGCCGTGATTAGTTATCAATTGCCCTAAAATCTAACAAATAATAAAAAAGTAAACATAACATAAAATAGACAAATGATACAAAAACGATATCAGAAAACACAAAAAAACCCCACAAAAAATAAAAAAAAACATAAAACATCGTGTCTTTTCATTTTAAGAATTTGCTTTAATTATTTTGTGATAGGTAATTGTTTGGGGGTTTTTTTTATTTGTATTTTCTAATTTGGTTTTGTCTTGTTTCTCAATTTTTATTTCTGTATTGATTTGCTGTATTGTGTTTAAATGTGTTTTAAATTTCAATTTATTGTTGTATTTTCTTGTGTTTGTCTTCTTCTGTTGTTTTGATTGACAATTTGTTTATTATTTTACCACTTCATATTCTATTGTTTATTTTTTTCTTAAGTTTGTTCAAAGAATTTTTAAATTTACTGATGTGTTTTTATTTGTTTATGTTTTAATTTTTTGTGTATCTTCTACTTTTTGTGTGTTTTCTTATTTGATGTTTTTCCTTTAATTTGCTGACTGTTTTGACTTTCAATTTGTGATTTGTCTTCTTCAGTCATAATTTCTTTGCTTAGTTTATGTTGTATTTTTTTTTTCGTAATTTGTAGTGTTTTTGTTTGTTGTCTTTTTAAAGTCTGTTTCAAATATGGGGTGTTGTTTTCAAAATGTAAGGATTTTTTTTAATTTGAAGTTTTGTTTTGCAAGTTTTTTTTTCTTTTACATTTTTTGTTTCATTTGTTTCTGAGTATTAAAGCCTGAAAACACAAATTATAGCCAGAAAATTCTAATTTTATGGAGCTGAAATGTTTATTTCACTTTCTACTGAAATAAATTTAAAAAAAAATCTAATTTCCATATAATTTAACATATATATTTTTTGTATCCCATTCGATACATTAAGTGTTTTTGGCAACTGATAATGCAGTTGATGATATTTTTTTTTTATCATTGATCTGATTGTATTCAGATATTTTTTTAGTTATTTGTTGATCTTATTAAATAGGTAGAGGTACCATAACAAGAATGTATCAAATATGCTATGACAGGCTTTAAGGGGTTAATATTTCGGTAAATACATTTATAACTTTATTTGCAGTTGCTCTTTTTTGTTTTATTTTTGAATTTTTGGTTGATGTGTTTGATATCAAGTTTTCTGTTTTGTTTGTGGTTTTTTTCTAAATGTTTTTATTGATTTTATTTGATGTCTTTACTGCTTGTTGTATTTTGCATGTCAGGGCCTTTGTGCTGAGTCAATAAAACTCGGTTATCATAAATGTTTGGTGTGAACGATTTAAATGCATAACGATGACACTTTGATATCATGGCTCAGGCTGCAGGTGGTCCCTGCTGCCTTTATTCAGACTGGTGTTGAAGGTACTCATGCTCACTGGCATTTATAACTATTAAAGATCTGCCACTGAGGCACTGCTAGTTTCTTAGCTTTTGGCTCTGCATCATGGCTTGCCATGTGATATTAAGCCGCAAATAGCATTAATGAACTAGAGCAAAGTAGCTAATGGCCAACAGATTGGTGATGAGCAGACAGGCAACATTTTGTTACGAAATGAATTGGCGTTTCAACCTAAGCACCACATTTACTAAAAAATGAATCGCATTCCCTCTTTCAAGCATGTTTATGAGTTAAGGAGTGAGAATATCTGTTCAAGAAGAGCAATTAGCTTTGGCTAATTTGGCGTCATTCAGTGAATAGCACGTGGTTTTGCTGCACACAGCATGCACACAGCACAAGCTAAGACATGAGTAATATATATTCTTATGGCTTTTCTCCTTTGTTTTGGCAAAACTATAAAAACATTGTGAAGCAACGTTTTGTTGAATTTAAGTACTATTGCAGGTTGTCACATTAACTAGCATTAATATTAATACAAAGAAATGTGAAGTATGGTCAGGGTCTGAGAGAAGCAGATTGGAAAAATGTCCTGATGCCACCTCATGTAACCCTCACATAAGCCTGCCATGGCTGAAATACAGAACATGACCAGATCTGACACTAAAACATTAGATGGAAAAAGACCATCAGCGTCTCAGAGTCCAGCACATGTAATGAGATTAATCCCCATGCCCTCTCAAAGAGAAGACCAGGCCAGCTTAAAACAAACAGCATCATAAATTCTTCTCTTTGACCCTCCAGGGGGGTCACTGCTAGCATCAGCATCTCCAACATGCACCACTGGGCTGGAGGGACCAGAGGGAGCAGCTGGAGAGACAGAAAAAGGGCCACAACCCAGGCCATAAACCATGCTGCTTGAGTCCACATACGCTTCATACACATTAGGACCTATTGCCCTTGTCTCACCCAAAGCATCAATCTAAGATGGAGGGGTGGCCTGTTGTCCACTAAATTTCTTCTCAGATGAAGCGCCCTGCAAAGGAATGGTAGAAGATCAACAACGACGAGATCTCCAGCAAATTAAAAAGCTACCAGCAAGGCGATTCAATATATTTTTCAAAGAGCTACAAATGGAAATTGCCCCATGTGGAGGCCGGGAGAGGGCGTGAGATTTAACGAGGGGGGAATTTGTCATGGCAGTTCAAAGGAGGACTGTGAAATATCTAGATTATCTGCAGGGGCTTCTCTGCTTGGTCCTTCACCCAGCAGGGGGGTACTGAGTTGATGGGATTCTTGGAAAGCTCTCAGTGGAATTATTCTGTTATATTATATTGAAATAGTCTGAAGAAAATGGAGCTAGGAAACTAGGCAGTGGGGAAGTGAGTCAGTGAGTATGTATATTTCATTTGGCATGGCATCTTCAACGAAACAGGGTCACAAAGTGCATCACAAACATCAAAATAACATAAGAGAACAACTAGTAACATCAAAATAGACCAAACCAAGAGCTGTGGTGTACTATTAAATTAGCGGCTCAAGAACAAGTTTGATAAGATGTGTTTTAAGCTCCCTCTTGAAAGCACAAGAAGATTCTGCTCAGCACAATTTCAGTAAAAGCGTTCAAATCTGTTGACACAAACAATTCAAGGGCACAGTCACTTTTATTTTTAAGTGGTTTTAAAAATGGCATGTTTGTTGGTGCTGGACCAAATGGTCTGGGTATTTTAGATGTTGGTGATTTTCTTGGATTTTCATATTCAATCATCTCTAGGGGTTACAGAGACGGGTTCAAAAAGAGAAAACATCCAGTAAGTGGTAGTTCCCTGGGCAAACATACCTCAGGTCAGGTTACACTCTTATTCAAGGTGAAAGAAAGACAACAAAAACTCAAATAATCACTTGTTACAACTAAAATATGCAGAAGACCATTTCCAAACCCACAACACATTGAAGCTTGAAGCAGAAGGGCTACAGCAGCAGAGGACCATACAAGGTTCCACTCCTGTCAGCTTGGAACGGGAAACTGAGGCCACAATTCACCGAAATTGTACAATACAATTGTGAAAGTGTTTCCTGATCCGATGAGCCTCAGTTTCTGTTGTTACATTCAAATGGTCGGGTCAGAATGTGGTGTAAACAACATGAAAGTATGAATCCATCCTGCCTTGGTCCAAACCAAAGCCTATCTGAACACTGCTGCTGACCATGTCCTTACCTTTAAGGCCACAGTGCACCCAACTTATGATTGTTACCTCCATGTTACAACAATCAAATCCTCTAAAACTGGTTTCTTGAACATAATGACTTCACTATAGTCTAGTGGTCTTCACAGTAACTAGATCTCAATCCAGTAGAGCACCTTTTGGATGTGGTGGAATGGAAAGTCAACAAGTCTGCAGTAACTTTGTGATGCTATCATGTCAATTTGGTCCAAAATTTCTGAAAAATCTGCCCATCAGCATGTTTAGCATTGCCTGCGGCCAAGTCAAAGACAGGCAATTGTGCAAAAAAGGATGCAAAGAGACGCAAGACACTGGAGACAATAAGACATCAAGCTCATGTTGAAGGAATTCTGGACATATCGCTACGAGTTTATGTTCACCTTTATAACTTGACCAAGTGCAAGCTGGATGAGAAAGAATGCCAAGGCAAGGTCATGGCAGAGTAAGCTGGTTGCAGTATGAGTTAAACTGAATTGCAGTAATGGTGCATTTGATTTACCTCAACTCAACTCAGCTTTATTTATAAAGCTCTTTAAATACAGAAGGAGTTTGAGCCAAAGTGCTGTACAGTAGGAAAATTTAGAATAGAAATAAAAACGTATGGAACACAACAAATGATAAGATAAAAGCATGGCAGAAAAATCAAGGACAGGACAGCACAAACACATTACACACAGACCTCCACACCCATTACTGGATGGAATCATAGCTGAAAAACATAACTGCTGCAACAGCCAACAACACACACTCATAAAACACACACAGACGCATACATACAGGTGTATATTCTGACAGAAGTGACAGCTTATTTTAAAACTGGGATGTGGGAATTGGAGATTACATCACATCCCAGTTAAACGTGTTCCAGTTATGAGCTGGTAAAGTCAATCAACTGGAACACACCATAAGTCCAACAAATACAACTCCCCAAATACAAAGCAGATGTGTGCTTATTTAGGGAAGCTTAGGTACCATATCTATATCATATCATGTAGGCATAGGCCCTACTCTTCAGCTGGGTTGGTGTAGCAGTGTAATAGTATATAATGGTGAATGCCAATAGCATACAGAAGAGCAGGAATCAAGGCTAATAAGCTCCAGAATCTGCACATATCAGAGTTACCGCAGCCGTACTTAAAGAAGATGGATTCAGCCGCCGTCCCAGAAAGCCCCCTGATACTCGGCCACTTGAATGTGTAATTAGTCAGCATGAGAGTTACAGATACATCAGGTGTTACTGCTCATATATCCCCCTCTGAAGACATCACACTCTGTAATGCTCCTGCAAAACAAGGTTCTGAGAGGAGAGACTGGGGGGAAACTGTTGGCAATTTACCTCAGCAGAGCGCCGGCTATTAGGATAAATGTGTCACCCCAGCCGGCAATACACGGGCATGAGTGAATATGAATAAGTGTTGCTCATCAGCCATGTGTTTGTGCATGAGGGGAAAAGGTCACAGGTTGTATAAGTGTACTCAGGGGGTACGGGCAAGCTGTCTGCATCATGATCACATGAGCCTGCACGGCTTAGTCCCAGCACTGGCTTTTTCTCCGAAAGACCGTTTTTAAATGTGAGTCAATGGAAAATTGGATGCTGTCGGTAAGGTAATTAAAAAACATGGGGGGGAGATAAAGTATCCATATGCCGGAGCATTTTCACATTCAGCATCTTTATTCTCTGCTGTATAATGAGATTTGCTCAAAATTCATTGGTGTGTTCAGAGTGAAATGTCAGCATTTGGCCTCCCAGGTCGGGCATGTCGCTTCGAGATTCACCAACTGCGACACAGACAGATGTAGACAGACACAGAGAAGCAGACACAAACTCAAATAATCTCACTTTCAGGGTCTGTTTTCCCTTTACAGCTGAGTAAAAATCACACCAGTGCTATATTTATAATGGCTGGAAGCTTATCAGCAGAAGTGGAATTGTGAATTGATATGTATGCACAGTCAGATCAAACAACAAGGATCCAAGCCAAAGACCTGACCCTCTACTGATCTCTCTCTCCTCCAGCTGTTTCCACTGCTCCTCTGCCTCATTAAGAAGAGATAACAAAAACAAGTAGCAGCATGTTAATGTCAAGAGAAAACAAAAGTACCCAGCCTGCAGCCTTTTGAACTGGCTTTAAATTGAACTCTACAAGCTAATCACACATTTTCTACACTTTACATCAGTGGTTCCCTGACTTTTCTGTCATGAACTGAAGCCAGTGTTCAGAATCTTGGTAGAGATCTTCCTGTGTGTCTGGCCAGTCCAGGGTGTACCATGCTTCCCGCTTACTGTTAGCTGGGATAGGCTCCAGCACTCATGACCCTGCAAGGATCAAGTGAAGTAGATAATGGATGTAGATGAACGCAATTTTTTGAGCAGTCTACCATGAGTGCAGAACAAATAAAAGAGACATTAGAAACACACACAGTCAACCAACTATTAAACAATTATAAATATAAATATCTGATAAAAAATTAACCAGCAGGTTCAAATAAAGTGACCTGAGCGTATTGTACTATTGTCCACAGTACTGATTGCACATTTTGTGTCCTCTCTCAGGAATTTAAAAGTCTGATGGCCCATGGATAAAAACTACTTTTTTTTGGTAACAGGAATAAACCATGGTTATATTCTGGTTGAAAAAATCATTTTAGACTGAACAGTTCATGTTTTTGGGCACACAATGTTTGGACACGATTCTCTCCACAGTCAGATTCCAACACTGTGTAAATAGCTAAAGGACGTGTTCTTCTGTTGGCATCCAGGGTTGTGTTTGTCTAAAGATGAGGAGTGATTTACCATGCAATGTGAAAGCCATATATCAACAACACCTAGAAACGCAGCCATTTTCCCTGGACCCAAGCCCATCTGAGATTGACTGAGGCAAAGTGGAAAAGTCTGCTGTGGTCTGAGTCCACATTTCCGACTGTTTTCAAAAATCATGGACATCCCACCAAAGTCCTCCCAACAAAAGAGGAAAAGGACCGTCCAGATTGCTTTCAGTGCAAATTTCAAAAGCCAACATCTGTGATGGTATGGGGGCATGTTAGTGCCCATGGCATGGGTAACTTGAATATCTGTGAAGGCACTATTAATGCTGAAGGTACATACAGGATTTGGAGCCACATACGCTGCCATCCAAGCAACTTCTTTTTCAGGGACGTCCCTGATTATTTCTGCAGGTGTTTCAACAGCGTGGCTTCAGAGTAAAAGAGTGCAGGTACTAGACTGACCTGCTGCAGTCCACACCTGTCTGCCATTGAAAATGTGTTGAGCATTATGAAGCACAAAATATAACAACAGAGACCCCAAACTGTTGAGCAACTGAAGTTGAGCATTAACAAGAATGTGAACAAATTCACCTAGAAAGCTTCAACAATAAGTGTCCTCAGTTCCCCAAATGTTTATTAAGTTTTGTTAAGAGGAAAGATGACAGAAAACAGAGGTAACCGTGCCACCGTCCCAGCTTTTTTGAAATGTCTTACAGGTAGCAAATGCAAAATGAGAACATGTTTGCAAATAAATAATGAAGTTTATCAGTTTGAACATTTAATGTAGTGTCTTTGTGGTGTTCAATATAGGTTGAAAAGGATTTTCAAATCACTGTATTCTGTTTTTGATTAAGCTTTATGATTGCATGCGGGAAAATGTTTTTTTATGGCCTAGGACAGCTTGGTTCAAAAAACAATCTCAGTCTAAATATATAACACATTCATGTGTTCTCACTGTGCAGTTGGAGAAATTCTCTTATATATTTTTTAAATATTTTGCCCACTTTTTTATTGAGGATTTCTGATTTGCCCTGGAACCACTCCTGATGTTTAGTGTGACCTTGTGTTTCTAATGTAGATGCAGCCACCTAAAACTTCCCCACTTTCCCTGACAGGGTCTTGGCTGGTCCTTGGCTGGTCCATGACCAGGTCTGTCCACCCTGACAGTTATAAAGTGTAAGTTCTAGGCTACTTTTGTGTAAATTTGTGGTGTCAAGTTTGTCCTCTGTTGATTTGAGAGCTTTTCTAATAACCAAGGAGGTGGTTGATTTTATGTTATCTTGTGAAGGAAGGACCACCTCATGGAGACACCCTGTGAATGTGTGAATGGGCATGTTTTCAGGGGAATTCAAGCACAACCTCAGAGAAGTAAGGGGGTTTCTAATGGCTGAGGGTTGGCTGGGAATTGACTGGTGACTAGCTGGAATTTGGCAGGCAGGGAGGGGGAAAACTGAAGCGGCTGAATCTGTCTAAAATTCCGCTCTGTCAGATTTTTCAACAATTCTGAATTTCAACATTCCCATTATCTTTCTTATCTTTAAGATAAACACTATACATCTTTTATTTCCATAAGCAATCGTTTATTTTCAGCTCCACTATAAAATGCTGTTCCTAAATGCTTTTGTTGCCGCTTATTTTTTGCTGTTTCTTCTTCTTCTGCCTCCGTTCAAAATAACTAATGCATGTTGTACTTGGCTAAAAGAAACCAGGGTAAACAGCACAAAATTGATGGACATAACTGATTGCTGGGCAAAAAAACTGAGAATGCTTATTCAATTTTCATGATCTAATAGTGGTCTGACAAAGTATATTGGATTATGTTGTTTACATGACTGCATCAGCAATCAGATAACTCCAGAAAGCAGATAAAAATCGGTTTCTTAGTGTGCATGTAAACATACTCACTCTCTGCATCACAATCATCTGTTTTTCTATATCAATTAAAGTTCCAAGTAATATATGAATGCTCAAACTTCTTGGTTTCAGTTTCAGAGAAGACTCTGAAGAAGCAGTGCAGTTGATGTGATCATGTTTGTACACACCCCCATCCCACCTGTGCTTTCTAACCTGACCCGCTGACAGGGGTCATGAGCCCTCTGAAGCTGCAGCAGTGAGTGTGTGGATGCCTGTCTGTGTAATAGTCATCCTTTGATCCAGGAGGATTTGGCAGATGTCTCACACACCACAAGGCTTAGGCCGAGGATGCAAACCATGCAGGGTCCTCTTGTTTGCTTCTGTTGGTGGATCAAAGCTGCACCAAGTCCCGGCGTGCCAATAAAGGAGTAATCCAATCGCTGAGAGTGTAGCACGGGTCATATGAGCATACCTAGGGTCAGGGGGCCAGTAGCAGCCAATCAGATCGAGGGAGTGTGTGATAATCCTGGGGATACAATTTCAGCAGAAGTTTGACAGCAGTTCTGAGAGTTGTCACAGACTTTCTCATTTCCAAGTACAGAGGAAAAGGCTGAACCATCGGGGGGGCTTGGGTGTGACTTTAAAATCAGACACTCTGCTATATCTTATCTGATCACTGTTGATTGAAATTCTATCAGATTATGTGGTTTCTCGCTGCGGCCCCAGTATCTCCACGCAGCAGATGACAGGGCAGCTTCTTAAGTTTGGCCCCGTTGGCAATCTTGCGTCGAGTCAAAGGCTTAGCTCATCTTTATTCCATCGCCCCGTGGACTTTCATTTATTTCAAAGACAGAGAGATGAGGCATTTTTGGGGAGATGGACAGCCTTTGGGACCCACCGCAATGATAGAAAAAGATTAGATCTGCATTACCGCTGGTCATTTTTGAAGGGGAGAGGGACGGAGATAAAACATTTTTTTAGAGCCTTCAGAGGAAATCAGCATATATCGGCCCATCTGAGTCTTGCAATCAAACGGATGCATTTGAAGCATATTGCCCTTTCCTTGCATTCTTTTTCGTTTACTGTTTTCCATTTCCATAAAAATATCCTGCATTCTTCCCCTTGCCTCATCTGTAACCTTTATTTTTCCATTTTTACTCATATGTTTTATCTCTGAATGCCTCAGTCCTCCTCTGCGGATACGGGGATAGGTCATGAATTCCCTTCTGTCCCCCCCATCCTCTCCCACTAGCCTGGTAAGTGACAGCTGCAGGCTGGACAAAGGCCTGATAATACCCTGGATTTGTCAGGCTCTGACTTCACCCATGTCCTCCTGTGACTGATGCACAGACAGTGGCGCCTTGCCAGCACCAAAAAACCCAGTTCTCTGTGGGGGCTGTGGCTGCTCTGGAGCTGGGTGTGAATTCATTGATATGCGTATCCATGCTTCCTTTCAGACTCCAAAGAACAGCCCATATGGGGTCCTTGGGGGTCTAAGGAGGCCATCATCTGGGATGCCTGCCCAGACCACGGCGGTGGCGTGACTGGGGAGTGTGGAGCTCTGATTAGCAGGGGAAAGAAGCCCACAGAGCTGCTCACTTCAACAGACCGGCGAGCACGGCGGGCCCCTGGTGAACCACTCGCCTCTTGCTTCCTCGTGAGTGAGAAATAAAGAATCAGCTTTGCCCTGAGGGGACCAACATGAAGTCGGACTAAGGACAGAAACTCACAAGATGATATTCATGTCTAACAAACCTTAGCAACATAAAGTACTACTATTAGCCTCAGAACAGAAAAAAAACAGATCTGATCTAAAAAACATAGGAAGTCACAGAAATGGGTAACCTTGCAGTGCAGATAAAGCTGCCTGACTTAATGTCTGTAATCAGGCAGATCCATCTCCATCACCTCTTTTCATGCAGAAAGAGGCTGGAGAGCGTTACATCGAGGAGCAACTGCAAGCCTGTGAGCCTGTAAACACTATATAGTCTCTGCTTCAATAAATTCGACAAATTCCTTTAATGGTGACAGTCTATTTGTGTTAGAATCAGATGTGAAGCAAGAAAAACAAGATTTTACTCTTTAAGAAACGATGCCTTTGATTTATAAAAGTGGATATTGTGTAATGATGAGGTAAAATGCAATTGCATAGTGTACATTTGCAGATATTACAGATAATTTATAACCAATTTGTATCCTCAAAATATCTCTAAGATTTTCGTATCTGCCGATACAGATATTGGTCTGATAATATTGTCTATCACCAAAATGAATAGGATCTGTTGTTACATTTTTACTGCAAAGAATTGTGGTTAAACATTAAATTAACCCAGTAGTCTTTGGTACCCTAACCATCAACATCTTCAACTCACAATCCTGGCATAAGATCTGTGTTGCAACTCAAACATGAAACAAGAGAATTATAATGGGGGATCATGTTTTTTAGGAAGAAAAATCACATTTGCTGACATGACTATGAGCTCCTGAAGGAGATATTTGATTGTTTTTGCCTCGATCCTTTGAGCCCTAGCAGAGAAAGCAGAAAGTAGAAAAGCACATCTAAAATATGTTTGACATTTCATATTTACAATTTGAGAATGGAGAGGTTTGGTCACATTTGGAGAAGAAAAATAATGTCTTTGGCACACATGAGGATTATTTGGACAAATGATTGGTTGCAATAAGCCTTAAATTGGGTTGTATCCCCCTAATCGTTGAGAGGGGCAAATCTGGTCAAAAATCTGGCTTAAGATTGTGTAGTGTAAAGCTAGAGGTAACACTACCATAGAAAATGAAGCTAAAAATAAGTCCCTCAGTGTCTTTCTGTCTCCAAAGAGACAGTAACCCATAGCACCTCAAACCCTCCTATTTGCCTTAACTCTCATCCACCCTGTGCCCCCGTCTTTACCCCAATTTATTTGATTGGCCCAAGGACACATGCTGCAACCGCCCTTCTGTACCAGTCATCTCAGACTTTTCTCTGCCTCTCTTTCCACTTAATTCTCGTCTTTGAGGCACTGTAAAATAAAAGTCAGCCTTGCAGCTGTCTATATTTGAGAGAGACACGGTCGATGCCTCCTGCTCTGCCTTTCACATGCAAGTTTTATGGCTCCTGCTCCAAGGAGAGAGCACTGTAACTGATCAAAGGGCCCATTGTTTCTGCATGTAGCCCTGTGTGACTGTACTACTTGTTTTAAGGAGGGAACAGGTGCGACCTTTCCTACAAAAGAGGAACTGGAAAAGCTTACGCTTGTTTAAAACTTGCAATATATGGGCGGTTGCACTCCAGGTCGCTGAAAAGGCTCCAGGCGTTGTTTTGGCAGAGACAGCTGGACTGAACATTCAGTAAAATGAAAGTAAAAAGAAGGAGCAGGGCGGTCAGGTGCAGTCTGGATATGTATCAATAATTCAAGTGATCCTGTGAAGTGACTGCAGCTGCTTTACCACAGGCTGAAGGACAGGCAGCAGATTAAGGAAAGGCCCTCCGAGGCATCTTATGGAGGAAAAATGTGTTTGCACTGTAAAATGATAAAGTTAAAGTGTAAAGATGTTCAGGGTTTGTTCTAGAATTCACTGTGTAGGAAGGGTTTGACAATATTTATGGCGTTTACTCACTATCATTATTGCATTTGCCAAGAAGGTCATGCTTTGCTGGTGTTTGTCTGTTTGTTTGTCTGTCTTTCTGTCAGTTTGTGTGAGCAAGATATTTGCCAAAAAATTTAGGAGATGTTGAAGAAGTGATCAGATTTTGATGGAGATTCAGGATCAATGTAAGAGATTTGTTAACAGTGTGAAACAGGGCAGTTTTTCTCTATTTTCACCTATAACAGATACACCAGTATAGAGAAGCTCTTCAACCGAAAAGATATTTTTAATGATAAATTATATTTATTATTGTTATCTATGATTTTTCAACTTTACTAGGTTACAAAAAACCTGACAAAATAGTGAAGCACATAATTATTTCTTAATTCAGATGCTGAATTATTGTTGTATTCTTGCATTTATAAACAGAAAAATATGTTTAGTGGTTGAATGTTCTGCTTGATTAATTTTTGACTTCTCAGTGAAGAACAGTGATCTGGCTTAAATTTGAGTATTAAAAAGGTAAATTTACCTTTTTAAAATGTATGTCCAATACAAGAAGATTTTCAGCTGTGATAAAGTTTTTGAAAGATTTCAAAAGTATTCATGTTTTCTTGTTTTTATGACAGGTGGTCTAATACATTTGTTATATATATTCTATTTTATGATTTTCATTTTGGTAATAACTTTTAGAATCGTATTTATATATTTTTCTTTCTTCTTAAATAAACTTTAAGTTTATTATTATGATGATGTTTAAGTTGATGATCTATTTACTTACTCTTTCTTCATTGTTTTTCTTATTTTGTTTAATTGAGTATTACATTACACTTTTCTTTTTGTTTTTTACCTTTTCATTATTCGTATTCAACCACTTAACAAGGTCTGAGTCTTTGTATTCCTAGTGTTAAGAGATGTTTTATTGTGTTATCTAGCTGACTAATTCAAAGGACATCCTTCATCTTGTTAAGTATGAAATTAATTTCAACTTTACTCCAAAAATGTTTGCCTCTTAAAAGCAGCTAAGAAGTAGGGGCCTTTAAAAGTATCAGCCCACTCTGTTTCATTTGCATGTCAGGCACTGGACATGAGAGGAACTGGACTGTTAACATGAAGATTAAGAATACAACGCTGCAGAAAGTCGAAACGGGGTCTACATTGGCAAAGTGCTCCATTTAAGGGGCTGTTTGGGTGGGCAGGATGGCCCCAACCCCTTAATCTGGAAAATAAATGGATTACCCTGAGCAGCAACCAGATCATTATTAGAGTCAGGGCAGAGTGGTGAGGCCAAACGGGGGAACAACACTAGAAAGTTCTGCTGTGCATGACCCAAAAATTGATATGTATGATTGATACTCTGAAAACTTTCTTCACCTCGATTGCTGAGTAACTTTTCTGTAACTTGTTTTCTGAGAAGAAAGGAGTCGGGCAGCTTCTGACTGACAGCCGCCTGCTACATGAAGAAAGAGATGCACTTTGAAGTTAAGGCCTGTAATCCCAATCCATTGATTCAGAGGCACTGGCACTCCGAGCAGGAAAGAGAGAGAGGGAGTGAGACTGGGAGTATGGCTGCGACTGCATAATGTATTCACACAGGCACAAACTCACTCTCACACACATCGAGGTGAGTTCAGAGCTGTGCCACTTCGTAATGAGACGGAGCTGCACTGCATGCTAATGATTAGAGCTAATCACAGGCCAAAAACTTGCAAGAAGACACTTTTATTTGCTAAATCATTGCTCTAAAATGATCATTCATTTTCAAAACAGCAAATAAGCCATATAAAAACACACATGTGGAAGCCAAATTCTCCTTATTTGGTTTATAGTTCCCTTTACAGACATTTTCATGTCATTTTTCTGCCTAATTGCAGCTGTTATGCTGTTTAACTCACAGCAGCATGAGATAAGTCAACATTCCCCTTCAGGTTAAGAGGGTGCAGAGAAAGTCTTAAATAAGGTGTGAAGGCTATACACTAAAGTATCCATCCAAACAGGTTAGCTCAGCTTTTATGAGCCAATCCGGCTTTACAGACAGCTTTTATGAGATATCAGCTAGCTTGACACGACGAGGCCGGAGACGTGAGGTGAGCCGAGGGAATATATGACTCTGGCTTCCAGTATAATCTTTTATAGGCCCTGACACCAAATATTTGGTCTAAGTATAGGCGGCGCCGTGAAATATGAAATTGGTTGCTGTATTTTGTATTAGGTGACCTCAGATAAATGCCCAGTGAGGAGCTGCAGGGATGAGTCACCTTTCCAGGTTTCTCCTTTTAAGTAGCACTCCAAAGCCCGGAGAGGAGCTCTGGCTAGACGATCATCTGCACTTTAAAGTCGAGTGTATCTTGAGACGAGTTTATCCAGCCAAGTGTGGATGCTTGAAGTGCTTTGCATAAAGCAGATGTTATGACTACAGTCTGGAAACCTGGAAATAAAACTCAGGACATTTTGTTCAAAAAAGAGACTGAAACTTCACCCCCAAGTTGCACATCAAATTTGAGATCAAAACAGACAATGAACTAATTTGGTTTGAGTACAAATAATACTCATGATATAACTTTGCACTGCAGATAAATTAAGCCTAGTATTAGGAACTGTAGCTGGTCAATCCTAATTTAAGTAATCCTGGGTTTTTCTTTGAAAATGTTTTTCTTCTTAGGAGATTCGACTCCTACTCCTCTCTCCAAAAGTACAAACATGCTTAATTTCAAATCTGAGCATATATCTTACCTGTAAGTTGATGTACACAAACACTTTTCAGCACATTTTTAGGTATTTGACACATCCTAATTACTTTTCTTTACATTTTGTCAGACCATCTCTAGGTCACACTGACATCTAGTGCTTCTGATCCAGACCAAACAAACTGTGATTTCCTTGTTTGAACAGTCTGTTAGCTCTAAAATGGTGTGAAAGCTCACATAAACTATGATTGGCCTGAAAAGAAGGAATCTGGGTTTGCATCTGAGAAACTCAGAGTTTGGTTTGCCATGGCTGTGGAAGCCACACAAAGCAAACAAGGACCAATCAAGGGAGGCAAACCAAAAGCAGAGCATTGTGGATTAAGTTCGGTTAAATATGACGACAGTGATCAAGCTAATTTAGAATTGCTAATGTTAGCCACACTAAGCAAAGGGTGGCTAACATTAGCAATGCAAGAGCCACCACACTTCATTCCTCCTCACAGACTAATCTACAAACTGTATGGTAGAACATCACTATGGTTGATATGCGAGTGTCATATGAGAACAACTGTATCCTTATTTCTATATTATATTTTATTTAAGGCTAAAAGTCTGCCAATCTGCTCTAAGCAAACAGTCTTATTTCCTAATGTCCTTGTGTGAATTTCAGCATCACAGCAGGACTATAGGCCGGATGACAGGAACAAAGACCACAGCTATAGTCTTAGCCAGTGGAGGGGTGGGTGTCTTCCACAACACCTGACGGGCTCTGGTCTGGTCGACAGAGAGTTTTATGAAAGGCAGAGCAAATGAAAAATGTTGCAACTTCATCTCGATGAAGCCCAAATCGAGTCTCCTAAACTTCATATGTGACAGCAACTTTAGGAGGTAGAGAGTTGAAGGAATATGGTATGACTATATGTCAACCCAGGAATTAGTTTTGTGGATCAATTCACAAAGATGCTCATTGGTTTCTTCTCTGGGTTTTTTTGGGTTATCGTTAAAAAAAAAAGATTTCTGGTTAAAAAAAAAAAAAAAAAAAAAAAAAAAAAAATTCCACCCTCATTTAAGCCTGCTGTAACATAAGGTGCTATTGTTTTAGCATTCAATTACCAAACTGACTGTATGTGAGTGACTTCTGCATGCTTCCTGTGTAAATAAAAGCTCTGACATCACTTCTGTATCATTTGTGTCCTTAGCAGGTGGCAGTATTGCTCGCCAAGCTCTTGCGAAGGTCTAACCTGTTGGAAAGACTTGATAGAGAACATGCCCTTCCTTTGTTAATTTTGATAAAAACAGTCGAGAGGAAGAAGAACCTAAACATTTCCACCTCTGACTCTTTTCGTGTGTCACTTCTGATGGATTCTGTCTTAAACACACTTTTGAGGTATTTACATTGCCCATATGTCAAAGACAATGTCAGCAAAAACAAGTTTGAAGAAGAAGAATGAGGAAAAAGTGGAACATGAGGAGAGCACGAGCTTCCTTTGACAGCTGAATTGACTATACAACCCAAGAGGAGGCCTTTGGCCCACTAGGAGACATCTTGGAGGATGTGCTGGTGGACAATAAAAGATGACATCAGGATAGGGTGGTTTTACTGCGTGGAGAAATATAGAAAATGTGTCCAAAATATCTAAAATATTAGGTGTTAGATGCAAGATAGTTGCACAAATAGGGTCCTAGTCTCTCAGAGAGCAACATAACCAAGTCGTTCTGGATAAGAGGATCTATATAACCTTAATATGAAGTTTAAGGCCTCTAAAATTGAACAGATGCTACGTTAATCACAGGGTTTTACAATGGTGAATGAAATCTACAAAAGTAAAAGCTAATGTTAGGCTATTAAAAACTACACCACGATCAACAGACAACAAAAATGATAGCAAAACAACTGAAATATGACGTATAAAGTCACAATAAAGTCTGCAGTCCAAGTAAACCACCTCCTGGCAGCTGACGTCTGTGCTACGACATAAGATAAAACAAAGAGGTCATCTATATTTCTTGGTACAGCCAGAGTCCCACAGAAACTGTCCTACAAACATCTCTGACCCTCCTGTTCAGGTCGAACTGAGCTCATCACACAGCTGGGTGACCCCGCAGCCCCCCGCCACTCGCTGCTCAACTTACTTTCTAACTTTGCATTCTGAAACCGCCTCTTCCCTCAGCTGCTCTCATCTGCTTGGATGCCCACAGGCGGCTTATTAGGAGGCACAAGTTTTTCAAGCATAGAGTCACAGAGCCCCAGAACAGGGGAGGAAAAACAGACAGAATGTGGTGAAGCAAGTCACCGCATAAAAGCAGAGAATGGGAGGAATACCATTCAAATGACAAAGGTGGTGAGGTCAGAGTCTGTCAGATTCCAACCACTGTGCCACAGAAAGGATCTCCGATTTCCTCTGGCTCTAGAAAGAGAATCTAACAGTCAATCTGCAGAAGAAAACAGCATATAAACTGTGCACAGCTGCTAATGTCCTGGTTATCCTGTCATAAGAATGATTCTACAAGTCAGACATAATTAACAACAATACCCTGACTAAATAGTAAAGACATTGATGCAGTGCATTAAAGGATAGGCTTACCAACTACACAGCTTAACATAACAGCTGCATTTAGTTATCATAGACAGTAGCATTGTTAAATCACCATCCACCTGTGACCTAAATTCTTTCAATGTCACGAGGGGCTGGAGCCTATCCCAGCTGACACTGGCCAAGACGCAGGGTACACCCTGGACCAGCCGATCACAGGACTGACATGTAGAGAGAAGCAACCATCCACACTCACTGGCACTTACACTGTAATTTAGAGTCACCAGTCAAACCTTACAAGCTGTTTTTTCACCCTGTGGAGGAAACCAGAATACTAAGAAAGCCCACAAATGCACAGGGTAGACATGTTAACACAAAGGAAGCCCTTCATCCTGAACAGGGTTGAACTGGGCTACCCTGAAATCTGATTGGTCAACCCAAAATCATTAACTTTAATATACTATAGGCAATATAGCCTACATAGCCAAGTCTGCATCAACAAAGTAACACTATCAGAGTAAATATTAACTCTTCTTAAGGGCTAATATTAACCCTTTACAGCCTGAAACCACAAATTATAGCCAGAAAATTCTAATTTTTTGGAGCTGAAATGTTTTTTTCACTTTCTACCGAAATCCAAAAATATATAAATTTCCATAAAATTTCACATTTATATTTTTTGTATCTCATTTGATACATTAGGTGTTTTTGGCAACTGATAATCCACTTGAGGACATTTTTTTTTTTTATCATTTATCTGATTGTATTCAGATGGTGTTTTAGTAATTTGTTGATCATATTGATTAGATAGAGGTATCATAGAAGTATGTATCAAATATGATACAACAGGCTTTAAGGGGTTAACTCTGGTGTTGCTTTCACTCTTCTTGGAGAGTAGGAGTAACGCTCATCAAGTGTAATTGTTGATTTTTTTTGTTAAATTTAAACCTTGTAACACTGAACACTGTTCAGTGTTACACTTCTATATGTATTCGGATTGCACTCTTTGAGTGTTAAATCTATATTAACACTGCAAAGAGTAAATATTGTTGTTTATTTACTGTATATTGATAGGGAAATTTACCGGGAATAATGATATCATGTCTATTCAGAGTACATTAAAATAGAAAAAAATAATAAAAAAGTAAGTATTTGCACAGCAGTTTTCAAGATGGGGGCTTGTCACATCATTTGTTTCATGTCCAATAAAGGGGAATGGGTGGGAAGACTGACTCCTAACAGTTCAGAGTTCAGAGTGGAAAGCTCAGAGTTAAAGATCCTACAGTGACCTATGGGTTTGATTTACTGAAACAACAGTTTACTTTTATTTTTGACACCAACTTTTTCCAACTGAGAGCGAATTTTCAGGGATTTGACTCCATCCAGAGTTTAATTACCTCAGCAACAAAAAAAATTGAACTCTTCTCAGTTTTAGGTTTGCCATTCAACATTCCTAATGACTCATCTGCACCTCCAGCAGTGTTAACCCTACTTTTTTCATAGGTGTTTACACTAACTGGACTTTATGGGCACTAGGGTGCAAACCCTACGCTGTGTGGCGCCGGAGGCAAGGGACGCCAACCCCCTTCAGCTGCATTACCACCTGCTGTAGCCAGCAGCAGTGCCCCAGGAAATCAGCTTCTCCACAGCTACTGAACCAAATTCCAGGTATGTTTTGATTAGATCTTGAACTCACCGCCCTGTGGTTCCCAGCCAAAGCCCTAATGGACTGAGGTACTCTGCAGCCTTCTCAATTTGTTGTGCAGCTATTCTTGCAGTTTTCAGAATGTGGCCCTTGATTTAAAAAAAAAAAAAAAATGGACCACCCTGATTTAAGATAACTCTGCAGTGGTGGAGGCTTGTCAATATTTGATTATTCCCTTGATTGATTCATAAAATTAATGCATATTCCTGGGCTCTCGGGGAAGTGAGATGAAGGCATTATCTGTCTAAATTGAACCGCTGCCGGGGTGAGTTTTTCTGATCTGTAACGGCTTGAACTGGGGACAAGAGGTTGGCCAGTTCAAGCCCAAAAATTGAGGTCTGGTGGCTAGAGAGATGCAAGATGACTTCAGGCACATAAAATTCTGAATGATCCTTTTCATATTCTTTCTCTAGAATATAAACTTCTGCCTTCTGGGAGACGATACAGAGCAAGCAAACACAAAACAAACCGCTATAAGCTCTCTTTTCTCCTAACATACATATCTCCTCTCAAAAAACAGTCTGAGTAATTCTTCTCCTGCTTGTTATATAATATTTTATATTTATTTGTAGAGTACATTTAAAAAACAACCTCGGCTGACCAAAGTGCTGTACAGGGGTACAATATAATCATGAATACACTTAATAATAATAAAAACAGTAGTGATAATAAAAACAGTCATGATAAAAAAATAGTAATAGAATAAAAATTAAATCACATATATAAAAATAGAGATAAATTAAGAATAAAAACAATTAAAGAAGAGTAAAAGAGAAGATAGGGAATAAAAGATAAAAAAGACAAAAGCTAAGGTTACTTGTCTTGTGGAAAGTCTGGATTTCAACTTATTTTACTGCCACCAGTCTCTTATCTGTTATTGTTATCCTGTTTTTATCAACTGTTTTATTATTTCATTCATTATTCAACCATTTTAACTTGTTTCTACTTATTTTCACTGCTTATTGTAATAAACACTGCACTTTAATCTTCTTGTGCAATAACTACTGATCATGCTTGTGGCCACCCTCTTGCTTATGTCACTTTTTTTTTGTCATCTAGTGGTTTTACTGCTGTCTAAGAAAATCTATCTATCTATCTATCTATCTATCTATCTATCTATCTATCTATCTATCTATCTTTCTATCTTTCTATTTGTCTGTCCTGGGGCACTGCCACTGGTTACAGCAGTTGGTAACGTAGATGAAGAGGTTGCCTCCCTTGCTTCTGGATCCTCGATGTGTAGTGTTTGCAATCTTAAACTTCACTGCACTTAAACAACTACTAATAAAGTCGGGTGAATGTTATTGGTGGTGCAGATAAGTCATCAGGAATCATGAATGGCGAAGTGCCTAGCTGTACATATAAGTTATTAAGAGTTTTAATTTAAGTGCAGTCATTGATTTGTGTGTTGGACCCCTGCATCGCCACTTGAACTTATCAACCAGAGCCCAGCTTGGAAAACCTCTGAAATACGAACGCATTACCATCAAACATTTGAGCAGAACGGTTTGACTGAAATAAAAGCATGAACACATTTTGAGCTCGCCATCTGCTCCCTGCAAACAGATTTTTGTACCATTCTTTAATGAACGTAACCAATCATCAACGGCTGCCTTCAAGCTGGAGCGCACATAAAACAGCACATTTTAAAACATAACAGTGCCAATCTGCACTGAGGGGATTAAAACACAACTATGACCCTTTAATGCAAATGTATGCAGAGAAATCTGCGTGTGAATGAGTAGATGCATCCTCTCTGGATATTCACATGCAGATAGGCCTCTCTGACTCGTTTGCTGTTCCTGCACGTTGCAGAGTGTCACACTCTCACTGGCTACCTATAATGAAAGGCTAATATTAGATTTCAGATGGCTGCTTGGCCAATATATTACACATGCATTGAGAAAGCATCACTTGACATCTGGTGGATGGTTTCAGTCGTACTGGCTGAATTAATAGGTTTAGTCCTGCTTTTCGTCTCTAGTCACACACATGTATATATCTTTATTAAAGAGATGTGCTTTATTTTAATAGACCCACAGTCAGTCCACAGAGCTTAAACCTACAAAGTGTCTCATTTACTCCAGCGTGGCATCACACTGCGCCGAATGCAGACAATCGCTCCCTTTCCAAATGTCAGTGCCTGATGCTCAGTGGGCGAGCCACCAAACAACGGTAAATAATTCAGTCCAGCTCCTGCGAAGCTCTCCTCGATGTCCTATACACAAGCAGCCACCAAGTCGTCTCTGCCAGGACCCCCCCTGCGGCTGCTACTTCCTCTATACATAATTAACACGAGCAGCGCAGCGGGGCGCCCGTCATTCAGAGCCCAGCCCGGGCCGGGGCCACTTTAAACAATAACAATATTGATAGTGGTGTAATAAAGCAGAATTAAAAAGATGGAGGCCGTGATTTTTTGCTCCTGTGGCAGCTGGTCCAAGATTTAAGTGGTGAGAAGAGGGAAAGTGAGAGAGGGTGGGGGTGGGGGGGTATTGCTTGGTGGCACTTTAAGAAAACAATGGCGGTACAGGAGGGGAGCTGTCCCCCCTCGCCCTCTTCCTTACAGTCCCCTGGTGTCCTGTACTCTCCTGTCTCCTCCATTACTGGATTAAGTCCTGGAGCCCTCTTCTGAGAGCCAGGGGGAGCAGAAAGGGCAGAGGTCATGACCTGTAGTAATGGCCCCGCAGACAGATGAGCAAAAGAAGAAAAAATAGATGAGTTTGGCTGCATCTTTTCAATTTGGGCTATCAATGATGTGTAATAATCAATGTCAGGGTCAGGGGGTTGGCAGATACTGACAGATGGAGGAACAAAAAAAGAATAAAAGGCAGAAAATGAGAAAATAGAAGCTGCAAACTTCAATCAAGCAACAAAGCAGAGAATGATTTGTCTTCTTTGCTTGAGCATAATGGGATAAATGGATCAAAAGCACCAACAAGAGGCTTGCTTCACAGATTTTTAAGCTCAAAGATGAGAAACAAAGTAGTCTCCTGGCAGCTCATGAAATATTATATCTAAGGACGTACATTTCACTTTATTTTATAAAAATCGAAACATGCTTTAGTCAATGTAAAGACATTTCAAAGTAAGTGACACAAGTCAATATGAAACAATTTTATCTGCTTCAACACCTCCTACCTGAAGGTGAATCCTGATCACACAGGACATCACAGCTATGAGACCCAGAAACAGACCTTCAGCCGTGGAAGGTCCTGCTTACCTGTCCAGCAGTTTTTCATACATTATTGAGTTCTTATGGCAACAGTGGACAAACAGTCACCATTATAAGGTGTGTGTCTCCAGTGAAGTTAGAAGTTTGTCTGTCTTTTTAAACTTAAGGAAATATTTGAGGTAAAGTGAGCTTTTCATAAAAAAAACCCAAAAAGATAAAAAAAATATTTACATTGACTGTATTTTGTATATGCATATACCATTGTCATTTATCTATAAAATATAAATTCTGTAAAATTAAAAAAAGTAAAATAAAGAGGTCAAATTTTACCTAGTATCACATCAAATGTCAGAATGACATGTTTAAGAGATAAGTTTACCTTAAGAGATAAGTTAAACTTAAAAATAAAGAATAATGAATAAATAAATAAATCAATGAGAACAGCATTAACCAAATTAAACCCAATAGCAGCCACGTCATTGATTGATTTTTACATTATAAAAAAACTCATTCTAAAATTTTGTTTTTATTATTTTATTATTTCTGGTTGTATCATTCCACTTCACAAAGCTGTAGTGCATCTATTTCCAGTCCATATAGTCAAGGTCAAATCATGCATATGTTTATATATATATACATATCTGTATGCTATGTATAGTATACCTTTAAATGACAAAATATTATTTTCAAGAGATAAGGCAAAATTCAAAAATAAAAAGTAGGAAATAAATAAATCAAAAAAATACACATTAACCAAATTAAATTTAATAGGAGTCATATGTCACAAATTGATTTTTACATAATTCCCAACTCTAACATGGCAAATAACCAATCACAATGCAGAGTTTTGTATTGGCATTTGGGGTAGCCAGTCAAAATTCCAGAGGGCCCATGCCCAGATTTGGTCACACCCTTGCCCGGACAAGTCTGGCCACGTTCCCTATTTGAGAAACACTGCCTAAAGGCAGCAGTAGTGTGTACTGCATCAATGAGAATATGTACAAAGACAAATTTTCCAAAGTTGAAATGAAAGCTGAATAATTAGGAACTAGAAAAAGAACTCATTCCAAAATTGCGTTAGGCTTTTATTATTTTTTTCATTATTTCTCTTTGTATCCGTTGACCTCACAGAGCCGTAGTGCCCTTTTCTCAGTCTATATGGTCAAAGTCAGATCTCTGAGGAAGTCCTCCCACTGCTGCTATCTCCCATCAACCTCCAGGAGCCTTACATATGTTAATGCCCTTCAACCTGTGACCCTCACATTGATGACATCATTATCAGCCCAGCCAGACATAATGTTGGCCTGTCACCACCATGATCGACGGCCACAGCGGCTCTCTGCCTTAATGAAGCCGTAACACTGCCTTAAACGGGTAAAACCACGACTGGCCTCTGCGCGGCCCTCATTGGCTTAATGTGAGTGTGCATCAATCATCTCGCATCAACCATCAATCAATCACAGAGCCCTGTGACAGCTGGAACCCCCACCCCAACACCCCCTCTGTCCCACTGCCATGACCACCAAACATACAAACACACACATAAAAACACACACACATAAACTGAATGGCAGTGATTATGATCTCAATTATCATCATGACCGCGGGCCACCACTTCCCCTGTGACCGACATGCTAATCAGGAGCGTGGGCAGTCAATAATCAAAGCGTGGAAAGGCCATCGAGTGCAGAGTTGGTCAAGTATAATTACATCTTCTACTGTTGTTAGTTTACATAAATAAAGTTTGACCTCAGAGGAGAATGTCAAAGTTTGGGGGGAAGAAAAAGTCAACTTAGGGCTGGATGACGTGAAATTAATAAGATATCTTAACTTTTTTGAGCTGAAGACACAAACTCTAGAAAACAAACTGTACATGAACGTAAATTGTTGTCAGATTATTGTCAGAACAAATAAAAATCTGTTTGACGCCACAGCAACTAAAAAAGGATGTTTAGTCAATCAGTACAGGACATTATTTTCAGCTTCTGATCACAAAAAATGGCTGGAAAACTCCAACCGACTTTTGAAATTCAGTGAAAATACCATAAATATTTCCATGCACTGGGATGTCAAAATAGTGTTCTTTAAATTTGTTTTGTTGGTGTTCATTTAATGATCTGTGGGATCAAAATGAGCCCACACTTTATGATGGTCAGCCATTTTTTAAACCAAAAGAAAGAGCACTGCCAAAGTCGCAAAATTTCTTTAACAAGACATGATGATTATAATAAGCAGCATGGAGTACGAGAGAGCAGTGAAAATTCTGGCTATTTTCCTTCTTAGTGATAAAAAATAGTCATAATCACCAGAATTACTAACTTTCAGGTGATAAGAATGACATTCTGACAATATTGATACCTGTCTAACTCAACAGTAAGAAAAATAGAATTCCAAGACACCTTTATTTTATTCTGTTTTATATAATCAAAAAAAGTTGTAGACAGCCTCTTGCACATCGTCTAAATTATACACAACTATTGGCAAAATTCTTAACATTGATGAAACCCATCAGCTTAATAATTTGAAAGATTAAAAAAAACAAAGTAAAATAATGATAATTAGTTATACTTTCACCAAAGAGGAGAAAGTGATGATGGTGGGTGGAAGCAGCAAGGAGCGAGCCCCCCTTTAATTCCCCTCGATGGGGAAAAAGGAAAACTCTGAAAAGAAATATCAAATGTCTGTGAGTATGATTACTCAAACAGTTCTGGATTTATTTGGATGAAATTTGCGAGGAATGTTGGATGTGGCAAACAGACGAAGAAATTAGATTTTAGTGGTTTTGAATAAGTATGTAGATCCAGGAATCTTTTAAGGATTTGTTCACTGGGCAGTTTTCCACCTTTTCACTAATAACTTAAAAAGGCTAATATTTGTAATGGTATCAGGGTGAAGTGATAAGACTTTGGTGATGATCCAAAAGCAGATGAAATGTTAATAACTCATTTTTAAGGAGATATTGACATTGTGTGAGAGGGCAGTTTTCCACAGAATAACTTGGCTAAAAATGTCTTAAATGTCTTGACGCAGGTTTGTGATGTCTGAGCACTTCTAGTTAAACAAGTGGCTAAAAATGTGGCTTCAAGTCTTTAAGTTTGTATTATTTTTGACCATTATTCAGTAATCTAACATGAGCATTCGTGGAAATGTTGGAAATTACATAGAAAAGATGGGCCTGCAGAAATGTTGCATTTTTTTTGCACACTTCAGATAATGTGCATGAATTTCCTGCAAATTTGACGAAACAATATATCACCAAAACCTAGACACCTAGGACTTTTCCTTTTTCTGCTGTCATTTCAAACAGGTTTCCACATTATTTCATTTTAGCAAATAATTGCATGAAATTTCAAATAAATATATATATTACTCTGAAAGTAATTATCTAGTCATCAATATGCATGTTATTTCTACTTTTCTTATTGTTAAGCATCCGTTTTACCAGGTATTTGGTATTTCAAATCTTTTCATCCATCACTGCACTCACTAATGTTCAGATGAAGTCAGAAGAAAGCAGTAACATTATCATACTGTTCTGAATTCTTTTACCAGAATGAATATTTAGACTTCCAAAAAAGTGATCTTGTGACACTGCAGCAATGCCAAAGATGATGTTAGAGGGTCTTCGTCCTTCTGAATGATTTAGAGCTCCATAACTGTCCATGTTCAGCGCAATGGAAAGCTATGAGGTCAGTGGTGACAAGCTTTTAGTCTACAAGATAGCAGCGGTGGAAGCATTCCCGGGGAGCACACATTCAAAAAGTCCCCGGACCCCCAACCATCCAACGAAAAGGATGGAGAGAGAGAGAGAGAGAGAGAGAGAGAGAGAGAGAGAGAGAGAGAGAGAGAGAGAGTCAGTTTGTTAAAGCTACACAAGGCCTGGCTGTTGTTCCCTCTCAGCTTCATAGACTGAACTCTTGTAAACTCTGTCTCAAAGTTCAGCATGAGAACACAGAGTCTGGATTATTGGGGGAAGTGCTCCTGCCTCCATTTGCACTTCATTCGCAGTCTGTCTGAACTGACAATAACTATCAGCAGGTTTTGGTTTCCTCTAAAGAAACAGCTCATACAAACCCTGATGGCCAGAAGAATGCTGTCAAGCCATTGCTACAACCAAACAGTGACTTGTTGTCAGTACTAATCTAAGGTTGTCGTTATCAACAGTGTAAGTTATTTATGACTACAGATGGAGATGTCTTCTACAGGATAACCCCTGTAACTAATCAATTAATCAATCATTCAATCAACCATGAGCACAGCACTGTGCCACAGTTAGTGGCTTACAGTAACAGTGGCAAGAAAAAAAACCCTCTGTAAAGGAGGAAGACCTGAGCAGATCAGACTCCTGTTGAACAGCCATGAATGTTGAACGTGAACAGACTTTGTATCTTAACCAGCTGGTTGCTGCATACTTTTACAGCTTAAAAACATGAAAGCAAACAGAAACACAACGTTATCATCTTCTCAGCCAGTTCACCTAAATATCTGGATCAGTTTTGTAGCACAACAGAATGCATGCCAGGATATTTATTTAATGACATCTGTTGTCCTTGATTGAGTTTTGTTTTTTGTTTCTTGTGTTCATGTTTCTAGTCATTCCTGTTTTGTTTTGAAGCCTCTCCTTGTGTCTTCTGCCCTCCCTTCTCTGTGTGAATCCCTGATTGTGATTCCCTTTACCTGTGTGACTGTCTCACCTGAGTCTGATCACCCCTGTGTGTATTAAAACCCCTGTGTGTCTGCTATTCGGTGTCAGTTCGCTCCTGCTTCTATCCTGCTTTTATCCAGCTTGTGTCCCACATGTTTCCTGTGTTTCCTGTGTTTTTTGTAAGTTTCCCTTGGTTTCTTAGTTTTGTGGATTTTTTGTAATGGATTAGATTTTGTTTTTTGAGTCTTTTCTTTAGTTGAAATAAATATATTTTTGTTAATATCTGAATTTGGTTCCTGTTCCTCATTTTTTAAGTTTTGTTTTTGCACAACTGATAGTCCTCCATATTTGTTTTTTTTTTTTTAATTCATGCTTGAAAAATCAATTTTCTGTATGAACACATGCCTGTGACTCTTGCCTTTGCTTTTATGATGGCTGTTTGGATTTCTTAACTATGCCAGCTTTGGTCTGTGGGTTTGTGCTTCATGCTGAGACCCTAACTTTGACCCTTGCCAGATGTGACATGTAGTTTTAGGCCATGTCCACATTTAAGTGAGTATTTTTGTAGCTTATTGTTAACCTTGCAGTGCAGCTGGATCTGCCTGATTCATTGTCTGAAAACAGACAGATCCATGTTGCAAAGCTCCATGCTTTTAGGCTTCAAATGGAAAGATAGGATCTGAGGTGAAGCTCTCTGTAATTAAAAGGAAAAATAGACCACCTATCTGAAAGGTAGGGTGGTGGACCTGGGACACTACATCAGGATGCACAAGCTTGTGTCTGTGGAAAGGCAACAGTACATATTTCTTTATTAGCGGTCTGCTTTTCAGGATTATGCTGTTAAAAATTGGTACAAGCTGGCTTCTGTCTGCGGTCTCCCTCATTTGTGAAATTGGTTAAAACTTGAAAAACTGTCTGGTGTGGAGCCAGTCTCCAACGAGTGTAACTTCAGATTCATGGGACAAACAGATCTCACAACTGACAGGATAATAGGGCAGACTGTGTGAAACCAAACTGTTAGCATTTCACAGACAAGTTTAATGTTTTGTCTCCTTTTCTCTCTGCAGGTGACTTCAGGAGGCCTCCCCCAAATATGAGCTGTTATCTCAAACCAGATCGCAGTGTAATCCCCTCTAATCCCCTCACTCAACTGCTCCTGCAACCAGAAAACAGAGCTGAGAAGAAAGGGAGGCGATGTGAGAGGGTGGCAGCAAAAAGAAAATTAGTGCAGAGGAGAGCGTCTTCAATCACTCAGATCATGCTGCTCAACCTCTTCACCGAAAGGAAATTCTGAGAATTCTGCTCCTTTAAATGGAGCTGAGACTTCATGAGCCAAATTCACAAAAATGAGAACATATAAAAATCTTTCTCGCATGTCTGTTATTTCATCTCCTCACACAGTTCTTCACTTTAGCAGGGACATGACTTTCGGACAAATCCTTTAACGAGATGCCAGATTTTAAGGATGACATTTTGAAGAACTCTGTGTTGCTCTACTGAGAAGATCATCCATGGCTGAGCTGATGGCTCTCCTTTAGACTGAGGGTTAAGGATGCACTGTAACCACTTATTTTGTCTAAACTTTTATTTTATGGCTTCATATTCTCCAGGTAAGTAATGAAATCAGGTGTAAAATATTCTCTACGACGTATTTTAATTCTACGACAGCATTTTGCTCTGATGTATGAAAGCATATCATGGATTGATGATGAAGTGAATTCCTTCCCTAGTCCATAATCACCCCACATATAAAAACTTAATGATATATGTCTTATATGTTAACCGAATCGTACCAATTTGGCCCTTTGACAGTCAAAATAGAGTTATTTCTTGGTTACCAACATTGTTCATCCTCACAATAAATACAAACATTTAATGATCTTTCAAACTTATTCATACATGTCTGCCCATTTTGGGGTTAAATAAGGCCAAACACTGTCACCTACAGGTAGTTGAAAGAAAGGGTGACGGGCAAGAGGACACAAACTGATGGACCCCCCAGAGTCCCAGACAAGCCCCAGCAGATTAGCCCCTGGTGCTCATAAAAGAGACCAAGCCGTCATGGGTTCGCCCACAGATGGTAACTGTGGAGGCTGATGTGTGAATGAATGCACCAGTGGTCCCAAACTGAATTAAGATGCTGTCACTGCATCTGCCTGCTTGCACAAACACAAGCATATGCACATACGTGAACACACACACACAAAATGCTTATTATCCTTACCCCTCCACCCCCTCAGCCTGAGGTGGGGGGGGCATGGGAACAAAAGCATTAATTCAGAGTGAGCCCTTTAATTATCGGTCAGTGTTTGGAGATCTCTCAATGGAGTGAAGAACAATGGAGGTCTCTGGTGGGCTGAACCTGCTGAGTTAACAATATCCTCCAGGTATGACAACACACTTACCAAACACTCTTAGACAAACCTGATGGTCACATCACATAAATAAAGCAATTATTTTAATGCTTAGAATGTGGAGGTGAGCAGTGGTTCTTCTAAGTGGAGGCAGCAATATCTCGTCTGTAGTTAATCACACTCCCCTGCAGTAAGTGCATGATTGGAAGCCTCAAGCAGACATGCCACTTTATGAGGAACACCTGCTCAACTGCTTGTTAACACGAATCCCTCATCAGGCTAATCATATGGCATGCATCTTAACATGCAGACATAGTCACTTGAAGTTCAATCCAAGCATTAGAACGATGAAGAAAGGTGATTTAAGTGACTTTGAACAAGGCATGGTAACATGGTCCCTGACAACAAATGAGAATGTTCTACCTGATCAAGTGTATAAATTGCGTAAAATGTTCTTGTAATTCTGGGACGACAAGCTGGTTACCTCCGCCAAGAAGATTGTGTTTTTGCCAGCATATGTTTCTTTGTTTTCTGTTTGTTAGCAAACCTACAGGGTGGATTTTACTGCAATTTTCAGGAGATGTTGATAATGGCCCAATTTAGAAATGACCAGATTTTGGTGGTGATACGTATGATTTGTCTGGATGCAAAAAATTCCCAAACTTTAAAAAAATCACATCAGTTAATTTTTATTGGGCAGACATTTAAAATATCATATCTCTGCCATTTCTAAATGGATTTGCTTTCAGTGTTACGGGATAATATGGGGTCCATGTCTCTATCATCAAAGTAAACTTCATCTGGATCTGATCCAGACTGACATCACATCACAATAAAACATTGAACTTTTCATGAGAAATCCCATTGACAACATTGAATAATTCATATAAAATCAAAATATTAAGTGATGTCCACTAAACATGTTGTGTTCATACAGGATAACAACCTCCATGTATGTGCTGAGTTTGGTCCAGATCCTGGCTCTATTCTGGATCTGGTGATCCAGAATAGTATCTTCAACAGGGGTTGTGGAAAAGCCACTGGAACTGAGCTGCTTGGCAGAGGTCTATGCTCTTGTGCTTTTCTAGTTTCTATATGAAAATTTAGTAAACTTGACAAATTATCTTGGGACACAGAGTGAGACTGAGTGTTTGCATGAATGACCTGTCAGGGCTGGTGTAAAGATGTTCCCTTTATGGACGTGCTTGTGATGTAATTTCTCTTTGTCTTTTTTTCATTTTTTTTGTCTTTTTTGTCTTTTTTTTATTTTGGCAGATACATTCTTACATATTGTCTCACACAGTTACAGCTGTACTACTGTTAAAGTCACACTTTTTTGAGACATTCCATTCTTCAGTTATCCAAATGTACAAATGTTGCCGATCCAAAGTATTTTTTTTTTTTTTTTTAAACAATGTGGCATAGTTACCTATACACAGTCAAACACAGGAAGCTCTTCAGTCAATGGTTCACCAGAGTTCTACGGTGAGGAAAACAAACAACCACTTATACATATATACACACACATATATCTGCATATATTCCTTCTCACACAAACGTATATCTACATACACGTATACATAAAACAAGATCAAACAGAAACTTACATACACATGGTGACTTTTTGATGTCCATATCCACATTTCCTATTGTGTATAGTATGTTAATCCGTTAATTGTGTCAGCCTCACTTCAAAACATATTGTTAAGTTTGTCATTTAATCTCAAATCAAACCTGCGACTTTTCTCATTAAACACAGAAATGGCTGAAAAGTTTCGTGAACCGGGGTCACTCATTGAAGAGGTGGTGATGGACCCTGAGGCCGGACCAGCTGAGGACCTCTGCAGTTGGATGTTGCACTGTGAAATGTTGTTAAAACCTCTTAAAGGACAGAGGTTGATCTAAATGAGTAAATTGGCTCTATTTTGATCTGCGTGCTGAGGTGTCATGTTATGTGGGACCTTGTTGTGGTGAAGGTGTGAAGGATGGGACCTATAAATAACTCTGCCGCTGATTGTGACCATATGACCGCATGAGAAGTGACAGGCTCCCCTGTCAGTGTGTTTGACAGGCTTAAGGATAACTCCACATGCTGGGCAAATTGGATTGGAGCTCTGGTGGCTTTGCAATGAAAAAAATAAAAGGGGGGAGGTGAACCATCCCCACCACCACCGCCGACCCCACTCCCCTCCTCTCAATCTTTTTTCTTCTTCTCACTTTTACAGACTGTCAAAAAATCTAAGGAGTGACTGATGAGCTGGTAATAGCTTCCATCTCATGTGTTGGAGCTGGTGCAGGAGGCTGCTTCAGGAGCTGATAAATCATCACAGATGCAGATTAAAGACCATTATCACCTTTAGCAGTCATACTCTTCTTCTCTCTTTGCACTGGCGAGGTGATTTTCTCAGGAAGATGAGGGAAGAAAAGGTAGAAAAATTGTACTGTATAAAAGTGGCTGAAGGACACCGCTTGGTCAAATGGAAAAGAAAACATAAAAGAGGCTTGAAAGGAACATCTTCAAGAAGTCTGGGGACAGAAACTTTCACCAATAATATCAAATTCTCCAAAAAGTCCATCACAACACCAGCAGGAGATGTTCAAACAAGAAGGCGTCAATGCTCAACAAGTGGCGTCAGTGCTAATCAAAACCAAAGCATTATCAGAAATAGCTTTAAGAGGTCTCAGAGGATGGTTAATAAGGCAAAGTTTTACATGTGCAATACTCTGAGTTCTTGTAAAGATTAATGAGAGGGGAAGAAAGAGAGAGAAAGTGGATTGATGTGTAAAAAAGAGGCAACAACTTCAATAAGCTAAAGCAGCTGGTGGCAGTAAACAGCGGTTGCCAATTGGCTGACGTTCACAGGATGCCAATCTCCAAAGCAGGGTGTGTCGGCCATGCCAAAAATGGAAGCAAAAGTAGAAAAAAATCAATTGAGCTTCCAAAAGTCGCATTAACTCTGGTAGCAGGAGGGGCCAGGCGTGCTTAAAGTTCATTTTTCTACTTTTAGACCAGAGATTGGGGCATTTAACAGTGACTGGAAGAACACAATTAAAGCACATTTCCAGGAATTAAATGGTTTTACTATAAAAGATTAGTCTACTCAAATAAAACAGCAAACTGACACTCACGAATAACACATAGTGTTGATGGAATGGAAACAAATGGAAAAATAATAAAAGTAGAGCTACCACTTGTGATTTTATGCCTCTATTAGGCCAAAGTTCAAAATACATACAGTATAATAATGGGTCAAGAAAGGTTATTCTAAGACAGTGTGATTTGAAAAAAAATACTTTAGGCAAGAAATGAACAAGAGGCTTAATGATCCTGGAATCTGACCTAGAATATTAAAAATGGAATCTGACATTTGTTAAATCTGTGGTATTTTAAAAATAACTGGATGTCAAACTTCTACTAAAATTAGTAGAATCTGACCAGTCGATCATGCATACTGTTTCCCACAATGCAAAGCGCCAATGGTCAGGGATTGAAATGGCAGATGGCGACATTGTATATCCATGGTGAAAGCCTTAGCATTGTTAGCATTAGCATTAATTCTGTGAAATTTAGGGTAGCAATGATAACTCCATATTTAACATATAGATTTTGAGCCGTGGACAATCACGAAAGTCCAACAAATCAACAAAATTTCTTACTTTAGTGGATAAATGGATGCTTAAGTGACAGCGCTAGCCATTAACCAAGCAACTGTTTACTTCTGATTTGAAGATTATTGGATTTTGGGGCTCAAGCACACAGCCTTCTTTACATAATTCAAATAAAATTGACCATTTATTCATGTTTGATATATATTTTTCCATCCATCTATCATCTACATCACTTATCCCTTTCAGAGTCACAGGGGCTGAAGCCTATCCCAGCTGACACTGGACGAGAGGTGAGGTACACCCTGAACACATAGAAAGACAGACAACCATTCACCACACGCTCATACGTAAGGGAAATTTGGAGCAACCAGTCATCTAATGAGTATGTTTTTGGTCTGTGGGAGGAAGTCAGAGTGCCCAGACAGAACCCAAGCACCCTCCACAAAGAAAGGCCCTTACCGACACAAGGATCAAACCAGCAACCTTCTTGCTGTGAGGCATGCACTACCTGCTGGGCCACCATGCTGTCCATATATTTGTTTATATTGTAGAAATAGCTGTGTTGATCACACTCTTGCACAGTATGTGGCACTAATGCACCTTATATGATAGCTGCCACCTGCCAGAAAAAAGAAGAAGAATCACCTCGGCCGGGTGGAGCAAAATAAAGGCCATTTGGCAGCCAAACTACACACTGTCCATTGGCAGTGTGTAGTGGGCATTTTTGAAAATTTATGCCAAGTATAACAAAAATCTTTGTTATCATTCTTGAGATAACTTATTCACAGGCACGTTTAAAGAAAAGTTTAAAGAAATCCTTCAAAGTATTGATGAGCTATTATGGCCACAAGATTCTGTATGGCAGATGGAAGCATGGACAGACAGATGGGTGGATAGAAACACTACAACATAATGCCTCCAGCCCTGTCTGTTATCCACACAGAGGTATGAGAAACAAATATTAAAGCTTAAAAATCTCCCTAATATTGGTAACAGCAGAGGCTGGACGCATTTAAATGTTCATTTTCCACTTTAAAATCCATGATTAGAAGACTTACAGTGACTGTAAGAACAAACCATCTGCATTAGACCAGCGGTGTATTGGCTTTACCATCCAAAGATCAGTCCAATCAAATCAAACAGCATGCTGACCCTCATCATTCACTGATTTGTGTTGATGAATGGCCAAATGTCAGCGTTTATTTGGGAATCGATCGGAAAATCCTTAAAACTCAATCACATCCAATAAAGATGGGCCATAAAACTGCTACAAGGATTTATTTCAGTCCTCTCCTGCTGCTTTAATAATGTGCATGTTTATGTGCTTTTGCATGTGTGTGGTCTGATCTGATTCCATCTTATGAAAGACGGATGAGGTAAAGTTTTTCTGCTCTTGTACGGCTGCTATGATTGCAGTAATATTTCTCCAGGCTGTTTAAGGAGTGAAACCTGCTCATTTCATTTATTCTGGCAGGTTCACATAGTTTTTCTTCGCTCACGTCCATATTTGCACAGGGCTATTAAAATATTCCCCAAGTGGGTGATTTCCAAACTTATGTAGAATGAATTGGCTATTGCTCCAGTAAGTCCATAAACTCCCCCCCGCCTGGGTTATAGGGATGGCGGCCGTGCACGACAAGTGCTAATGGCCTGAAATCGCCATTTCTCTGTAGGCATTTTCAGATTAATTTCCTGTGCTGAATGGGGGAAAGGTACACGAGGCAGGGACACTCCAGACAAGTCAGGTCCCTGTGTCTGCGATGTAAGTGGGCCCGATTATGTGACAGTGTTGGGAGTTATATGAGCTTGCTACATGCTCGGTCGCTGTGTCCCGTCAAGAGGAAAATCTCTGATAATGAACTCTGGACCTTTTGCTGGTGCCTCAACAGACCAGACAGAGAGAAAAAGAGAGAGAGAGCAAAAGAGATGGGCAGAAAAGAGGACAAGCACATTACCATCTCAGCCATTATCTCCATGTAGACACAGGCAGTGCAGTGTCAGAAACTACCTACTACAAAATGGTGGTGCATTGAGGCCAATATAGAAATAAGCTAGCCCGTGTGCCATAGACTTGTTTGGTGACTTAACATTTTGGCTCACAGGTCCATGTGAACTCACTCATAAAGAGATAAGAGAAATCTGACTCCTGCGTCTTCGGGCTGTGGCCCTGTGGCTTTTCCCTTCTATCTTTTTCATGCTAAGACAAGCACACCATCAAGCCCACCTGAACATTTGATAACACACGGTCATCTTATTGATCACAGCTTACAGTGTCTCAGACAGACAGCTGCTGTTGAGAGCTAAAGGTCTCTGCTATTTCAGAGCCATCTCATCCATTTACTCTCAGATCAATGAGACAGTTACTGAAATGGCTTTTGGAGTGGTGGTCCATTCAACCCAGACACTTTAACTGTGATGGTCGCACAGCACCTCCTCACCTGGATCTGTCGCTGTCTTATCAGAGGTGGTCTTTCTCAACACGGCTGTTTGTTTGAGAGATGAACTCGGAGACAAGACCACAACCAGGAGCAGAGAGCTGCACCAAGGTTAGAGGCTCCAGGAGGGAGGGAGGTTGGACATTTTAACCCTTTGAAATGTTTTATCTAGACCTAAAACACGGAAGTACAGTATTTAGGAAGGCTAAAGTTTCTGCCATTGCTTAAAGTCAAAATGTTTCCCACTTACACTAACCTAATAAGCCAAATAGGCAAACTATAGCCTAGGGACCACATGTGACCCCTCCTCTCACTCACACATGTTAATGCTGGGTAACAATCAGAAAATCATTGGCAGATTAATCTGCCCAATATCAATGTCAACTTATCCAGTCTGTACAAAAGAGAGGAGCATATCCCAAATATTATTAGACAAGAGGTGGGGTCCACACTGGACTGTGGGGGGGAGACAGAGTTCCTGGTAAAAACCTATGACCAGGACCTCCACAAAGAGAGGGCCCTTCAACACTCTTGCATGGAGACAACGGCAGTACTCTGTCCCTGCATTCAAGTTTAACTGTTAAAACAGTGGAAAAAATGAAAATCTTATAAATGAACATGAAGAAAATATGACACAACCTGCCATGGTAACAGTAAAAATAGATACATTTAGGAGAAAATACAGTAAAAGTTGGCTGTAATTACTATGTATTGGTATAAAATGCAAAAATGCAACTAAAATGAACTTTAAAAACTAGTAAATCGTCTGTAACTTGCAATATTCAGCTTATTAAGTTTTACTTCTTGAATTTATGTTTTAGTTTAAAAATGTTGATGGAATCACTTATTGTAATGGATGTTCTTAGCGATCTATCTAAAACCAGATGCCCCATCTCAAGGGCCTAACCTCAAATAAAATCATATTCAGCAGAGGCAAATATGAGGAGGACAGATTTATGATCTGGTCCACGGATCTGTCACTACCTTCAATTCTTACTTTGGTCCCTTTGCCCACCTCCCTTCCTTCGCCCACACACCCAACACAGCTTCAGTGGATGGCTGTTCAACATAAGACACTGTGCACTGCACTGTAGGTTGGCCCAGTACCGTGCTCACAGTGGATTCATGTTGGGTTTGGATAAATACATGTGTATATATGTTTGAAAATGAAGAGTTTGTCTTCAGCCTGCTCTATTGTTAAGTGTCTTGAGATAACACTTGTTATGAACTGGCGCTGTACAGATATGCTGCTTTATCTATCTATCCCTTCATCTACAGGATCTCTCTCTCTCTCTCTGTATCTATCTATCTATCTATCTATCTATCTAAAAAGCTTAGTATTTTATGTAGAGGGAGTCTACTCTTTTCCTACTATTACTATTTTGTCACCTCAATAAGTCAGCTGTATACTCTTGATCACGTAGCTCATGACAGATGCTAGTTCAGGATTACTGTTTTTGACTAAATGGACTAAAAAGAACATTCGGGAGCCTTTACAAGGCTGCTTTGAGTGGGTAAAGAGAACAGACCTGCAGCAGCAGCAGATATCATCACGTGTCTCAGTGCAACTCACAGCAGTGGCTGGAGTTAGAAATCTGTGTTTTTGCACAATGCCGATGTTACTGCTGGTTGAAGACTTATTTTCATGTGAAGCAGCCAAGCATTAACAATATGTCTTAGCTTGTTAGAGATCAATAAGTACATAATTCAATACAAACAGAACCAGATAAACTTTCTCTTCTTTTTGCTGGTAAATGCATCATCTTTGTCACTGTAAAAATGTTGCACACAAACACATTTTTGTCATATTTCTCTGAAACATTCACACTGTTGTCGGCTCTTGTTTTCTCCCAGTGTAACTCTGATCACTGGGCTGCAGAGAAACAAAATTCACTCTCAGGATAAGTAATGGATCTGCCTGGACACTACCAGGCTTCTTTTCAATTCAATTAAGTAAGAGTCATGAAGAAAAAGAGTATGAGGAAAGGAGAGAAAAATATGCACTCCCTTTCTCATTTGGACATGAAAGTGAGGTATGATTGCAGCGCGGTAGGGGATTAACAACTCACCATTAAAACTGATGAGTCTCACCGCGGCTCCATCTCAAAGTCGCAGTGCAGAGAGGAGAAAATACTTGGGAACTCAGACTGAAAGAAATGCATGCTGGGGGTTCAAAGGAGGCTCGGCCAACATTGTTTTTGTAAAGACCTTTTCTCACGCCTGTGCACATGCATGCAAACACATATACACATGCATACACACCCACACATTCTTTTCACGATGGACTGACCACTGAAAGCCCTCCAAAGAGAAGGAATCAAATAAAGCCGTCAGTAGATGGAGATTAAAAGGAGTGCTACACAGTAAAAAATCTGATTTATGAAGCTCCGGCCGAGTTGCTGAGGGGTTTGGGTGCCATGGTAACCCAGTGAACGGTGAGGTCGAAGGGGCGTTTGAATAAGGAGTGGAAGAAAGAGGAGGAAAGAAAGAGGACTTTTTAACCTCTCACTGTTCACATCTTTTCATCAAGCCCCCAGCCTTTATGTGGCTAAAGCATAAAGGTAGAGTTTCAATAGAGGGGTCAAAGTCCTCTTCATAAATTACGAAAGCCTCTCTCATTGTTTCCATTCAGGCCAGACTCGAGCCATTTGTGCAGGAATGAGACAAGGATTTAAAGCAACAAGTTCATGATTCTCACTTTATAGGAGCAGTTCCAGGCTCTATTTCTCTAGAGTGATTTAAGGATTTGATCTTTAAGAGGAGATCAATCCCAGAAGAAATTACAACCTGGGGCCGTATTGTATGCCCGGATGTTCTGTCATGCAGTGCAGATGATTTTCCTATTATCCTTTTGAAACAGTTGTCATTGTTGGACCCGGAACTGAGGTTGTTTAAACAGCAAATAAAAAGGGGTTCCTGTTAACTCCCAGGGCTGTGTTTGCCTGAGAATTAGAGGTGGTAAGGGGCAAAGCTGGGGCATTCATAGCTGTGCCTTCAGCCTGGTAAACATAAAGATTTCTACGTTCTTAATTGATTATGAAACAGTGAAAAAGCCCACATATGAAGACAAATAGTATATAGAATAAAAATAATAATAAAATAGTAATAGTAGCCAGGCAGTAGCCATATTGTTATTTTTTATTTATATTTCATTTATATTTATTCATATTTTTGTTTATATCTATTTTTCAAACTGCTGCTGGAATCCTAATTTCCCAGAGGGAGTTTCCCAAAGGGAGTAATACAGTTTCACTAATTTATCTTATCTATGCTAATCTGAATAATGGCAGATTTTAAGAGAGAATCAGGGCACACCTAACATCAACAGACTCACGCTACTTTCCCAGCTTGTAATCTCACGTGGTCAAATGTAGTTGTTGTGTCCATGTGCCAATGGGCAGATGTGATGTATTTTCTCTTGCATGTGATGTGTTGTGAATGTTTTCTAGTTGGTCAAGACTGTGTATCTGATCTATCGTCAAGAGGAACTGAAGCTAAATGCAGCTAGAAGCTAGTTTCTTGGGACATTCATGTTGGTTGTGGTTTCTGTTCAGTTCTTCTTATTCTCTGTTTGTTATGTATGCTTTTCAGATTACGCTTTTTAGACGCGAAGTGTTTTGCCACAAATTTGTAGCTTCATGCTTCACTTCATTGGACTTTTGCTGCTCCACATGACACCACACAGAGGATGTGCTCAAGTGTCCTCGTGCACTCCACGCACACCAGGATTTCAGACAGAAAATGCTGAGCATATTCAATATGCACAATTTCAAGTTGGGGCATCACCAATCCAAGTACATAAAATTCTTAATGATACTTCTCATATTCTTCCTATAAAATATGAACTTATGCCTTCTAGGAGACGATACAGAGCAAGCAAACACAAAACAAACCACTATAAGCTCTCTTTTCGCCCAACATCCATATCTCTTCTCAAAAAACAGTCCGAGTAATTCTTCTCCTGCAACTGTTATATATTATTTTATTTATTTTTTTCAACTTATTTTACTGCCACTAGTCTCTTATCTGTTGTTATCCTGTTTTTATCTATTGTTTTATTAGTCTTATCATTATTCAACAATTTTAACTTGTTCCTACTCATTTTCACTGCTCATTGTAACAAGCACTGCACTTTAATCTTGTGCAATAACTACTGAGCGTGCTTGTTGCCTATCTCTTGCATATATAATTTTTTTATGTCGTCTTGTGGTTTTTACATACATCGTGCCCTTAGCCAGTAGCAATACTGTCTAAGACAAATTTCCTGCAAGAGACAATAAAGTTTATCTATCTATCTATCAATCTATCTATATCTAATCTTCTTCAGAGAAGACTGTAGGAGATAAAATGAATATTAGCACACCATCTCCAAGACCACCACACAATCAGGCCTTTCCTGACTTTGGCTGAAAGCAGAGATCTGAGCTGAAACTTTGGCCAATTATTTTGCAGTGTGTACTCTGCTTTAGATTACCTAAATCCTGGTCTTAAGTCTGAGGTCTGGGGCCTAGCAGGATCCCAGTACTATGGAATGAATCCGATAGATGGACACAATTTCAAAAGATGATAAAACACCGAACAACTAAGCTATTCATATGAATAAGATGCACAACAACGTGCTTTCCTCGTTGTTAAGTACCAGTGACATTTCCAGATAAATATACACAACATTTTTAGTGGCATAAACCAGTGGTTCCTGACCTCCTGTCTTTCTTGGAGCCCCCCATAGTTGAACCTTTAAAGAGCCTGAAAATTAAATTTAACATTTTTTCTCCTCCACTGTAAATGACATGTCCTTTTCCTACTACATAATCACATTTATGTTAATAGCATACAAATATTCCAAAAATTGAGCCCATCAAAAATGACCTTCCCCAATCTGATTAAATTTTATTTTCATCAAAATTAAGATATGTATCTATTAAATATTTAATTTGGTGGATTTCAAGCAATTTTGGGAGAAATGTCTGAAGTCTGGTGGACTTTATGAACCTTAAAGTGACCTAGAGTTGCCTGTTTCTCCACTGTCCCTGCTCCTGCCTCTTCCACGTTGTTTCCATCCCTCCACCGCTGTCCTTTATTGTCCGTCCACCGCTGTGCAGCCAGTCGTTCAGCCTGTGTGGTGCTTCTGAGACCCTCCGCGGTTTGTCCTGCCTCAGTTTGCTGTTGTGTTTTGTCTGTGGGAGCTGTCCTGTGCCATGCTGCTGTGTCCGGGAGCCAAGGCCCTTTCCTATTGTCTGCTGCCATATGGAAGCCAGCACCAACATGGAGATAAGCCTGTCCTCATGCTGTTCCCTGACCTTCTCAGGCACCCAGCTGGCACTAAATGCTGAAATAATTATTATCCCCAATTACCCAGGCCAACTCGGCCTCTTCTTTGTGTGCTGAGGGTTAAGAGAGAGGGGAGGGCGGGGGTTGAAGGGGCTGGGGGAGATATTGTCGAGGGAGGTCCCTCACAAAAGGAGAGCACTCGGAGGTTGGTCTCCTGCTGCTTCATACACTGTACATGAGCTTGTCTGTTTCTGGAGAGCAGACAGAGTCCATAAATCTTGCTGATGAGTCAATATTGTGTTGGTGACAAGTATGAGCCGTAACCTTTGACTGAACCCCATTGTTAGGGAAATTTTATTCAAACATATCCTGCTGCACAGAATGAGCTACAGCCAGTAAATGACACCATGCAAGCCAGCGATGCATCAAGTGGGATGGAAATAAAACACCTGTGTGACCAAGATTAACCCTCACTTAACCAAAGACCATTATCATTTTAAACTGAATTCATGGGATAAAATTAAGAATCCCACTTTTCTATTCATTTTAGGACCTCTATTTCATGTAACAGAAGTAGAAACAGAAATGAAGGAGAGAACGAGGGAAATGACGTTCAGGAACAAACATTTTGGACACTTATAAAACACTTATGATATTCTGTAAATTCATATGATAAGAAAGGAACAAAAGAAAATGGAAAAATATGATATACATGGACCAGCTTTGTAAGCAGCACAAGTTCAGCTGCTTGTTTATGTAAATAGCTAACCAGCCAATAACATGACAGTGACTTAGTGCATTTAGGCATGTAGACATGGTCAAGACGACTTGCTTAAGTTTAAACCCAGCATCAGAATGGGTAAGAAGAGTGATTATAGTGATTTTCAATGTAGCACGGGTCGGAAACTGTTGATATAGTGGGATTCTTTATGCATAGCTATCTCTAGGGTTTACAGGAAACGGTCCAAAAAAGGAGAGAGGAGCAGTTACCTTAGAGACAGTGGATCATTTCTGAACCCACAATTCTTAAAATCTTGAAGCAAATGGGCTACAGCAGCAGAACACCACACTGGGTGCCACTCCTGTTAGCTCAGAACAGTAAACTGAGGCTGCAGTTTACACAGGCTCACCTAAAATGGACAATAGAAGATTTAACCAATGTTGCCTGGTCTGATGAGTCTGAATTTCTGCTACAACATTCAGATGGTAGGACCAGAATTTGGTGAAGTTGAGGTTGAGTAAAGAAATTATTGATACACCAATATATTGTGATATCCTGTGGACAGTACTATTACAATATTTCCAGTGCAATATTGAAATATTACACCATTCAATAATTTAGATAAATTTGGGGCATTTGCTTTGTATTTTTAAGCATCCTTTGGCCACTAGTGGCCAACAGCAATTCAGCCATTTTACTTTCTGTCCCTTCTGTTATATTTATTGTTATTTTTTCCATCACTGGGACCCACAATTAAGTTTACAAATGTTGCAGGAACCATGCTTTAAATAAACACTCATTAGATGTTATTTTTCTGCATACAATATTGTGGGTTGTCAATGCTATAAGTGAAAAAATGTGAAGTACAGTCTTGTTCCTTGTATCCCAATGTATCATAATATATTTGATCTTCCTTTATGTATTGTGATGTGAATTATAATGCCAGATTCTTTCCAAAGTGCACCCCTCGTGAGCATTATGCTGACCATGTCCATCCCTCTATGACCAGAGTGTATCCATGTCACAAGCTCAAATCATCTCAAAATGGTTTCTCAAACCTGACAATAAGTTCACTGTACTGCAGCAGCCTCCACAGTCAAAAGATCTCAATCCAATGGCGTGAGTTTGTGTTATGGTGGAACAGCAGATTCTCATCATGGATGTTCAGTGGACAAATTTGCAGTAAATGTGTGATGCTATCGTGTCAACATTGATGAAAATCTCCTGCAACTTGTTGAATTTATGTCATGAAGAATTTAGGTCGGTCTGAAGGCAAAAGGCTGGTGAGGCTGGTGAGCTCACATTTTACCATTTCAAGGATTTTACCCTCAAAACTATCGATCACTTTTGCAAAATCACAAAAATGTGAAGTGTGTTGGTGTTGAAAAAGCCGGATCCCTCAGAAAAACAGTGAGAATGCTTGAAATAAAGTCTGAAGCAATCCTGCAGTGACATGTTTTGGTTGCGGTTGCCATAGAGTGTGATAAGTTTCCTTTTCATTTCATTACTGTGTTTTCTTCCCTTTGCACACCATCTGGAGGGAACAGCTGTAGAAGGGCAACTTGTCAATGAGCGAGTTATTTCTGAATGTGACTCGGTGGCTGCACATCAAGTTCCATAAATAAACTTTTTTCAAAGGAAGGCCTTCAAGAAGTGAAACTAAGGAAGGCTTTAGAAAAGTTGGCACCAGCGTTAAGAACCTGCTACGTTCACCTTCTCACCCTCTCCTAATCAGTTCCTGAAGCACACTGAGGCCGAGGACACGCGGATTTAAACAGAAATGCTCCACAGATGTTCCGGCCTTCCAGCCGCTGAAGCATCTGTGTCATTAACCCTGTCAGATACACTGAAAAATGGATGAGCGTCAGCGACAAGTACAGAGCTTCAAAGCCTGGGGAAGAAGGAGAGGAAACGTCGGTGGATTTAGCCCTCTAACAATGGATGTGTTCACTGACTGTGGAAAAAGCCCTGTGAGAAGGATGTCTTCGCTCTGAAGTCGCCCCCGCTCCAGCACTTGTTGAACCTGTTCCAAGGGTCCAAAGGAGATGTGGCAGGGGGGACATCTGAGAGAAAGTTGGAATGATGAGACCTCAGTGGTAATGCAAAGTATACAGCTTGTGAGGCGATGCAAGGGTTTAGTCATAGATACAAAGGACCAGGACCTTCTCTGAAGATGGTAACAGAAGATACCAAAACCAAAGACTGATGGTTGAATGCCTCCAAGAGATATATCACTACCAAGGATGGATGATGAGGAATGGCTCGGGTGTTTATAGATCTTCATACTAGTAGAAATGTTGACTTTACTGGTGCAATTGTTGTTCTGTAACAACAACTAAGGTCACAGTCATCATGATATTTAACCTTGAAAATCTGATCATTCCATCTTTTTGTCAGAGAGGGAATTTGTTCAAGTTTGAAGCAAGTCAAACAAAACATGCATGAGAGAGGGCACTCATAATTAAAGGATTTAAATCAAGCCAAATGAACTTTATCTCTGAACTATGAACAAAAGTATTATCAGTTCACTATTGACTTAAAGTGGAAATTTGTGCAAAGTTTGAAGGAGTTCCCATGGAGACGAGGACTTGAACTGGGCCTTTGATCATTTGGTACCAGGCCTTGGGGAAACAGCAATGATTAATTCCTTTACTTTTGTTGAATAACACAGACTGAAGGCTGTTTTATTTTGAAAGGATGACTAGATCGTGGCTAATTGACCTTAAGCTTTGACCTTTGACCACAAAAATTACATTTTCAATCCTTAGACCAGAGTGGACATTTATGAAAAGTTAGAGAACGCACTTTGAAGATGTACTGAAATAATGTCATGATAAATAAAGAATTAACATGGGGGCAAATGACCTTGACCTTTGACCTGTGAATGTCAAAATGCAGTTCTGACATCTTGAAATTAAAGTGCGTTAAATTGTGTTTAATTTACTTAATTTTTCATTGTATTTCATTTTGAGTCAGTTTATTTTATATTTTTGCAAAGTTTAAAGAAAATCCAGGAGTAATACATTCCAAAGAAATAGATATACATACAGTCCAATGATCTTGACTTTTGACCTTTGACTTCAAAAATGAAATCACATTACATCTGAGTTTGAGTTAACCAACCCTTTGACCTCCAAAATCTGTCCAGTGCATCCATCCATGAGAGAAGACATCTTTGCAATGTTAAAGAAACTGTCCAGGATGTTTCTGGAAACGCTACATTAACTTCTAACTTTTGAAATAAACTTCTTTCAGTCCTGGATGTCACTCTCACAGATGCATTATGAGATCAAATCTTGCAAATGTGCAGCCATAACCATAAGTTGCACCCACAACAGCTCCGAAGACCTTGGAAGAAAAGACCTACAGAAGACAAATGACAACATATGCAACCTTAACACTGAAAGCATCAGCAGTGCCAAAACGTCTGCGCCATCACTGCATCTTATCTCTGCAGCTCTTTTATTGCTTTTCCCCCCTGTGGTAAAACACTGAGGCTGCTAGGTATGCAGGTGATTCCTCTCCATAGATGTTTATCCTCAGTGAATGTTGCTGAAGCTCTGGGTGCTTAAATCGAGTTAAAAAGCTGCATTTCCTCATGTTGTTCTGCTTCAGGGCTCAAGCTCCAAAGAATGAAGATGTGGGGGAGGTTCATATCATATCCTCGCCGGGAGAAATGATCTCACTTATCTTTTTGGGATCCTGGTAACATTTCCACTAGATAGATAAATAATGAGATAAATGCCTCAATTGGGGAAAAAGTGAGGGGAGATTATTACATAGCTCTGGAGCTCGATGAAGATTTCATGTCTTTATCGACCTCCCTGTCAGAGCTTGTCCTTAGTTTGATACGTAAGATCCACATCCCAAAGTGTGCACCTTAGTGGTTTCATAGAGGGTTAAGCAATTACAGGGCTCAAACTGGAGCAAATTGTTGTCTTTCACATGGTGAGAAAAGGTGTAGCATCTTAAGGGAGTGACCTGAAAGAAAAGAAAACAATGCACACCTCAGCGGAGTAATGAAAGCAGCAGAGGGTGGATTTGCAGAGATTAGCCTGCCAGCACTTGCATTTAAATGCCTCTATCTGGCCTCGCTTCTCTCCATCACAAGGAAAATGTTAAGAAGCAAAGAGGGGAACAACGGGGTTGATTAGAGCGGGGTTGGGGGGATTAGGTCTGAGTGAAGGCGCTTTGAGTTATTTAAATCTGCCCCCTTCGTCAAGGTACAAAGCCACCGCCGGGAAGGTACATCATGACTTATTCCAGTGAAGTGAATTAAAAGGCAGGGGAAATGCGAAGCAGATAAGTGAGCTGCACCCCTCCACGCCGCGCTGCAGTATTCATTAGCTGAATATTGTTCAGGTAACAGCCTCAGAACAAGAAGCCTAGATTGGGGTGTGTGGTGTTGCCAGGTGTGGAGTAAAAGCCGAGGTGCCATCGGAGCGGAGAGGCTGACAGAGTCCACTTTTAATTAGGGCCACCTCTGTGAGGGATCACTCGGTAATGAAGAAGTGGTAAGGTGGAGGGGGTCTGTGATAACTGTGATTTAATGTCACCTTGAAAGAACAGAAGAAGAATGAAGCATGTGCTGCGACAGGCTGTTCTTCCACACTGTCCATACTTATGAGGCCTCTGACTACCTGTAGAGTGTGCACCAGACACAAAGGATAAAGCAGGGCACTCAAAGTAGAGTGAAGATCCTGATGCTTATGAGGTCATATTATGTTTTTTCAAAGCTTCATATGCCCTTCAGTGTGTTTTACATGTCCTTACAGCGTGAGGAAGAAGACAGCAAAGGCCATGAAGCCTAGACTCCTGCCTCTCTACTTGAGGAAACAGCTGATTCCCCCACAGTTTTTAAGCAGAGCATGGGCTCTATCAATCAATCAATAAATCAAACTGTATTTGCATAGGACTTTTCATTCATATTTGTTCAAATATTTACATAAAAAAAAAAAAACAGAAAAAAGTTGAAAATTGAATGAAATGAAAATACAAGACCCTACCCAGCCTTGTGATCCACATACAGCACACACACTCAATCACACACACAAAGACACTAAGAAGAGAGAAAACAGAACTAGAGGACTGAGGAAACGCTATCTTGAATTAAAAATGAGGAAACATAGGAGCTAAAAAAAAGACTAAAATGACAAAAAGGAAAAAGAGATAAAAGCAATCTGGGAAAAATAATAGAATAAATAAATAAATAAATACAATTGAAAAGAATAATATGGTAAAATGAGATAGTCAAACACCAAATGAGTAACAAATCCTGCTAAAGTAGGAAAATAAAAAGAAAATCAATTAAAAGAGAATTCTGAATTCTCAATTCTGAACAATAAATCTGAACTGAAATGAAGGAATGAAAATGTAAAAAAAAAAAAAAAAAAATCGTAATAAGAAATGGGATAAAATACTGTAGGGAAAAATAAATAAATACCAACAATAAATAACTAAAATAAAATAAATTAAATTAAATAAAAAAATAATAGTATGGTAAAATTAGATAGCCAAACAAAAAATGCATAATAAAATCTGCTAAAACAGGATAATGAAAAGAAAAACGATTAGTAGAGAATATCATTCCAAAACAATAAATCTGAACTGAAATTTAGCAATAAAAATTAAAACAAATCATGATTAGAAATGAGATAAATACTATAGGGATAAATAAATAAATAAATAGATCGAAATATAATTTAAAATAATAGTATAGTAAAATGAGACAGCTAAACACCAAATGAGTAATTAAATCTGCTAACGTAGGATAATGAAAAGAAAATCAAAACCAATAATTCTGAACTGAAATGCAGAAATAAAAATTGAAAAAAATCATGATAAAATACTACAGGGAAAATGATAATATAGTAAAATGAGATAGCCAAGCACCAAATGCATGAGAAAATCTGCTAACATAGGATAATGAAAAGAAAATTGTTTTACAGAGAATAAAATTCCAAAACAATAAATCTGAACTGAAATGTAGAAACCAAAACAAGTAAAAAGGAAAAACAGACTTCCACTTCAAGGTTATTTTGGTTTTGTGTGTGATTTGGTGCTATATGAATAGAAATGTTCCTCCAAGATCAATAAAATCTCAAACTGTGAAAACCTAAGCTTCCCACTTGTTTGCCAGTTTTATCGTCTCCCACATGAAACACTGAGCAGTCCAGAGGGAGTGGGCCCATAGCGTTTCATGTACCCCCACCCCTGGAGACAGTCTCTTTTTCTTTGCCAAGACTATGATGTCTTCCCTCTGAGAGCCTAACTGAGTCTGTTTGTGCCAGTGGAGAGACAGACTAGCACTGCCGCGGGTGACGACGGAAACACTGACCTTCACGCTGCCATTACATCCCCCACAAAAGATGAAAATGGCCTCTGTGTTTCTGATGGCCAAACCGTCTCATCAGTAAACCCGGAGTGGATGCAGAGATGCTTTTTGAAATAGGAGAAATGTGTGATAGCGGGGGGACGGGACTTGATGTCTCAGCAGGGGGGGCAGAGCCATCAAAGAGAATCCCAAAACCACTCATCTTCCACTGCTGACGAGACACTAATACTCGCCAAAGCTCAGCGATATGTGTGTGGGAGCGTGTTCCTTTAAAATCTATTCCACAAAATGACTTCTCAGAGAGTGCGACCTCCATCTGTTGGGTGCGAGCAGAGCCATATTTGTTTTTGTGTCATCTGTGGAGAATCAAAGCCTGTGAGGCAGCAGAAGCGACGGATCGCCACGCTCTTCCTTACAAGAGGAAATGTGTAAGAATGATTTTATTGTCCGTGTGTGAAAGGCTCTGTAGGTGTGTGTTTGACACAGGATGCACATCCAGGACCTGACTTGACCCCCGCCAGCTGGCTGCCCCAGTTTCAGTGAACACACACACTGAGCTGCACATTCTTTGTATCTCCGACAGCGGTCCCAGAAGGCCTGAGTTAGCCCTGCAGACAGTGCCAGGCCTGTCTGCCGAACAGAAAGAGTCAGCTCTGAGTCCACGTCCACTGTGAGTGTGTCATTGTAGAGCTCTGCCTTCAGGGGATGTTTGCAGTTGAGATTGAGTTCATATAGTTGTTCTGTTGTCATCACCTCTCGCTGATTGTGTCGGCCGGATTGTGCCCGAGAGAGACTGAAGTCATTTGACGATCAAAACATCAACACTTGCCAAAGGCGCTTTTTGGACAAACCATAAAAGCCATCAGCGCCAAGAGAGTGCTGCAAGAATGGGTCCCAAAAGCTGGAAATGAGTAAGCACTGGACTTTTCGATGCCCTGGCTCAGAGACAATGGGTTTGGAGTGTCATGCCTGACACCATGCTTGACCTTTTGACCCTCTGCTTTAAGATATCTTAGTATGTTGTTTCTTGTCTAAATGAAACATACAAGATAAGACTATTAAAACTGACACTAACACTGTAGTACCATAGAACTTTTTCAGTGTCTTTCTCCTTCAGTCTTCTTCTGCATTCAGGTCTTCACTGACCAGAGCAGTGCAGCAGGTCTTCTTCAGACAGTTATCTCAAAAAACTCTGTTATTCTTCTCTAAATTCTGACACAGACTCCAAATGTGTTTCTCTGAGCACAGATTTGATCAAGGTAAAAAGGAAATGTCACACAGTGCTCAATCAGGTAAATATGGAGGATGATCAAGCACTGTGGTTTGTTTTTGGGACAGGCTTTACCGAGAACGCAGTGTGAGCTGGAGTTAAGTCTGATGAAGAATGAAATCATTTCTCCACAGCTGTGTCTTCAGACTTTTTCATGCAGTTTCTTTAGAATCTGTTTGTAAAAGTGTTGACTCACCTTTTACCCTTCTCAAAAATGATCCCCTTAATGTCAAAGAAAGCAATCAACATGGCCTTGAATTTGGACTTGCTTTGTTGTGCTTCACTCTTCCTTAATTACAATACCATTTTCCAATGCATTGACCTTCATTTTGTCTCAGGATTGTATCAGAAGATTCAAGATTTATCTCGTGCAATCAGTCCTTCTAAAAAATTGGTTTCCTTCAGTTTGTACCAAACTGTCTCCACACATTTGCTTGTGTTTGTCCTTTTGATCAGGAGTCCAAAGTTTTGGCACAATTTCGGCAAACACTTTTGTCATGCAACTTTTTATTCAAAGTTAGCTGAGCTGTCTCTTTATCAATGTAGACCATTTCTGCTGACATTCATAAACTCAGTCATCAATCATTTCCAATAATTTGTTTAATTTGTTAAATGGTTTCAGAAGTTTTTGATGTGCATGGACACAGAGGATGTTCATCATCTTGGACATCCTCTCTGCTGTTACAAAATGTTTCATGCAATTAAAAAGCACGTGCATGTGACAAGCAGTGTTCCCCATAATAAAGTGGGCTGAGTCAGAGACAAGAATGAAAGAGTGAGGAATAACGTGGGACACAAGGACCAATAAAAGGCCTTCGTTACACTGGCATTTCAAGCCACTTTATATATATGCCTCAATGTTGCTTTACCTCAACTCTGGATATCATGAGTGGACCTAGCAGGGACCAGAGGCATTATAAGGGCCCATGAAAACCATTTGCACTATAAATGGACCCACATATTATGTCCTGTTGAAGATACTGGAATGTCTTCAGGTGCAATGATGGAGCTTTACTTTGGCAATTTTGTCTAAATGCATATTCAACTACCTGCTTTGAGAACTGTGGGGTACCAAACATAACCACAAGGATACCTGGCACTCCATCATTTACTCTAATACTTCAATAGCATAAAGTATTATAAAAAGTGTTGGTCACTTAGGTTTTTTCTTCATGCTTATGAAGAAGAAATGATGTAACCAAAAGCCCTTTAGTTGTTCTGCAACACTAGAAAGCATTATCTCAACCTTGCACTGCCAAAGGTCAAATATGACCAGAATAAGCGCTTGAGAGCCAAGCAGCAGATCCAAATGAGAAGTGGGTTGGGTACAGCATCTTTAAAGATAATGTGCATATTTTGTGAGGAAGAGGCAGGCAAAACTTCCATTTTTGTAGCACTTATCTGATGAGAAAAAAAGCCAAGACTGTGCATTTTAGCTTGATATTCATCTAGCAATTGTGATTTTCTGTATGTCAAAACATAGAATCATTATCTAAGGATACATTGTCCATAATACACAAGAATTATTACATTAGTCCTGACAAACTGATGCTTTTGGCACACATCTCTCCTAGCCATGTTTAGCCATATTTCAAAACATAAGATGGGGATTTCACACCTTAAAGATGTTCAGAACTTTGCAGAATCCTTAAGAGACAGCTCTCCTTGAGGTCCGAGGGACTGCTTTGAATCATATTACCTGTAATATACTAATCAATATTATTTACTGTAGCCAACTACAGCTGTACAAACCCGCAAATCCTGGTGGCTGAGCCTAAATGAGTCCAATATTCACTGTCATCCATGGCAACCTCGGCTTAAAGAAACCTACATAAAGCAGGTGCTATTGAAGCTCCACAAAGGGTGCACTTACTTTCATTCGGCAGCTACAATTGAGAGTCTTTAGCTGATTGCGGCGATTGATCGCACAGGGCGGTAAGGGAGTCGCTCCCAGAACGGCCCGCCATTGACTCCTGCTCACGGGAGGGACTGCGAAGCATGGGTGGAAATAAATCATGTGTTAAAATTATATTCTGATGCGAGGGCCTTGAGTACATATTGATTCGTAATTATTTGTACTAACAGTGGCGAGGGAGGGACAATGCCATCCATTACTGTGTGAAAATAGACGGGGGGATCAATGTGAGTGGAATAAGGATTGTGGCGAAAAGCACGGGCGGCCAACCCTCTGTCAAAGACGATCATTAGCCCGAGCAGAGGAGAGAGCGCCGACCGCCTTGACCACGGCTTGCCTTTTACAAAGCCGACGGTAAATTACATTCCATTCACAGAGGAAAAATTGACCTCGCTGCTCTTGTGGTGGCAGCAGCAGCTATGTAATAACGGTGTCTGTGGGCCGAGGGCAATCATCCGCTGCTTTCTGCCCTTTCCCTCTCTTGTCTGTCCCTTTCTGCTCCACTGATATCTTGTCACTTGTAGTGTGGTTTAAGCTCATCAGAGAAAAAATGATATAACAAAGTGAAACCACAATAAGAGCAGGGGTTGAAGAGTGAGCCAAGTGCACACATACGAATGAGGTGACGTCAAGTTGGCATGGCTTTATGTTCCTGAAATGAGACAAAGGGAGAGGGACAGACATGTAAAATCCTAAAAGCCCTGGCACGGAGATATAAGTGGTCATGGTGGTTTTCGCTCTGTGATGTCATTAGAAATGTATTCAGTGTTAAGCGTGGGGTAATAAATGACTCTGGGTCATGCTGCCTTTGCTGTACATCATTTCTGTCACACTGGATTTCTAATCATACCAAGACAATACACACTGCTGCACAGCTAGCTGACGAATGGTTTGAAGAAAGAAAACACTTCTACTCTGTGCTAAAGAAATTCAGTTTTTCTGGCTTATTGTTTGCCTTTCAAATATCTGCAGAAACCATTGTGTCTGATCTGTGCTGGAAATGGCATATCACCACACTTTGACACCTTACATGTTTGGTCCAGACCAAACAAAGTATGGCTTGTTTTTTTGTGAAAGTCCAGTTGACTTGGGTGGGATGAAAGCTCACATGAACTCTGGTCTGCCAAAATATGGAGGTCTCTGTTAGCAATGGATGTGAAAGTCATTCAAACCAAAGAAGGACCAAACAAGGCAAGCAAACCAAAAAGCAAGACATTGTGGCTTACATCTGGCCATATATGACAACAGTGTATGCTAGTTTTCACTGAGAATATCAAGCAGAGGCAGAATGACTACAAATCTGTATGGAACATGTCTACACATTGCTCCAGTCAATAGGCAAGTGCCATCCAATGTAGCCTTAATGCAGCTGTATCTTTATCAACTGGCAGAAAACATCTGAACTGCTGTCAACCAAACAATTTTATTACTCAAAGGCGGTTACTATTTTCAGGCCATAGTGCAACAATAGGCAGGAAGACAGCAACAAAGACTGTTTGGTTTCTCTGCAGAGGTGGATGGTTAGACTACACATCATCTTTGTCTGCTAAAATGCAGACAAACAGTAAAGAGACAAGTGATAAAATGAAATCATGTTGCAACTTCACCCTGAACCAAACCAACTTGAGATCCTAAATGTCATTGTTGAGCAGCTGAAAAAACAGAGTGAGTCCTGGTGAGTATCTCTGGTCCATGGTTTTCTATGATCCTGCATTATGGTGAGTTACACTATGCACCACGTGTGAATGTTTGTCATTGCCCACCCCACCCAAGTCCCACCCTCGAGTTAGTCTGTGACAGAAATGCATTACATAAATGGGTACAAGGTACAAAAAAGGGTTGAGGACCACCACCACAGGGGAACTGCCACTGAAGAGAAATGTCAGTAAAAGGAGAAACCCAATGAGAGACTCTCAATAGCATTTGCAATCAAGCTAACACTTCATTCATCACAGCCCATAAAAATCAGACTAAAGTGATATAGTAGTTTTGATGCCACATAATAAGGTGCAGTCTTCTGTGTCACTGCTCCTTCTTGTTACCCGTCATTGTGGTCAGTGAGTTTTGTTTTGTCTGTTGGTTAAGTTAAGCCACAGTTTTATGGCTCCATGATCGCCTAATCAGACACAGTGACAATCATAACTGTCCTTGAAATAAGTCTGTTAGAGAATCTGAAGCACAGATGCACTGAACAGTCCAGAAAAAGAAACAAAACAACACGTTACAGCCAAATTCATCCCAGATTCCACTAATTGAGACAGAAAGCTGTACTGTGAAAAACCAGCATCATAAGAAAGAAAAACTACTTTTAGTGAGCTGTCTAAACACATTAACCCAAGCCTACAGGCCCAGAGAATCCAAACCTGCTTAGCTCCCTGCCATGTACACATCCAGCCGCACATACACACAGATACACCGCAGAAAGAGAGGCAATCTCATCCCCCCATTATGATTTGATAGCTCAAATTGTAGCAATGATTCAAGTGTGGTCCTCTGGGTTTTGTGGATGAGCCCAGAGCCTGTTATTTCGCCGCCGGGCACCACGGGATGGGAGAGGATGCTATTGCAGCCAACAAAATGGCTGTTAAATCACAGGCTATGAAACCACTCTGGACTGGGAGAGGGCGCGCACCTACTGCTTGATGTGTAAGGTGTGTGCACGTTTGTGGGTGCTGCTGATGTACATGTTACCTTCATGTGTGCATAGACAAGAAGAGGTTGCCTGGATAACATCTGTATTGAAGCACCTTTGAGACAAGTGCACACTGTGGTGGTGGAGTTTGGACAGCACTGTAGAGCCTCTGAAATGCCTGTAAATACAAATTCCATCTCTGTGCATGAAAAATATCAGTGTCACCTCACTGTGATTCGTACCACTGAATGTAAACATGCTGTAAAATAAGCAGGTCAGGAGTATTGTTAGTATTGTGATGAAATATGTTTATTCAATGCATAATGCATGTTTCTACTGGACATTGCAGTGTGTTGTTGTTTGCTAACACTGTGTGTGTATCTATGAATTGCTAATCAGTATGACAGTGTGACTTTTGTTTTGTCACACCCTGTCATCGCAGATCAATGACTTTAAGAGTATGTGATATTTAGCTGTTGGCAGTGCAGTGAGAACATGAGAACAAGCTGTTATGTGATCCTGTTTGGGTTTTTTTCTAGTCTTCATACACATGAAGACCAAAAGCTCTTTTCTTTCTGGCTATTATTTACTTTGACAACAGGGAACATGCACAAAATGATGTTAATAACCTTAAATATTCTAAAATGTAGGGCTGGGTAAGAGACTTAGGCTTCAATGTGCCTCCTCTGTTAGCCTAGGCAGATGCCTTCACCATACTCAGTACAAATCTGCTTGATGCTTGGTGCTGAAGATAAACTTGATAACATTATTTCAATGGCAGGGGATATAAAAGGCAAATTACAGCCCGTCCAAACATTTTACTGACAGAAGAACAACAGGGGAAAGCGAGGAGTATCCAGTTTGAACCACTGGGCTAAGGGGGCAAAACCGAGTCCATCTGGCAGTGGTTTCAACCTTGCATGTTAGGTCTGGACTAAACAAACTCGTCTGCGTCTTTGAAACGTACGGTTCATTGGGGTTGGAGTAGAAGCTCACACAAACTCTGGGGCAGTGCAAAGAACTGAGCTCTGGTCCGGCCACTGAATGTGTCTAGGATTTCGGTGGGTGTGAAAGCAATCTGAACCAAGCAATGACCAAACAAGGAGAGCGAACCAAAAGAGAGTGAATTGTGGCTTGGATATTACAACGAAAAAGCTCATTTAGTGTTCATTGACAATACAAAGCAAAGTGTGGCTAGTGTTAGCATTGCTAGCATCACCAGTATCTGATATTCTTAACAGGCTTACGTCTACGAATCCCTGTGGAAAATGGTTACACATTGCTCGAGTTGTAATGCAGGTACTGCCTGACGTAGCCTGAATGCAGCTTAATATTTTAACAGCAAAAAATGCTTCTAAACTGCTTTGAGCTTAACAACGTTATCACTGGGAGCCATATGTGCATGCTTGGCTCTTACTGCAAGGACAGTTGCCGACATCAGTTGGAACTGTCTTCATGTCAGTGGTTTCCAGAAGTTTTAACAATTTATTTAACAATTTAACAATTTGCTCAGACTAGGCTGTTTAAAAATGTATACATGCATCTCAGTTTGTCTGTCTAACAAACTGTCAGTCAAAACAAATTGTCTCAAAATGAACAAACTAGGACGTGCATATCTCTGAGACGCCCTCAAGTTAAAAGATTTCATGTTTTGCACGTGGCGTGTTTATTTTGGCTGACTAAACCATGACAAGCGTGTTGGTAACAAAGTGAATTGGCAAGTTCTTCCCTGAAAAGTAAAAAGTGATGTAGCGCCTGTGCAATGGCCTAGTTTCTGCTGCCTGTGTACGACTCAAGGTAGGAAGACGCTCAAACTCTCAAAAGGCTCTCCCTCGCTCTGCTTCTTTCCTTGCCAAAGGCGATGTAGACTGTCGTGGGAAAGAGGGGGTAGCTCTTTGGAGTCTGGAGTGTGGTGGGTGGGTATCTCATTTCTACCGTGCTTAGCACCCTGCAAGGAGCTGACATATTGGGGTTTAAGCTGAACACCCTGCTGTGCACAGCTGAGGAGAGGAAGCATAGGATGATCCCAACGTGTGGTATCACTCATCACCTTAACATGCAACAAGATAAAGTGAAATTACTCAGTTAGTCACATTAATAATCCCTGTAAGTCAAATGTAAATAGTGCTGCATCAAATTTCTGGAAGTCTGACAAAGGTCTATCCATGCAGGAGCAATGAGAGACAAGGTTTTCCTACTATTCCTATTTAAAGAAAGTAATCCTGCACACATGAGTAGTGTTTTAAGTACTGTCAACATAAAACATAAAACACAAAGACACACGTTTTTGTGACTTGGTCTGTAAAGGGGAGGTGACACTGACAAGAGTGACACTATTTCAAGAGTTTAACTGTTTTTAACAGAGAGAGAGCTGGAAGCACAGCTTTCCTCTCAGGACGCTGGGCACTGAGAATGCTGAACTACATTGGTTTTGAATTGGAAACAGATGCTGCCAACACAAAAGGTGTTGTCTGTGGACACAGGCATAACTTGTTTGTAATATAACTAGGATTGCAAAATTTCAGGAATTTTCCAAGTTGGAAACTTTCCATGGGAATTTATGGAATTATTGTGAATTAATGGGAATAAACCTGGAATTTACAAAGCTGAAGGTTGATCTGTAACAGGGATTTTAAATATATTTGGGAAAATGTATTCAACATAATCTTGTCTAAAACAACCAGATTTCATACAAGTATAATTGAGAATATCTCTGCTATTCCTCATCACATGCACACAGCACCCTTCTTCCTACAGGGTATTGAGGCCACGCAGCCTACATGCACTGTGCAGTCCTCCATCACGTGCACAGATGATTTCTAGAACCCTGAACTAGTGAGGCCACATGTTTGAGCCCGTGGACATAAAGTAAAGTTGATATTATGGTTCAATAAAATAGTTAACACTTCATAAAGTTCTACATCCAAATAAATCTGTTGAAATATTATGTTTTTTAATTGTATAATTTTGCATGGATGTCTGCCTTTGACTAAACAAAATGTATATATTCATGTTTGGATATGATACAGTTTGTTTAAATTACCGCCAATTTCCAGTTTATTCCCATAATTCCCAAAAGTTTCCAATTTGGAATATTTCCAGAATCATCAATTTTAACTTCCCATTGAAAGTTTGTGGAATTTTAACAAACATTTTCCACCCCTTTGAAATCCTAAATATAACTAAACATTAATTGTTATGGCTGTGTATAGTGAAAAGAGCACCAGATCGACAAGCATTACCTGAATAAACAAAAGACAAATACCGCAAAAGGGTTGGCTAACTTAAGATCAACATGAAATAGAGGAAAATGTTTCTTGAACCAGGCTGTAAACATTTATTTCTGCTATTAAAAAAAATAAAAAATCATGGTGTGCATGTGACTTTATGTGCCACTATAGTCAGTCTACTTAAAGGACCGCAGTCTTTTGGACCTTTGCACTGAGTTAATGTAAAAAGTCAAAGGCTTTAGTGAGTCATGTATGTTTCTTCTCCTGTGGATAGAACAGGAAATTTATATTTGGTCACAAATTTGCAGAAAGTTATTAAAATCCTAATGAGGAAACAAACTTTTTCAGGGTCCAACTCTACAAGTAACAACAAACCTGCAGAGAGCAGGAGTGGCTGATGGCTACAATCTACCACCTGTGCCTCTGATGATAGCTACCAGAGGCCAAGCACTTCACTCAGCAGACAAAAATACCTTGATCCACTGAGAAACGCCGGGTTCCCATAGAAACAACATGCAGGAGGTGAATGCAACAGCTTGTGCTTAAGAACACCATCTGACACAAACATGTTGTGATCGTGTCTACAAAAATATTTAATCTGAGAACAACTGTTGAATCTTTCTTGAAACTTTCTTCTTTGTTGAAACATTGATGAGGCTGAGTTCACTAACACTTAAAGGAATCGTTCTTCTTGAACTCTTTTGATCATCTGATTCAGAGCAGGTTCAGACGCTCTGCAGGGTTCAGCCATCAGCTACACTTCTTTCAGCCACGTGATGGCTGCTTCAAGGTTGTTAAAGTCAAACCTGCACAGTGCAAACACCGACAGATCTCTCCGCTCTAACTTTATGAGAAGGCACATGAAAGACTCACAATAGGACGTCTGAACGCTCGATACCTCAACCCCCCCTGCTTCAGCTCGCTGCAGAGGAAAGGTAAGGGAGCAGAGGGGAGAAAGAGGGGGAGGGAGGGTGTAAAAGAGAGGCAGAGGCTTAGCCTTATCTCCTCCATGCCTGCATACCTCCAGAGGTATGAGCTTGGAAGGTTTCAAAGTGCCAGGGTTTGGCTCTCGTGGCTGTGTTAGTGTGTTTCCAGAAGACCTGCATGGTAAAGCAGAGGGAGGGGCACATCTGAGCCAAGATGTGTCAACAGCTTAGAAGGCTCCCACAGCCTAATGGAAGACGTTATGTGTGTATGAACATGAAAACAAGGGTGAGGCGTGGACGTCATGAGGAAGTTCAAATGAGGGTCCACCTGAGAGAGTAAACATGTGAAAAAAATTCTTTTATTAGGACTCAATGAAAAATGGCAATAATCAACCAAATTTATTAATCAATAACCTGATTCATGAGTGTTTTAACTTGTATGAGTCAGATAAATCATCACTGATCAGATGGTCCAACACCAACACCGTCATGAAGACCAATCATGATGGAGACAAGGCACTCACGTGAGCAGTCTGAGAGCCTTGACTGTTAACATCAGTATCAAAATGAGGTTTGATTTAAGTTTTTTGTTACTTAAAGATGCATCAGAACACCACTGCTCAAGCAAAACTTTCATAATTTTATTGATCCATCCATTAGTCACAGATTGTTAGGGGTGTTAAAAAATATTGATGCATCAGTTTATTGCAATATGATGCAAATGCAGTATCAGTATTTTTAGAGCAATGTCTTAACTATCAATATCTTACTGAAATACAGGACATTTGATTCACATCTAAGTGCAACTTCTGGCTGCTAGTTGACAGCCAATTGACTCTCTGTTACATTTATTATAATTTCTGACACTGGGACTCACAGTAAAGTGTATTAATGTTGTAGGAACCATCCTTGATTTAAAAAAACACAGATAAGAAACTGTTTTTCATTCGAACAATATTATGTTTGGTTCTTCATGCAATAAATTCAAAGTAGTATTAAGTAGAAAAAATCTTTAAGTATTGCACTGCTTATACCATCACAATATATCATAATATATTTCATTGTGATCCATGTAATATCGATCAATCAATCAATCAATCAATCAGTCAATCTTTATTTGTATAGCGCCAAATCATAGTGTAACCTCTGTTCAATAATACAGCAGCATCTAGCTGAACTGCAATGAAATTTTGTTTTAACTGATTTAAAAAATCATCATATGAACAAATCGCATTGCCAGATTTCTGCAATACACAACCACTTATCTCAGCTGACATTAGTTGAGAGGCAGTGAGAACCCTGGACTAGTTGCCAGACAATAACAGGGCTGACATATATAGCCAGACAATCATTAATACAATCAAATTGAGAGTTACCAGTTAACCTAAAGAGTATGATTTTGGTCTGTGGGAGAAAACTAAAGTTTCCAGATATAACCCTCAGATGAACGGCAAAAACATGCAAACTCCACTCAGAGAGGCCCAACAAACCATGGAGTCAAACCATCAACCTTCTTGCTGCACCACCATGCAGCTACTCATGGTTGTATTCAGACTTAAATTGTATCTTTGACTTTGACATCACAAGAAATTTCCTTCACTGATTGGATGTTGGCACATTGTTTTTTTATTGTAGAGTCAAAATGGCATATCGATGTCTGTTTGAACTTTCTTGCTGTATGCAGAAGACTTCGTGGCCCCTCGACTTCAGGTCCTGCACTGACTTTAAGACACACCACATCCCCCTTTACGGCAGACACTGTCATACGGATACAAACCAGAACCGCACACATGCCTGCTCAGCTTTGACAAGGTTGCCATAACCTCTACATACACTCCAAACTCTCTCTCTCTCTCCCTCTGAGTCACGAGAAGAGTTTCAGTTCACCTCAATCTCTTAAATCCCCAAATGTTTGCTCATGGAGAAAGAGCGGCTGTCTTTTAAAGTCCAGCTTTAAGTGACGTGTGTGTAAACAAGTAGACTTCTGGCTTTTCTCCAACGTGAGATGTGATGCCATAATTTCCTCTGACAGGCAGGGCTTCAAATTGGCATTTATCTAAACAGGCCGGGGAAACAGGCGCAGCAGTGAAAGTGACACATGTTAAGACTCAGCATAACAAAGGCTGCAGAGCTCCAGGGGGGCGTATGGGCTGACAAGTCAAAGGCCTGCCCCCCTCTGAGAGCTGACATGGCTAGGATTAAAAAAGAAAATTGCATTGATTAAGTCATTATAGGGGGTATGGTGTGCAACTTTTGACCTGAAAATGGGGAGTGAATCAGAATCAGACGGCCATATTGGGACTTGTCCATGTGTTGGCCTGTCAGGAAGAGGTAAACTACAGGTGGGAGCCATTCTGCAGGCCTAAACTGCTTCTGACATTTTCTGGGAGAAGAAACAGAGTCGTTTTTCCAGACACAATTCAGTCCAAAAGCTAGATTACCTTTCAGGCTAGATGTGGTCAGTTTGATGAAAGAAACAAAATAAACATTGATTCAAGTCTAATAACAAAAAAAGCAAATGGGAGTTCACAGCCTTATGAAAACTTAGACACTTGATTTCCTATTATCCCTCGCCCGGCTCTGCACGACACGTAATTCAAATGTCAGCTTGTGTTTCTATCATCACTGGCCATTCGCATGTGAATTAATTCTCGTAAAACAAGCCCCTGTAGTTGGAATAAATTTTCATTTCAGAGATGAGAGGGGAAATAATAATCTTTGACTCACAGTTACAGCAAATGGAAGATGGTATCTCCTGGTGCCAATATTTTACCTCATAGTTATTAAAATGAAAATGAATGCCTGAGTGTCGGAGAATACAAAGTGACTGCAGTTCTCATGTGTGTGTGGTACAGGGGTGACTCTTTACAAAGAAGTCCAGTACAACAAGTAGTATATTTACTGTATTACTCTGACTTAGACATATATTAGTAAAACAAATCAATCAGGTTACAAAAACTGGTACTGTTTGGTCTACTAAGTAAAAAGTGAGTAGTATAAGCAGTATATTAGGGCATGATTATGTAAATTATTAATTTTTTATGTAGGGACACATTTTAAACCAACTAAGTCGAGGAACGATTAAGAATCAAACAAAAACTTTATCATATGAATTAGTAACTAACTTTCAACCAACCAAGGAGGAATAAGTATTTTCCTGATAGTTAATCTGAGTATGTATGAGAAGAGAATTGCTAATTAACATATTTTAGAAGGTAAGATGAGTGACTATAAGATAACCAAGGAAAGAAAGAGAGATCCACAGCTAGTTGACCAGGATTGTTTTAAAGATACTACCTGTTGGATGAATATGGGACTGACTGCTTATTAACCAGGGAAGGAACTGGGAACTAGATGTTTGTAAACCTGGGGATGAAAAGGGGACTAACTGCTTGTTAACTTTGGATTGAAACAATGGCTAACTGTTAGATAATCAGTCAATACATAGATGACAGACTGCTAGTTATCAAAGGTTTTTAAAGGGGCTTAACTGTTTGTTAAACAGGGTATAAATTGGGAACTATTGCAAGTAAAGAGATGAAAAGTGCTTTAACTGCTAGTTTACCAGGGAATAAATGAGGGATAGACTGCTAGTTAACCAGTTATCCAGGTACTGGATAACCAGGTACATGTGCTGATTATCCAGGGAATTAAAAGGGGAACTGCTGGTTAACCAAGGGGATGACAGAGGACTAACTGCTACTTAACTCAGTGGCAAACTGCTACTTAATTTGGCAACAAATAGGGGGGCAACTACAAGTTAACAAGGGAAAATAAATATAAATAGAAAACTATAGTGATAGTTAACCAGGATATCAATAGAGGACTATACTGCTTGTTAACCAGGAAATGAATAGGGTACAGACTGCTAGTTATCCACAGGATAGAATGGGAATTAAGTGTTATTTAACCATGGTATAAATGTGGGACATCTGCAGGTTTACCAGGAAAGGATTATGGCACTGACTGCTAGTCATCGAGGGAATGAATAGGGAACAATTCTGCTATTTAAACAAGAGATTGACAAGGGGGCTAACTGCTGGTTAATCTCTGGGGGAAACTGCTGGTTAAGCAGGGGATGAAAAGGGGACTAACTATTGTCAACTGTGGGATAAATAGAGTAATAACTGCTAATTAAACTTGGAATGAACAGGGGATAACCTTCAACCAGGTGATAAAAAGGGGACTAACAACTTCTTCACCAGAAGATGAAATGGGGACTAACTTCTAGTTAGCAAGGGAATACAGGGACAGGCTGCTTGTTAACCAGGGGTTTGATAGAGTACTACCTGCCAGTAAACAAGAGAACTATCAGGGGACTTACTGCTACTTAACCAGGTTTTAAGTGGGGGAACAGCGACTAGTTAACCAGGGGAATATTCTCCTGGTTAACTTGCATCTGGCCCCCTATTTATAACCCGGTAGTTTCATAGTTTGATGATGGGAAAACTAGTGGATGAATAGGGGATCTATACTGCTAATTAGCAAGGGAACAATTGGTGGACAAGTTTCTGGTTTACCAGTGTAGTAACAGGGGACTTACTGCAAGATAACAAGAGGGTTGAAGGACACTATATTGCTTGTTAACCGGGGAATGAAATGGGGACTAACTGCTGCATAATCAGGTGAAGAATAAGCAACTAGCTTCTAGTTAGCCAGGGAAAGAAGAGTGGACTATGCTGCTAGATCCTCATTCGACATCAGGTAACTTTCAGAATGTGTAAGCAGCTCATTGTAAATTCAGTTATCCCTTCACAGAGATAAGAAAGTGTCCATGATACTTCTGAATCTATCTAAAATCTACCTCTCAGCCTTCTGGCAGCTCTGTCCCACTGACTCATGCTGATTGCCTACTAAACGGTGCCGAGGGGTGTAATAAATATTTCCTTGACCAGAACTTTGCGTGCGTGTGCATTAGTCTGATGTGCAGATGGTAAAAGTGTGTGCATGTGTGTATTCGTGGGTGTGTGTCCCAGGGTGCGTGCCTCAGCAGCATCCTTTTCCCCAGGGAGTCCCCACAGCTGCATAAACCTGTCGGCTTTCATGATCGGCGGGGCGATGCATGCAGACGCACTGTGACAAGGCCCACCCAGATTCATTAGACCTCCTAAGGACCGGATCCATACTGCCTAGCAGGCTGGTGTCACTGCTGGTTACCCTGACACACAAGCACACATGAGAGCACACCAACACAGATGGAGCACGAATAATGCTCCAAATGAAGAAAAAAAAAAAACATGGGAGATGACCTGAATCGATCTGGAAACAGCACGACGACCCAACAGTCAATATCAGGCAATTCATGTCAAGGAGCGCGGCAGGCGAGTTCGACTTCTGACTGCGGTTGACATTGTCAGGACTCCTAAGAGTTGATGGGAAAACATTGAAACAAAGGGGCATGAAATAGCAGCAGAGGTGAAAATAATTGTAAGAAGTCTGTGTTCTTGTTTTCTGGAGGAAAACGGCATCGTCTGCAGCATGAGAATGTCGAGCCCAGAGGGTAGAGGAGCCTGGATAGAGTTTAGCTGTGATGAAAACTAAAAAAGCACCCCTGGACCTTCCTTAAGAAACTTTCCGCCCAGATACCCTCGAGCAATACCCTGTGTACCTGAGACATTAGTGCTTAGAGAAAGAGGCAGCTCCAGGTGTGGATGAAACATGAATCAGTGAGGGTGTTCACATGGACTTGAGCACAAGTAGACTGTTTTTTCTTAAATTGGTAGTCCTGGATTTTTGAAGTGGGGAATTATGATGTGCATGCCCTTCAACTGAACATTAGCCACAGTGATGGAGATCAGCTCTACATTTGTACAGAAAGAGCCGGCACGGAAGCTACAGCAATATATTACTGCAGATGGGGCCACCTCTGCTCCGTGTAGTTTGACAGCAAGCCACAAAAGCAGCATTTGGCGATTGCAAGTTGTATTGAACACATTTAGAACAGCTTACTTTCCCTACTTTACCAAGCTTCATTGTTTCTTTACTACTTTTCGTACATAGCAAAGCCTACACATCCTTCCACCAGACCTTATTTTGATCAGTGCGCCTTAATTTTGCCAAGTACACATATATTGTTACAACCCAAACAAATATTAAAGAAATTTATAAATGTTTAAATATTGTTCTGCTGACCCAGTACAGTAATGCTGACAAAAATGCATAGTGTGTTATCATCAAGTAAATGTATTATTTAAACCAAGGCTTCTGTCTATACAAAATAAATAATCAGAACAGTTTGAATACTTTTGTTGAAGATCAACTTTAATTTAGCTCCTTTGTCTTTTTCCTAATAGCTCGTAAAACCATTAATCTGGTTCACACACGTATGAATGTTAATTACAGTGGAGAGGCTCTGCATGATGAGAGCTGCAGACTGCAGAGGCACAAATAAAAGATGATGATCCTGAAACATCCTGAAGTGAATCTGTGTAGCTACAGAAGTGTTTTCTCCAGTGTTTACCAGTATCACCAAGTAACTCAGAGTGATCGACTGTAATGTTCACTGTAAAATCACCCATTTTTTCCAGTTCAGTAGCAGTTGTTCCCATTTGAAGAGCCTGCAAACTATGGATGATGCTCTGCTTGTGGAAGGACACATAGGCTGTGCTTTGTACCAAAGTAGTGCCAAAAAAAGGCGGACTGGTGGTGGAAAAGTAAGTTATTGTAAATGTGATCAACAAAGCAAGAAATCACCCCATGCCTTTTTGTATCTTGTTTTTACTTCAAACTCTTTAAATGAAAAGTAGAGTTGCTTCATCTGCAGCAATATATCTCCATAACTTCCGCGCTGGATACAGAGCTAATGTCCATCACTGTGGCTTATCTTCAGGCTAATGGTATTTAACGAGCCTGTGCCCTTTAAGGTATAAGATCATCATCCTCAGGTTTCGGAGTCTACTATGCACCAGGTTTGAGGGAGGTGTTTCTTCCCTGTGAGGGCAGGGAGTTCCATATGTGTTTGACATGATGTAAAAGGTAACAACTTGTACCTTGCAGCTGGATCTGCCTGATTTGTTGTCTGTAATCAACAAAATCCATCTGGCAAAGCTTCAAGCCAAAATGACTGTGCTTGGTCAACAGAGGCACTGGCCAATCAGCATCCTGTAAAGCAGGAAGAGGACCTACAAGCCCTACAACAGCAAGAAGTGGCTGTTCATACAGTGATAAGCATAGGTGCTATCAGTTTTAGTAGCAGCTCTATCAGAGCAGGACATTTTCTAATCAATGAAGAACAAATACCAACACTGAGAGCATTTCTGATAGAACAGACATCATTGTTCCACTTCCAAAATGTGAGAGTTTGTCCAAACAGTGAGAGTTTGGACAAATTGGCTGATGTTTTGTACTTTACACCACAGCAGAAGTGCCCACCTTCTACAACATTTTGCTTGTAATGAAAGTGATCAACTGAACAATTGTCTAAACACCTTTCAAATGTGTTCTTGATAGGTTTTGCCCTCACCATTGACTTTTTATGGGCTGTTGCCCAGACTAGACTAGTGAAATACATCCTGAATCGTAAATATGACTATCTGTTGTGTCAAGTAAAAGAAAATTGCACCTTAAAGGACTGACGACTCATTAATTATATGCTGTGGCTTTTTGTTGCTGTTGCTGGAACTGTGACTACCGTTGCAGCATGATGTTGGCATTAAAATGTGCTGGGTCTCCACAGTCTCATTTTTCTCTGATTTAAAAAAATTTCCATGTTTTGTTAATAATATATATCACTGTTACCAGCTCAAATAAGATGCAGTAAAAAAAGATACTTGTTTTTATCATGTAAACAGGGACAAGAAAAGCCAGCTTATGTATCTACAAGGAAACCATGAATCCTGAATTTAATCAAACTAAGACCCAGGTTCATAGCTGGGATGCTCAGGTCCATGTAAACCCACTCCGTGCACAGCAGGGTGTTGGCTGGTTGATGGAAAGAAACATGAACACTCAGGAGAGTTTCCTCCATGCCAAATTGGAAGACAGAACATTAAACCAAACAAAAATAAGTCACATGCAGCGACAGGATGTTGCCAAATCAGAACAAAGTGGAAAGATGGCAACCGTGACATAATCTGTGTCTTTGTGCTCAAGTCTGTGTCGGTGTTTCTGTGTGAGAGTGCATCCCCGTGCCAGGCCTGAGACAGGACGGGCCACAGAGCTGGCAGCGGCGTTAACCTCCCCAAAACTCCCCCCCAACTCTGTGTCTGCTCTGATTAGATGGAGCTTCTTACCACGGTGTGCCAGGAGCCCTGCCAGAGATAAAGACAGACTAACAGATGTTCCCCTTATCTCAGGACCAACCTCGAGCATGTCAGCCCCTTAACACACACACACTCACACACTCAGGCTGGAGCAGACACAAACACGATTCTCACTTTTAATTATGAGCAGACATTTATGAACTCTAGGGTCACTTTTACACAACAAGGATCAACAAAAAACAAATAAATGAGAAATCGTCTACTGTTAGGTGTTCAGGCGATGGTGTTGTCATTACAGCTTTTCTTCACAAGGTTCTACAAAACACAAGAATTACTGAGGTAGACTTTCCAGGCCAGTCGTTGGTGGCGTGATTCTGGAATGATTCAACAAAGTGGAAATCTCAGTCATTGAGAAATGAAGCCAATGCAGAGGAAAGAAGGCGTAGTGAAAGACACATCTATGTGAAAATGCAAATGCAAAGTCTACAGCCTGTTCAAAAACATTTGGTGGGAATTGTTCATGAGTCCAAGATAACTCAAAACTCATCAAAGGATGTGCATGAAATTTGCAGGGAATGTTGGTTGTGGCACAAGGAAGACATGATTTTAGCGGTGATCAAAGTCCAGATACAGGGACTTTTTAAAGGTTGTGTTAACACAGCAAGACAGGGCAGTTTTCCACATTTCCACTGATAAATCAAAGCATTTCTCAACAGATATTGATCACATTTTCAGGGAATGGTGGTCATGGCAAAATGGGGAAGTGACTAGAGTTTTGTGGTGATCCAGATCCAGGAATTTTCTAAATGATTCGTTAACATCTACCCATTCACACCCATTCACTTACTGAGGGTCCTGAGTTTCTATGTAAGTTGATTATACCCAAGAACCATGGACAAGTGACAGGCCAAGATGGGCTTGAACCCACAACCCTCTGATTTTTGCTACAGTGACCTGTCAGACTACGGGACTGATGCCTCAAGATAACTGTGAGCAGGGTAACTGAAATTTTGATGAAGCTTTTAAGAATTGTTGACCAAGGCAAAAGGAAAAGTGATTCAATTTTGATTGGATTTTCGATTGGATTTTAGTGATTAAAAAAAACAAGAAGAAGAATAACAAGGCTAAAAATGTCAGAAATTCCTCGGTGGAGGTTTTTGCTCTCAGAGCACTTCTTGTTTCCTGGAGCGCCACTCAAAGCTGCTTTCCAACCAATATACAATCAAATTAAAGTAGTACAGAGCTGTCATGTCTAGTCACATGACCGAGGTGCTAATAAACAAACAGCCTCTCTTAACTCAGGAAACACATTTATCAACATTAACTGAGCATTTGTTACGAAACAGTTTAGTTATAGAAACTTAGTATTTTAAGAAAAATGGATCATTGCTCTAAATTACAATGGTATCTATTTGGTACCCTTCTGTTGGGGTACCTTTCCAATCTTGCAAATGGTGGGGACTGACCAAAAACTCTTCAGACTACTGGGTAAGGGGTTGATTTGACCATGGTAAACAGTGCCAGCAGTTATAAACTGTATCAGAAATGCACCACAGGACTCCATCATGGTGTAATCTGACAGCTGAAACACAGCAGAGAGTCACTGTCTTTTGGCAAAAGTCCTCTAAATGTGGTCTAGGTCATGCACTTGAGGCAGAGCTGTGCAGATAGCACATCTCCTGAAAGCTCTCTTCAGTAAAGAGTAGACATTTCCAGCTGCCCCACCCCTCTGCACGCTCTCACCCACATGCAGCTCAGGGCTGAAGTGGAATGTTAAGGTGTCTTTGAAGAGGTGTCTGCTTCACGTCAACCCCGACACAACACACTTATTGTTCTCAGCACGCATGGCTGATTATATTATCTCTCTCCTCCACACACCACAGAGAGCCAAGAGTGTTTGAGAGACAGGGTTTGAGGAGTGGGTGGGGAGAGGAAGAGACAGAAATGAAGACTGAGAAAGAAGCAAAGGGAGACGTGCAGAAGGTGGAGGCTCTAAATCAGGAGACGAAAGATCACGGCACGGCAGACGAGAAGCAGAGCTCGGGGCCCCCAGGGTTTGGGGTCTATGTGTAGGCATAATGAGCGGAGCCAAACATATCCAGCCTCATTAATTTCAACTATCAAAGCCACCTCCTCTGCACGCCACGCTGCCTGCTTCTTCTCCCGTCTGCAGGAGCCCTCACTTGTCACCTAAGATCAAACGAGCGAGAGGGAGCGCTCGGCTAGTGAAACCCTGCGCCGGTAGAGACACTTTTGTCTGCTTTTTTTTAAAAACAGTGGAAAAAAAAGGATTTGGAAAGTACATCTTGCTATCTGCAGCAAAACCAGCCAGAGTGTGGATTTAGATGCCTAAGAATATATCCAAACACCTGGTGTGGAACGGAGATTGTGTGCTGTAATGCAGGCGCTTTGACATAAATATTTATGAAGGGCATCTCCTTGGGATGGTAAGGAGACCTAGTTTTGAGCATAAAAAAAACACAACCACGGGGCTTAAATGGAAAACTGCAATCAGACTGGAAGAAATACCACCATCCTCCATGAAGTGAAAAGTCAATATTCCAATTACTCCTGGTAATGAAAGCAAAAACATTCAAACTGTCAGCGCAGCAACATACGGCAGGGAGTAATAATCGTCAAGCGTTTAAATGACAACACCATGCGAGGAGAAATTAAAGCAGCTCCATCTGAGAGAACAAGACTGAAAGATTTTTATTTTTAAACACCAGAGTCATTTGCTACGTTTTGTGGCCTCCTTTCACCAGTTTGCATCAGGTTTTTGTTCCCTTTCCTGCAAATGAACACAAGCCTCATTATGAGATATTTCTCAGCTGAACATGAACAAACCACAAACCTCCTCAGGGTGGAAACATACTCAGTGACTCTGAATCGCAACTAATTCTAAAAATTTGGGACTCCATCAGGGATAGGCTGCAAAAATTAACACCATCATAGTGCCAGTATCAGTCTAGGACATTAGGTTCTTCACTATTTTTTACATCATCTTAATGTCAGAGCCAAACATGCCGGACTCCCCTGCCTCTTCTGCTCAATAAACCATCTACTGTTGCCCCCCAGCTGAAGAAATGGACACAACAGGTAAAAGAAGCACCATTTATCCATGTGGGCCTAGTCCACTCTGATTGGCTGAAAGGTCAACTCTATGGTAATCGATCAGTTTAGCACTGCTTGACGCCATTTCATCTGCAAACTCTGCATTCACTCTACTTATTCTGCTCTGCACTGGACCTGCTACCGCAAGCTAATGTGTTTAAACTGATGATAAAACAATGGTATGATGTCACACTGGTAAGTCTATTCAGGGGGGCTGGGGAACGAGCCATTTCAGGCAGCTACTGACGCTAAAAAAACTTTGTCTTGCTCAAAGTAAGGCAAGGCAACTTTATCTATCGAGCAACATTCATACATACAGTTATTTAAAGAGCTTTACAGAGCTAAAAATAAAGAAAATATGACATTTATAGCATTGCAGGCATAAAATTAGCAAAAGCAGGACAGTAGAATATAATTCCTAGGGGAAAAAATGATAAAAAGAAAAAAGCTCTAAACATATGTTTAATTAAATACACAAAGGAAGTGCTCTATCAGAATCAGAACCAGAAATCAGAAGTACTTTATTAATTCCCAGGGGGGAAATTCCATTGTTCCAGTTGCTCTTAGTAGTATAGCAGTAGAAATATCAAAGACATTGAAATAGATAAGATACATTAAAATAGATTAGAGCATAAAAATTAAGTAAAAACAAGAAAGCAGGTTGCAGCATGATGAATCTTAAGATATACTTTAACTTCCTTACTAGGGAAAAAAAAATAAAAAAATACAGACGTGGCAAAAATTGTTGGTACCTGTCCGTTAAAGAACAAAGAAAAGAACGCTGTACCTACTGTGAAACACGGAGGAGGCTCAGTTATGTTCTGGGGCTGCTTTGCTGCATCTGGTACAGGGTGTCTTGAATCTGTGCAGGGTACAATGAAATCTCAAGACTATCAAGGCATTCTGGAGCGAAATGTCCCGCCCAGTGTCTGAAAACTTGGTCTCAGTCGCAGGTCATGGGTCCTCCAACAGGATAATGACCCAAAACACACAGCTAAAAACACCCAAGAATGGCTCAGAACAAAACATTGGACTATTCTGAAGTGGCCTTCTATGAGCCCTGATCTAAATCCTATTGAACATTTGTGGAAGGAGCTGAAACATGCAGTCTGGAGAAGACACCCTTCAAACCTGAGACAGCTGGAGCAGTTTGCTCATGAGGAGTGGGCCAAAATACCTGTGGACAGGTGCAGAAGTCTCACTGAGAGTTACAGTAATTGTCTTGTTGCAGTGATTGCCTCAAAAGGTTGTGCAACAAAACATTAACTTAAGGGAACCATCATTTTTGTTGAGGCCAGTTTTATTAGTTTGTCTTTTAAAATAATTCTGTTAAACCACATTTCAAAAGCAGTGTCTGATTTTCATTAGTTGGTTTTCATTACATTTTTATTTATTATTACTTTTGTCAGTTTCAAGTTATTTTAGTGACCATGTGGGTTTTTCTTTCTTTAACAGAAGTGTACCAACAATTTTCTCCACGTCTGTAAGTAAAGTGAGACTCTGAACAACGCCAATTTACACTATTAACATTATATCATATGCAAGTAAAGTAAATAAAGCTAAAGGGCATATAACCATTGAAAAAAACATAATTAGAGCTTTTTTAAACACAAAATGAGGTGACCAACAAAGACCTCGGGGGGCTTATGTTGCGGTTTTCCAGTTTTCTTTGCCTTTTAGGGTGTTTTACATCCATTACTTCTATGCACAAGACAAAAAGACTCCCAGCCTCTTTAAATGGACCTACCAGTATGAAGTTCTACCATTGCTGCGTTAGTTCAAGCCCACTGGCTTGAGGTGGCAAGCCCTGTGCACAGTTTGGAGAGTAGAAAGAATGCAGTGCTAGACTGAAACACGGTGCTGATTTGGCAGAGTGGGTGGCACAGGTTCAATTCCCACCTGATTTGCTGTGTATCCTCCCCTGATCTCTCTTCCCTTTTTATGTCTATCTACCATCTCTTCATTATGAATAAAGGCCTTAAATGCCCAAAACATATCCTAAAAAAAGGTGCTGAACTGACCAAGCTGTTGACCTACTTTATCGACTAGAACATTACTTTTTCAAGGTAAAAAAATTTGTCAAGCTATTGATTTCAAAAAGAAAGGAGGAAGGAAACCATAATATGACCTGTTTCTGCCATTGTTTACTTCAATTTAATGGTGTCCTACAGTTAATTATACTTTGGTATCCTGACCATCAACATCCTTACCTGCATGTTCTGGTAAAATTTTGTGTTTTGCGACTAAACAAACATCAGAGGAGTTTCTACCTCAGAAGGGGACATAATTCACATTTGCTACATATATATATATATACATATATCACTGCTATAAACTTGGAACTTCCCCCTGTGGAACTAATAAAGATATATCTTATCTTATCTTACCTTGCTGCCATGTTTGTGAGCTGTACAAATATGTTACAGCCAGCTGCTCTGATTGATTATTGCAGGTATTTCTTCTTAGGCAGCCTGATCTGGAATCTTAAATAATGCACTGTTTTATATTTTACTTATTTGCGAATGAGGCGACCAAAACGAGAGCAGTTACATAATCACATTTATTCAAAGAAATAATCATTTGTAAAAATCTGAAATCAGGTCACACCCTCTTTATGATTATTGGGGGCAAATCAGATCCAGTCTCTGGCCCAAAGCCTCCTCATAAGTGAGCAGCTTTAACAGTGACATCCTTAAATAAGTTTCACTGTGATGCTTCTCTACGCTTAAACACGGTTTCTATTTGTAAAAACACACTCGTACATACCTCGGGGCATCTGGAACCTAACTTTTCTGGCTACATCCTCTCCCTGGCTCTTCCCACAGCGGCCTGACAACACGGCCATTGTTGCGTTATCTCCATCGTGTGCAGAGCACACGCCCGTGGGGCATCCACAACCGCCAAAACCTCCAAACCTTGGCCTTTAATTCCCTCCCCTCAGGAACCCCTTTTTTGTTGCGGCCCAAACAAAGCCAGCCTTGATTTTAAAAGGATAGCCGCGATAACGACGGACGTTTTACATGTTGAGCTCAGTCAGATGTTTCAATATGTGGAGCACAGAGACAGCTTTTGTGGCTCCCAGCTCAACAAATAAATTGTTTTTTCCTGGAAGCAGAGGAGAGCGAGGTGACTTCTGTGTTGCAACAAAAGAGATGTTGTTCATTTGACAAGTTACATCTAACAGGAGATATCTGATCCCATTAGCAGACAACGGCAGGGGAGCATTTGTAAACACATGGACAGGAGGTTGTCTGTCATCCAAAAACATTATCAGGGGCTCCAACATTCCAGATCCTATCTTATCACCCAGGCTTGATTTAAGTTCTTCTATTGCAAAATGTCTCTATAAAGAATCTGGAGTATCTGCTCATGTTTATGCTTGATGTTTAAAAAGAAAAGAGGAGAAAGTTTATGCTGTGTAAGGAGAGGTTTGCTGAGTTGCAGCCAAGGTTGTGTCATGACCTGTCTCGCCTGTCAAGGTCTTTTATCTCACACATCTCTCTCCATCTGAAGGAGGAGAAAGTGCATTAAAAACACATTGGGGATACAAATGGTGGTGATTTTGCAATCTCAGTTTTCTGTTCCTCTTATTCTGCTTTATCTTCCATTTTGTCTGAGTTCGAACTTGCACTTGCACTTTTAATGTTTAAATGGCTGCCCTGACTCTGGTTCATATGTATGATCATAATTTCAGATGATCTAATCTAATCTGAAGTTAAAGCCAATATTTCTGATCCTTAAAGGGATACACCAACATTTTTTTGTTTTCATGTCTTGCCTCACTCCCCAGTCCATGACAAGCAGAGAGACACCATTCTTTCAACTGTGCATGCAGTAAACAAGGGAGAGATGGGCAGAACTCGCCCAGTGCTAATTAGCTTAGCTCAAACACTGGGGGTCAGTGGGTAATATTAGCTTGCCTCTGCCTACAGTCATCAAATAACCTCTTCAGCAACTCTAAACAGTCCTGTGTGCTTGTTGATTTTTTTTTAAAGCATTAGGTTAAGTTATGTATTTTTGGACTAAGATTAGCACTTTATTTAAGTTTCAAAAGAAATATATACAAAACGAAGCAGCAGGGAGCATGCACATCAGTAAACAGCTGAGGAAGAAAGCAGAAGAAGAAGAATAGAAGAAGACAGAGAAGGGCTCACGCAGTATACCAGCGAAGAAGTTTGTAGGACACCAAGAGAGCTTTATAGATTAGAATTTTTTAAAGATGCCTTGCATGTGTGCTGTACAAGGTTGCGACGATAAGCAGAAGACAGGGTCAAATCTTATTTTTCTCTTAATTCCAACTAGAAATCTGGAGTGGACAACAATGACTAGGTGCCCTGAACATGGATCCCAACAAAAAGCACACAGGACCGTTTAGAGTTGCTGAAGAGTTTATCTGATGACTGTAGGTAGAGGCAGGCTAATGCTACCCATTGACTCCCAGTGCTTGAGCTAAGTTAATTAGAGGTTGGTGAGCTCTGTCTGTTTCTTCCTTGTTACTGCATGCACAGTCTAAAAAATGGTGTCTACCTGCTTGTCATGAACTCCGGAGTGAGGCAAGACACAAAAACAAAAACAAATGTTGGCATATTCCTTTCAGTCTCCAATTTTGAATTAAACTGTGTTGTAAGGATGAACTGCTGATTAAGTTTGGCATCCCTGATTTACACATCACAAGCTGCACAAATGCAGAGTCAGACAAAAACAAACACTGAAAAAGTTTCCAAAAGTTGGAAAATTGGACCTGTCACTGATATTGCTTATGCAGGTGGGGCAATGAAATATTGAAATATGAGCATGAAAACAACACCGCTACAAAAAAATCTGAGTTAAAGTAAAAGTTGTCAGTAATGCAACTGTTGGCGAATCACGTTAAAGAATGAAAAGCCAGAAAAAAAAGCAACAAAGCCTCCTCGTTCCCTTTGGTGTGTGCCTGCTAGACTCTTTTCTCTTGTATAAAGGTAGACAGCTGCAGAGTTTTCTGCAGGCGGACTCAAAGTTTTTCACACAGCGAAGGCATGAAACAGAGGACTCACAAAGGAGGCTGCCAGCTCGCTGAATGCTTGTGTGTGGGAGGTGAGGTAACCAGGGAAATGGCCATAGTGCACTTTTATCACAGCTTTATAATGGATCAAATGTGATGGGCCCCTACAAGGCCACAATCACAGCCTGTTTCTGTCCTTTTTTAACTCTGGATTCTCGAGGGGATCTAAGACCGGCTGTTTCTACCCTGCTGCTGGTCTTTTACAGTACAGTGGCTGGGGATCCTGAAAGCAGGTAAAGTCCATCTAAACTCCACACAATTAAACATTTAAGTCCAGAACCTTTCAGTAAATCCCAAATAACATGCATTAAATTAGGGGTGGGCAACTGGTGGTCCAGGGGCCACATGTGACACTTCACCTCAGTCAATGCGGCCCACCAATCATTTAAAAAAACAAAATGGAAATATGAAGAAAACATCACAACTGCTAAATATGATTCATCATGAGTAATCAGGACTACATGATGCACTACTTTAGATTGATGATAAAATATTTCTAATAATCTTAGATTGTTGGTACATGCTTTGTTTTTTACAAGTCATTTAAGAATTTTCTTTTGCTATGATTGTATCTCTAAATATCTTTTATGAGGCATTAAAATATATAGAGTATCGGTCAAAACCATATTTGGAAACAATAGCAAATGTAGTATATTTGTGCTTTAAAAACATTCATTCTTTTTGCATTAAAAAGGAGCTTAATTTGGCTTTAGTTATTTAATTGTATTTAAGTTAAAATATATGATGTTGATATAATCCTTTATTGAAGCTTTATATTTGCTTTTTTTTTCATTTTTATAATAAATATATTTTTCCCCATTGATAGTGCCTGACAATTTCTAACAGTGCCACCCTCAGGCACTCAAATAAATATGCGGCCCTCTTGTTCATCAAAGCTGCCCACCCCTGCATTAAAGGGATAGTTTGGGGTTTTTGAAGTGGGGTTGCTCGAGGCCTGTGGCACTAGTAAACATTGCTGCCACTAAAGCAACTTGCCAGCTCTGCCCCTGAGGGGAGATAGGCAGGGGCCAAGGCTGGGCAAAATATAGCAGACAGTGGTGGCACCAAAAGCCTTGTAATTAACCCACATTTAGGGTAAAACTACACAACAACAAAGCTGGCTCAACTAGACGCTTCATTAAGAATCTTTATAGGGTTGGACTTTTCCTCAACGAATCAGTGAGGAATGATTTCGTATCGTGCAGAACAAATTACGACAAAACGTTATGCTGTATCACATCAATGTTGTCTCTTGTTGAGCAGTTTCAACAGGTACAGATGGTCTTCAAACCAAAGTTATGCCACTAGTCTGCAAGGAAATCCATCAGAATGCCATCTAAATATCTTCAAATTAGCTATTTTAAGTTTGTACATCTCAGCCAGCATGCAATAAATTACCTTCTCCAATTCAGACTTTTCATAAAAGAGTATAGAGGACATGGGGACAGCTAAGCTAGAGGAAGTGTATCTTAAATGTACTGACACCCTTTCTTTCCACATTATCGCTTAAACTGCAACAACAGTGTAATCTTATCTCGAGGAGGTGTGCCACCATTGGCACTTCCGTACAAAAGGGTGTCGGAGCATGTGCATCATTTGGCCTGACGTGTGTGAGAATGTCAAGGAGCTTAACCCAACACCCATTCATCTCTACACATGCCAGTGTGGAGTTAACCAGCGCTGCATGTAAAACCTGCCCCTCATGGATAAGCCTCATTCACACCAACATATGGTGCTTGACCAGCGTGTGGAGAACAAAACAGGAAGTGAGTCAAAGAGTAAGAGAGCAATCTTAAAGCTGTTAGGAGGCACGCTAATCTGCCCTCCCCTACCAGGTGCTGAGAGAGGAGATAACCTGAGAGACAATGGCAGCAGCCAGGCCTCTCCATATGGACCTCAGCGTGTGTGTGCGAGGGCTGCCGAGTGGTAGGGAGGTGGTGGTCTGGGCGGAGGGGGAGAGGGTCTGGCAGAGAGAGGGATAACATGAGAGAGTGAGAGGCTGGGAGAGGCTTTTGTCTTTGTTTTGCAGCTCTAAACTGGGATTAGTGGCTTGCCGATGTTTTCTGTCAGTAGCCTCACTGAGACGGCTGATTGAAGAGGAGCTGAAACCCAACGAAAGTGACCACGATTAAAGAGTGACCCGCCCTCCTGTTAATCCTCAATGACAGATCTGAGTGTAAGGGCTACTGGAACGACCCTCTGCCCAAGAAAACAAGCACACACTTTCACTCCAACAATAAAACAGAAGATAATAGAAGAAAAAAAGCCCAGAGCCAAGGCAGTTCCATAAACCTGAGTGCATTTGTCAGTGCAGTCAGATATGAATTTGTAAGATAAAGTGTTTAATCTTCTACCTTTGGTTTGTTTTTATTTTCATCAATCCAATCAGTAAAAGCACCCTGCAGCACATCAGAGTGTCTCATCGTTGGCAGTGTACCGTGATGCCAGAATCATATTGGCTGCAAAATAATGTTACCCTTGATTATTAATTCACAAATCAATTAACTGTCACCGCAGCATCTGTCTGATGAATCGCTGGTAATTAGGCCGTAGGTGTAACAGAGCCGTCCTCTGTTATCTGCCTCTGTGCCGGCCCGGCTGCCTGATACCAGCTCAAATGGCTTCTCTGCACATTAACTTAACACAATTAAACTAATTATTGATTTTTGTTTTGCCTGGGTACAATTCACAGCCCAGATAGTGCTCTGTAAAACAGGGCTTGATCTCTGCATAGATACAGTGACTGACTGAGCATACAGCCGAGGACTGAACTTTAGATGGAGTTATTTCCACTTTTGAACCCACAAGGCGGCCGGAGCAGCAGACTTTCACATCATATAGGACGTACAGAGAAAGGAGAAAACAAGGTTATCAGCAGACCTTGGCGGCTTCACCTCACGCTCCGCCGTTTGTTTACCAGTCCATCTTATCAGAAAGCAAATGAATCACAGAAGGCAGCAGTATGAAATACTGTCCTTGGTGTGAGTTCGACACAAAGTTCTAGAACCTATGGTAAAAACACGATTCATGTCATTTATACACTGAATACAATAAAACCTATCAGGAAAATCAGAGCGCATACCTCCACCAAGGCCTCTGGCATAACTTTCATTCCTTTCTAACGTAAGTCTAAACTTTAATACTTTTCAGAAAACAAATTAAATCCTTTTCAAGAAACACAACGTGAGGTGCAAGCAGAAAATGTTGAATGTATCCCTTCTTGTTGTTATTCTGGATTCATTCCTGTTTAGGCCTGGATGTGTGTTGGCTGCACAACTTTTCTGGTTGTCGGTTTTCATTCTGGGAAACCTGTTAAAGCCACACTGTGTAGTTTGTTCTCGCATCTCGTGGTGAAACTGCGTTTTACATTCAAACAAACTGTGCTGTGTAGCACCTCGCTTTTTCAAATGTGCATTGTAACCACTGAACTCCACGGTAGCTGGCATGTGCCTACAAGCTATGTCAACATGTCATCCAACACTTCATTCATTTTTCTTTCTTGTGAAGAGGTACGTTATTTCAAACAAGCTGCATTGAATCATTAGTGTTAGGCTTCAAATTTGCCGGGGCAGTGACAAGCGCATCTTGCTGTGCTCCTTCTTTGTCTCAGTCACACTGGCTCTGAGCGAAAACACGTTTAGCCTTAGCCAGTATTACTACGTAGTGCTTTATATCCCTCTGGGTTGGTCATAGGTTTTATAGACCAGAATGACACTGAAGCCTCTGTAGGACTTACCCGTTCTATGTAAATACAGATAGGAGGACAAGTCAGATTGTGGCAGAGGCAATTTGACAAGAATGAGGACATTTTTATGAATGTCGACATTGTTTTTAGCTCATAAGTTACTTTAAAACGCTACACATTGTCCCTTTAAAAAGTCTCACATACATGATTCTCACCAGAGATCTCGAGAAGAAACCATCTTTGTTTGTGCAGAATCTTAAACTCAAACTGGACTGTTGAAATACTTTTCAATTTGAGAGTCAACTGAAATTGTGCCACATTCAATTTCCTCAAGTCAGAAAAATGTCCCTTGATAATTGGGGATTATTTTCTTGTATGCATACACCTCAAGTGAAAACACAATGTGTCTTAACGTTTCTAATCCAAGCCATTTCTTTTATTTTTGGTCCATCTGACCTTTTTTGAAAAACTTTCAACTCTTTCAAGTACAAGCAAGTTAAAGATAACTTTTTTCAAAAGCAAATATTTGTGTTATAATGATGTCAAATTAATGTGCTAATAGTTAAAAAATAAAAATGATTAGAATAAAATGGAATATAAATTTCACAAAAATGTGTACAAATCACGCACAGATTAACAAAGGCCCATGTCATGTGATAGAACGCAGTGAAATCTGAACTACAGCCATTTCTTTTGTCTTCTCTACATCTGGGACAAACACAGGGGCAAACCATCTTCTAAATATCCCGGGAGTCAGATTGTGGACCCTGTCACAGCTCTCTGACCTGAACATCTAATGAAAAGAGTTGCTGGCGGATGGATACTATATGTTGCATTGTACAATAGTTCAGAACACAGCAGCTTTGTTAAGGAAAAGTGAAACACTGTAGAGTTACTGTAGCGTCCAGTCGAGCAAATGTCATTTTTTGAGTAGTTTCACCCTAAAAGTGGAGTACTTGTGAGGATTTTGATGGCAATATTGACTGATATATATAAATATATATTATATATATATATACTGCCTAGCATTGCTACTAGGCTATCTCCTACCAGAGACCAAGCTGGCTGGGTGCTTCAGTGGCAATTAAATCCATTGGCACCATGGACCTCTAGCAACCCAAGTTGAAAAAAAAAATTGGAAAACTATTTCTTTAAAAATGTTATGCCTTGAAATTCTAGCAAAGGTGGGTTTTTTTTCCTGTAAATCCTTCATTTGGATTTCATCATTGATTTGAGTTATACATAAAAATAGAGGCATCATTATTATGAACTTAAGGCCTCACAGCTTAGCTGTTTGTGAGCAGGCCTACCTCACCCCTTTCTCCTTGAGCTGATCTACAGTTAGTTTGAGACAGCATTTCAAGCAGCCATCTTGGATTGGATTCAAAGGCACCCTTCAGCAACCAAACTGCAGTCATCAGTCAGACATCTTCTAGTAATTTCTACAATCCATGAATGCTCCTGGTAAATGGATCTCCCTTGTGAAAAGACAGAACTAAAGGAGATAAACTTCCAGCTGCTTTTTGTGAAAGTTTTCAGTCTCTAAAAAAGCTCAAAGCCTCGTTTTAAAAGTCCCCAACACTCTAAGAAAGAAAGTAGTGGGCACCATGCAGAGTGCATTGTGGGAATTCAAAAAACAAGTTTGAGGCACCTTGTCAAGAACTTCTGTTCAGAAGCTCCTCGGGGTACAAGGAAGCTAAAACAAAAAAAGTTGAAGAGGTCAGAAAATCAAGAACACAAGTCAAAGATGGAGGTTTCTGCAGGCAGCAGCAGGCGGGTGAGGGCCTGCAGGGAGACTGTCTTGTGCCAGTGTGCCTGGTTAAAGGTTGTACTGTTGTTACAGCCAGGTGCAGGGAATGGGGGTGGAGGTGTAAAGGTGCATGGGGAGCACTGGGAGGTTAGGGGGTCATGGGGGACTGGATATAATGAAGAGGAAAGCCTCATTCACTTCCTTGGTTTAGCCTTTGGCCTATAATGAGGGTTCTTGACACTGGGGAGTGCACCGATACGACACATTTGGCAGTGGGGCAAATTGACCTGGGAGCCTGATGGGTGATTGACAGGGCTCCTCAGGGCGCCTGAGCTGCCCTGTATGTCAGCGTGTGAGTGTGTGCGCGAACACGTGGAGGAGCGAGGCAGAGAAGGAAATAAAGAGTGAAATGGAGTGAAAGGAAAGGAGGATGAGGTGACATGGGGCTGTTAAAGATGAAGAGGAAAAAGCAGCCCTGGAAAGGTAATTGTGGGTAATTTAGTGCAGGGCCAAATTAGAATTGAGGCTCAAACATCGAAATGGTCTGGACTGAAAGTGTTTGGCAGACAGGGTGATTGGATGTTGGTAGGGGCAGTGACGCATTAATGTGTGTGTCAGTATTTAATGTCCAGCCAGACTCTGTAATAGCTGTGTCCAGAAAAAGCTGCAGTGTGTTTGGTGTCATGCCACAGAGTTTGGGCAAACAGTCAAAACAGATTTTTACCAGAAATGAAGACATCAGTAAAATAAAAAGAAAAGTTCATTTGAATCCTTGCATGTAAACTGATGCTGTTTTTGGATGTGCTTTCCCTGTCATATTACGCTCCACCTTGTTGAAGAATGCATCGTCTGCACGCACTCCCTCAATCTACCTCAATACAAACACTGGTGCTGCCATCCATCTTTTTATTACAGGTCCTCTAGTTTTTGTACTTCATGAGGTGTTTGCAATTTGGATTTGTGTTAATTTTGTTTTATTCTATTCCATTTCAATGTAATTTAATTTATTTGAGTTTCTAAGTAGAAAATCCATGCATATTGTGTTTTCTGTCATAACACATGCATTATTTGAACTGCCACTACATGCCTGAATTTTCCAAAGGATCAAAGTGTCTTTCTGTCTTTCTATCAATCTATCTATCTATCTATCTATCTATCTATACAAAACCTACTCGTGGTAGATGCCCTTCAGCTTGATAAGGTCTCAGATTTAATGGAAACAATGCAAAGTTCATTCATATCTACTGACTGTGGTTTTGTACGTTGACACATTCTGGCCAAATTCAGCCAAAATTAATTAACTTCAAAATTCATCACGGATCATGCCCCTGCTTCAGCATCCACACTGAGTCATATCACATGTTTTCCATGACTGTAAAGACCAACAAAGCTTACGGTGCATGAGGACAACAAGACTGGTCAAAAAAACTGGACTTTGTGAGTTGAACATTTTTATCCGTGTATATTGCCTCATGTCAATAACTTATTTTCCCTTATCTGTCTGTGAGATGGTTGAAGACTCCAACAAAGGACTGTTTATGACTTTAGGTGACTGGAGTTAGCAGTTTAACTTATTAGCTTGTCAAAAAAATAAATAAATACTTCCAATAAAAATACATTGGCTTCTGATTTTGGTGTGAAACACATTTAAATATGTTCAGGCATCTATAAAATGGGCCAATACAGGCCAGTGCTGATACTCAATCAGGTAATTGCAGCACTCTTTGAAAGGGTACAACAATTATTTTTCAAATCACATATTGATGAATTAGCAGCATTACAGGAGAATTCAAATCAGTCGATATTGTATATATATGTTTTTAATCGTATTGTGTCATATAATTATATCATATCATCTGCTCTATATTCAATCGACGATCACTGATACAATTATTGCAGTTTTTATGCTTATGAATGATGTTACTGTCTTGCGTTAATGCTTTAGGTCATCAAATCTTACACCAAGGCCCAAACAGGAAGCAGATTTAAAGCTTCCATGTGTCTCTCTGCTCTGTTTCCTGTTCAGCGTAAATCAAACCTGCAGCACATAACTCTCCCTCATATCAGCAGAATGATGGGACGCCATGTTTGAATGGTGGACAGAGATGAGCAGAACAATGAGATCTTTATGTCTCTGTTAAGCAGAAGGACATATATCAGTCTGAAGCAGGTGTAAACACTGAGTCACAGTCTATTTATCTCACACACAGACAGATCCTGACCTCGCTGCTCCTCGCCTCATAAAACACACTCCTGAACCTGGAGGGGAGACTCGGACCTGATGGGGCACATTTAGATACTGTCACGACACACTCTCATGGATGGAGAGCAATATTTTAGAGTAAAGCTTTCAGCTGCAGGAGAGATATCCTGTGGAAAAGCCAGTTTTATTATCCTAAATTACAAACTGGCAGTGAAACAAAAAGAAGCACTCCAATCTGGATAACAGGGAGACTATAAATTTGACCTTTTTAGTTAATGAAAGTATGTTTTGTTATCTGGAGGGGACATCTGGGCACAGCAGGTGACACACAAGAGTAAAAATTGGATCTTTCTGGAGACGTCTTCATTCATAGTTGCTGTCGTCACCGGGAATTGTTGGTTGAAAATCATGTCAGTTCTTGGCAGAGCCTGTTCACACCATCAGAAAGTGTAGATACTATCGGATAAAAAGGTGAACATTGGGACAAATGTACTCGACATGACTCATGCACAAAAGCCAATGTTACTGAAGGAGGTGGCCCAAGATTGAACCTGACCTGTTGCTCCTTTTTCTGCTTTTGTTTCCCTTCTTTCTCTACCCCGATTCCCAAATCTGCTCAATTCTGCTTCGCATGTTTAGAACTAGCTGGCTAAAACATGGAAGTAGTCTCAGCAGCATCACTCACTGCTTCCTAAAGGAACTTCGGAACCAAACAAAGAACCCTCACCAGACTGGAACTGCTGTCTAACAAAATCTCTAAGTCTACCTCATGACAGGCAAAGAAGCAGAGATAAAGCCTCCTGGCAGGCAGCTTCTACACATCCAGCCTGTCAGTTTACTAGCTGCTCTCTTATGCAATAATCTTACAAAACATTCTCAAAGTATGTGATCGAGTGAGATGAAGCAATGAGTGGCGTTTCCTTTCACAATGTTCCACCAGCCAGCTAGTAATGCAGCATGATTGAATGCAGGAAAGCAAAGACACAATGTGGCAACAGAAATCAGAGGTGTAAAACTGCAACGATGGTGAATGGTACATAAACTTCAGCTTATATGGTCTCGTTGATGATGGTTTTAAAGTTTCTATGAAAATTGTCCATCCGCATCAGCTAACACATTCACCTGCTTTCATACCCATTTATTGATGCAGCAGTTGGAGCAACTCAAGGGTTAAGTGTCTTGCTCAAGGACACATGGACATGTGGGCTCAAAGCTGCAACCTTCCGATTACTGACAGACCACACAATCAAAATTAGCCACCGACATCAGCAACAATCAAAGCTGATACACACAAAATAACAAAATCTTGAGGCAGCCTATGGTGAAGCAGGAACTCTTGAAGCAATGCAAAAGATTCAGCAAAGCAAAGTTGTGAAAAAGCAATGCCAAAAACCACAGAAGCATCAGTGGGAGGCAGCAATTCACCAATGAAACACAATGCAAAAAAGCAGCAATGCAACTTAGCAACATATGACTCCACAAGCCCAGAGACAAAGTGAAGCAACTCAATGCAATCATGCATTATGGCAAAGAGACATTCAAGCAAAGCAATGACACAACACAATGCAACACAGCAATGCAGCGAAACAACATGTAGGTTTCTGCAGGTTTATCTCTTTGCGACCCACAAAGAGATAAAATGAAGCAACTCAATGCAACTCATCATGGCAATCGAACATGGTAACGCATTCAAGCAATGCAAAGAAGCCACACTTAGTAGCGATGGAACACAGCAATGCAATGTAAAGACATAATGCAGCAATGCAATGCAGCAAGTCAACACAGTTACACAAATCAGCCACTCCATGCAGCTTCAAAATGCAGCTATGCAACACAGCAAAACAATGCAGCAATGCAGCTCAGCACCCTAGTACAGCGTGGTTAATGAAAATCGTTTTTTTAGTTACAAGGAACACAGAAATATTTCAACCAGTGGGAGAGTATGGTAGTGCATTTTTAATGACTGTGTTTTGCCTTTTCTCTCTTTCTCAACAGAGCTTGTTAGTTTATTTTGCAAATTGGAAAGAGTGCTAAATTAATAATATCAGTATTTTTTAAATACTGTGCTCTTGTTTTTAGCACTTATAACATCCAGTCAATACTAAGCACCATGCTTCTGTTTATTGAAAATTTAAATAAAAGCATTAGATGTCACACTGATCAAGGAAATATTAGTTCTATTCTGGGGTGAATATTGAATTTCATTGATGCGATGAGTGCAGTAAGTGTCCAGTGCTGCATTATCCAAGGCTTTATCTGAAACTCTCATGTGATAATGGCCTTGTGTAAAGCAGAGTGATATTCAATTTGGAAAATCCGAGCAATATTGTTCTCACAATGCATCATTTTTTATCTGCTTCATTGCTTGTTCAGAACTAACTGTTGTTTTAAAGTTCATAAAAATGCTGATTGATGTTGCTGAGGATTTACTATTCAATATCAAGCCCTAAGCAGAGGACTCAGTAAATGTGTAGCAGAGGCAGCACATGAAGGCTCCTTGACTGTGTTTACTTCCTGTCATCACTCTGCAGGCACTGAGCCACCTCATTAACATCCACGTCCTGCAAATGTGCCAATGTGTGTGCTTTTATTCTCTGTCTGATAGCAAAAAAAACAAAGCAAAACAACAACTAAAGGAGCCGAGTGTTTTGGCCGGAGGCATCAATTGCAATGCCATGATACGGAGAAAAGAATTATCAACAGTGGAGCCCAAAGCTGGTTAAAAAGAAATAAGTAAAGAAAAAGAAAAGGATGCCCTCATGTGAATGTGAGCAATAATGACACGGTGACAGCTCTAGTTTATACGGCTAATAACTGTGTCACGGTATCACGGAGCCCGCCTGGTGAATTATAGCCCCCACAGACTCTATTGCTGCCATTTTTCCTAAAGTCTCCCCGAGGAGCAACACGGTCCACATGTCTGCCACATCCTTCAGCCTGCAGGGACGAGGCTGCTAGATATGTGAGGAGTTACGCTGATGGTCGCAGGCTGTTGCTCCTCATATCTCCAATGGTTGTTTTAAAGACAGACGGATGGGAGCGATGAGAGCGAGGTGGGGGAGAGGTGATGTTTAAGGAGCGTCTCTCCTGAGATGAGGAGGGGTGAGTTATGGAGTGTGCCGGAGACTGGAAACATCTCGCACCGCTCCGCTGTGTCCACATGAATGATGGGATGGGAGTCTTCGGCTGTGGCCTCGACAGGGAGGCAAGGGAGGGTGAAACGCTCAATGCTGCAATCAGTCAGGTGGAGGTCTGCTGGCCCCCCGGTATTCGCTGCCCCTGGATGATCTTTTGGTGCATATCCACAACCATGTGCCTTTTAAGGGCCGGATTAGAACGCTTCGTAAGGCTAAAAGATTTTGGGAAAAGATCTAATTGCGATTTTTCTGGCAGATATTGCAATTTAAATTCAATTCACAATCTTTTTCAAATCAAGCTTCATGTTTACATGACAACAGTAAGGAACTCAACGATCAAAAGCACATAACACATTATTCATCATCTAATATTGATGATAAATAAGCTGTTTTCATTATTTAACCCCTTCAAGCCTGTTGTATCATATTTGATACATACTTTTACGATGCCTCTATCTAATCAATATGATCAATGAATTACTAAAAAACATCTGAAAACAATCAGATAAATGATAAAAATGTCCTCAAGTGGATTATCAGTTTCCAAAAACGCCTAATGTATCAAATGATATACAAAAAAATATATATGTTAAATTTTATGGAAATCTTGATTGTTTTGGACTTCAGTAGAAATTGAAATAAACATTTCAGCTCCAAAAAAATTGAATTTTCTGGCTATAATTTGTGTTTTCAGGCTTTGAAGGGTTAAGGGATACTCCAACTTGTACTCCTAAAACTGTGTGAACTGAGACCCCCATTTTATGGTTGACCAGAGATTGGTACTTTGGTCCACACCAGAGTTTGAGTGAGCTTTAGCACCACCTCCAAATGAACTGAACTTTTAGTGAATCAGAGTTGGTTGGCCCGGACCAAACCTGCTAGGTGTCAAAGCAAACTTAGTTTGCCAGCCGTCTTTTTTGCACGGCTGAAATAAACACAGATAGGAAACCAGGATCGCAGTCATATCGATATCTATACTGAATTTCGATACCTATAGGTACTTCTGCCTAAATTCAAAGCCAATATAACATTATCAATATTAGACAATGACATGTTGTTTTGCTTATTTTTATTCTGTTTCTAACACAAATCAAAAGTCACAGAGTAAGGAACAGGTCAAATTTAGTTCTGTGGTGACTGCGTACCTTTGGCCAAAAAAATGTAATCATTATTGTAGCTGTCAATAATTAGTCCAGAAATACTGGCATAACAGATATCCAATATCGTGCATTCATATTGGTTTTAGGTGATGTCTGACAGCCCAGAAATAGAAAAAGATTATGTCACTCCAGCTGTGCGAGAAAATGTAGTTATAAGAAGAAAATAAACATAAGAACTTTTACAGTTGTACTGTAAAACTGTGACAGTACAACTAAATAATCCATGTCTGGATAGCCCATATCATCCCCTTTTGAGTTTTATATGCCCTTCAGTGTGTCCCGCAATTATACTCATGATCGAGCACTTCTATGAACAAGACAAAAAGTCTGTGGCATCAGGACCTCTCAGTTGTACCTTTTTCTCAGCACCAGTAGCTGGACCAGTCCAAATGAATCAAACTTTAAAAAAAAAGTGAATTTGAGTTTGCTTGGTCCGGCCCAAACTCGCTGGGTGTGAAAGCCCTCTAGAACTCCAATTCTACCCTCTAAAAACATTAAGGATTTTAGATTACATAGTTACATCATGATTTGACTCTCTTATTTCACTCCAACAATGTTTCACAAGTTAAAATTGCCCTCAGCCTGAAAGAGGTTCAGATGATAATGGCAGCAGACAGATGTCAGATGGATCAAGATTATTCTTGCACTGATTGGACTTGCATAACACCTCACATTTTGCCTTTTGTTATGACTGTTTTTATCAAGGCTCATATTTTCCTGTCAAAACAGCTGTCACAGGCCGGGTGCACTCTTCTATCTCTGAATACACCAACACTGTAGACGTGTGCAGAAAGGCAAAACTCCATGACATTTTTACTCAGACAAACTATGAGAGGCAGCGGCATGGTGAATGCAAGATAACACTTTGAATAGCCTGACTTTCTCTAAAAGTAACGATATATGACAACCTTAGCTAAGACATGGTGACTGTGCCATAAGCCTGTAAATAAAGAGAAAGGGAACAGCTCGAGGGTGCAAACAGTAAAACTCCATTTCATCACAAATACAAGGAAGCTGAACTTTTCTCTTTTTCACCTTCAACTTCTAACATCCCTGCTCGCTTTTGTTGTTCTTTCACTCCTTCCCTCCATTCATCTCATCCAGTGATCCCTCCTTGGGTGCCAGCTCTTTGAGCCCGTACGGGAAGTCATGATGACACAGCATGCCATTCTGATTACAAGGTTAAAAGACTCAGGTGGAGTCACACAAACTGTGCCACGGCTAAAGTCACCCGAGCTAAAATAGAAGCGACGTCTGTCAGATACACCGTTAATCCTGTTTACGATGTTTGTGCTCCCTGACAAAAAGCATGAGCTGGTCTTAAAATCATGCACAAACACACACAACAAACATGTTTTTATTGGTCACTGCCAGGCCAGAAGAATGAATGAGACTAAAATAAAGGCATGTATTACTGTGTGCAGCAGTTATCATGAAATGGTGGGCCCTTGGCCACATTGGATCCCCACAGCTAACAATCCAGCCCTAAAAACACTGTCAAAATTTGTCAATGTAAGGAGGACAAAATATGTTGTGGTTTTATGGAGGCATTTTTATTATGTTCAATCCCTGCAGCTATTAAAGCAACACAATACTGAAATTGTTTAAAATGATTGATCCATGTTTGATCCATTTACATGAATCAACATGTCAGCCATTACTAGCAGATATTCAATAAGAAGTATTGATAAATTAGAGTTAAACATATTGTAGTGTTGTTCTGGATACAACTGTTTTACATATTACTTGTGTTATTGCCATTTTTCATTATATAGTGTAGTCTTTACAATTAAAAATTCATTTGTATTTTAAGTACTAAAATGAGTCGATCCAAGAAAGATTGTTTGCCAGTTCAGTTAGAACAGATAAATAAATAGACAAATAATTGACAAAGTTACGTTGTGTCAGTAAATAGTCTATTAACCACCTCTTAGGCTGACAACAAACATGAACATATCCAAAAGTTGCCCAAAAGGAGGTTGCTCAGCTTACGTCAGTGGCTCACACTGTCCCTGTCTCCCTTTGTCTAATATTAAACTTGTCCATTGTTACCTCTTGTATTGAGCTCTGCACTGTCACCTGCTGTTGCAGACTGCTCTTATGACAGTTAACTATAAATGTGTGAATATTTTTCTATTTAATAAATCCTGTTTACTCATACCTGAGGTGTGTTTATGGACTTGACAGACCACTCTACTGCTCTTTGGGACACCACTCCTCCATGTCTTTGCTGTATGGAAATGTATCGTGTTAGATGCTACTGCACTACTTGACCAATAGAATAACTAAGCTACTGAAAAGCTATTTGACTCAGAGAACAACTCTACCACAAAGCTACAGGAAAATGTTTTTTTTTTTTTTTTTTTTTTTTAAATTATGCAGAGACAAAAGCACCATCTGCAACAATAGATAGCTCTGGCTTCATGCTGACTAGTTCTGCACGGATGCAAAGCTGAGTTGTGCCACTGTGGCTAACGTTCAGGCTAATGCAATGTACCTCATAAGACCCCACTTCAAAAATCCTGAACTATCCCTTTATAAGCTATTAATGCCACACCTTGTGGCGATGTTACAGCCTATCATTGGCTATAAAGAAACTGGTAGCATCAAGCATATAACTACTAAACTAAGCAAGGAGTCATAGAAATCTCAAACACTACACTCAAAATTCTGCCATATTTCAGGAGATTTCAAATTAGTATTTTTGCCATAGCATAAATAAAAGAGGCGGGGATTATGAATGTTTTTTGCTATGTTGTTGCTGGCATTTGTTGGTTTGCCTGTTAGCAAGATTACTCGAAAACTAATGAACAAATTTTGATGAAATTTTCAGGGAATGTTGGCCATGACACAAGAAAGAAGTGATAAGATCATGACGGTGACCAAAACCCAGGTGTGAATCCAGGATATTTCTAAAATTCATTTGTTAACACAGTGAAATAAGGCAGTTTTTAATATTTTAACAACTCAGTTAAGTTCTCAATGGATTTTGATGACACTTTCAGGGAATATTAGTCATGGTAAAAGAAAGACTTAATAAGATTTAGGCGGTGATTCAAATCTGGATGTGGATCCAGGAACATCTGCAAGGATTTGTTTACGGTACGAGATCTTTTTACATTTTTTGTCAGAGGTTGGTGCTCCTGTGGCACGTCTATTTTTTAATTTTATTTAACATGAGAACAAGACAGACATCAAGAGATGTTGTCTAACATTATAACATTGACCAATGAGGGTGGGATTTGGCAGAACGTTGCTTCCAGTAAGAGTTAGGCTTTCATAAAGGGTTAACTGTCACCCATCAAGTCCTTAATAGCAGTCAAACGGTCACTCGGCGTGTGGCTCCATACACCAGTGTACCATCTCCCCAATCAGCTCCCAAAAACTGCTTTCTTCTTCCCTCGCCATCCTCCGCTTTTTCCCTCTTCTCCATCCTTTTAACTAAGCTGATTAAAAGGCAACTTCCCCTCCACACCCACCAACCCACCCCACTCACCCCCCACCACCAAACCCACAGCCCAGGGCATCATGGGACGGCGAGGGGCCTTCTCTGCATGAATATTAAGTGGTGGATTTGTGTCGTTGGTTTGAAATTGGAAATCACAAGTTTGACTAATCAGCTTTGGAGGTTCCACATTCAGGGTTTGTGTGTGTGTGAGTGTGTGTGCATCCTTTCCTCCGTCTCCAGTGGCAACAGAAAGCTTCTACACACTCACACACACACACATACACGACCCCTACGCCAGCCCTGATCCTGCTGCGAGTCAGAGTGCTTATTCACCGCCTCAGCAGGGCCAAATACTAAACCTCCCCCCAACCCTTACCCTAACCCACACTGCTCCACACACCCTCCCTCCCATCCCCTCCACCTCTTTTCTCCATTCACTCCCACCCACCTTCATTTAAAAAGGGACCCAGAAATAGCCCAAGAGGCTATTAGGGAAAATACAACCGAGGGAGGAGGAGGAGGAAGCTGTAGGGGTTTACAGTCCAGAGCCATTCAGAGTACACTCCAGCATCTCTCTCTCTCTCTCTCTCCCTGGTCGTCCATCCCTCTCCCTCCCTCTACCCGCTCTCTTTGTTCCAATGAATCAGTGCTTTAGTGAACATGCTCATTATGGCTCCACGGCTGGGGCTCGTTCAGCATCCTTGGCATTGGTGAAAAAATGGGGAAGAAAGATGTTAATAAGGAAAAAGAAAGAGATGGGAGACGAAGGGTGGGGAGTGAAGGAACACAACAGGAAAAGACTGGACGTAGATAGAGAGAAAAAGACTTAAATGAAACAGAAAGATGCAAACAGATACAGTAGATTCTCTGACCCTCTAATCAAGACTCCTTCTCTCTGAGGAAATAATGTGAATCAGTTGAAAAAAGAGGAAGGACGCAGCCTGAAAGAACATTTCAGATCTCCACTTTCTGGTTAAAAGTGAATGTTCTCTCCTTTAACAGAGGCTGTTGTAACCCTTTTTACATTCTGATCACACGCACTTCATCATACGTTGTAAGGCATGTTATTTTCCGGAGACAAATGCATTCCACTCGTCTTAAATCACTTTTATGAATCACTTTCGCTCCAAGACTGAAGCTGTTGCCATCAATTTATTGCATTCTACCTCCAGTAGAAAATTCACACTTTTATAAGCAGTGAAAATGACTGAGGACTTTCAAAAGGTATTACTGAAAATAGCAATAATATCAATTTGAGTTCATTTTGCAAATGTCACACTGCTCAGTAAAGAGCAATCAGTTTGTCAAAAGCAGAAGAACGATGATGAATTTGACTTCACACATAATCCAGAGGCTCAATGTAGAACCTAACAGCATCCTGCCATGACAAAGAGCCACACAGAGAGCTGCTCCAGGAAATTCCCAGGTACCACGGCCCATGACGAAATCCCTAACCTCTTCATCTCACAGTTTATGATCTCACAGCATTGAGAGAATCACTCCACGCCCACGGTGATATACGGTCTGACACTGCAGCACCTCGCTGTATCCATGAGTCAGGCTGTGCTGTGGAGCAGATGTCTGGGGAGATTTACTGTGATTATGTCGACGCATCGTGAGACAACAGCCAGAACCAGAGAATACACATGATCCTACGATGAAAAGATTTGCTTTATTCATGCATCGCCATATGGTGTGATTTAAAAATGTGTGACTGCTTACACAGCGAGATGGGAAAAACAATAAAACCAGTGACACGAAAAAATGGAGCAGCTAAAATAAAAGCATAATGTGGTTATTTTCTGCGAATGAAAGGTTCTGATTCAGGCTTGTCTGTTTGATGCATTACATTTTGACTCAAAAATAGAAAAAGACAAGCATTTATACCAAAATCAAGATGTTTTGGACTTGTATGCTTAAAAAATAGCACACAAGGCCAAGCTATTTATGGTTTAAGTTCTTATTATGCAATGCTGTAGACAACATCTCCTCCCATCACAATCACCCAAAAATATACATTTTGAGAGTATTACATAGTATTTCTCAACCAGAAAAGCCTGATGTGTTGAATTTAGCAGACTACCCAGTGAAATAAACTTGTCTGCTGCAGCTTGTACTTTACCATGGACTGTAAATAACAAGTAGTTTAACTCTTGATCATAAAATTATGCATTAGTACCATACACGTGCCAACTAGCTTTGGCAGGTTGCAACATTTTTACTGATAAACAAAACCAAGAAAACTGTTGCTTTAACATGAGGAATTGTGTCTAAATCATGTGGTATTCACGGAATTTAACTGGTCACTAGGAATGTCCAGACTCAGCGAGAAAAATATATCTTTTAACATTGTGTTTTGACCCTTTAAATGTGTTTTTACAACCAAAAACACCCAACAAGCATGATATAACAACAGCAGTTAGTTGCACTGTCAGGTCAGTGTTTTTTTTTTTTTTTTAATTTTCACAGTTTTATCTTGACCTTGACATCCTGTAATGTACCTTTGTATATTTTAGCTGGAAATCATATTAACAAACTGGGTAATTTGAATGTAAGCATATGCACTGAAGCAGTGTTTTTTATTTTCTGCCACTGTCAGGTTCATCTTCTCAGAAGCCCCTCGCTGTTTCCAGTCAGAACTCAAAGCTCCACTGTGAAGCACTCTATTAAATCCATCCTGCACCATCATCCCTTAGTCTGCTGTGATACATTATTAATAAATGACACTGACACATGCTGGGAAAAGAAAGCATCACTCCCACACACACACACAAACACACATCACAACACAAACGCAACACTCCAGTCATAAACACAAAACCATAAACTGCTGTGAAATCTCAGCCTTTATCACCCAGTCAGATGGAAAAGCCACAATTTCTTACAAAGGGTCATAAAAACCAATGTGGGTCTTAATTGACGTCCCTGACTACCACTAAAGCACGGCCATTATCCTGGCTCAAACTGACTGCAGGTCGGCGCAGCAGTCAGCTTTTAATGGCGGTCATATAACTGCAGGACGGGGATTATTCTTTATGTTTAATCATGGCGGGGAGAACCACAGTTTCTGAAATGAAGTTTCTCGCTGGGAAGCTGAAAGACCATCAGCCATCAAGGTTTTTATTTTTATTATTGTAGCTACATCTACTCAAATAAAACCCCCAAAGACAGTCAAGACTCTAAAATCTGAAAAAAAGAGATTTTTTTTTTTTTTACAGTTTTCAAAACATCAAGAGGAGACCTCCAAATTTACATAAAGGCCATTTAACATGCTGTAATATGCAGTATCTGAATGTGCATGAATACAAATCACCTCCTGATAAGCAAACAGAGACTGCACTATATTCATAATTTCTTAGGATTCATATAAATGTTCTGCATTAGTGGAAAAAGGCATAACATTTGGTGTATACAACACACTTCTAAAATCCATTTTTCATTCAGATCTCACATCTTTCATCAGACAGATTTATCTTGTAAAGCTTTAAGCTGAAGGAATGGACCAATCAAAGACCTGGTCAAAGGAGAAACAGACTGATCAAATACCCAGTCAGGAAAGGAATAAATCAATCAAGACCCGGTCACAGAGGGAACAGACCAATCAAAGGCCCGTTCAGAGAAGTAACAGACCAATGAAAGGCCCGATCAGAGAAGTAACAGACCAATCAAAGGCCCGATCAGAGAAAAAGCAGGAAAATCAAATGGGGAGTAGGTAAAGAAACAGACAAATCCAAGACTTGGTAAGATAAGGAACAGACCAATAAAAAAAAAACTGGTCAGGGAAGGAACAGACCAACCAGACCTTTGATTTCAAACCCTTGCTGTCCTGGGTTCCAAAGGTGTGGTGGCTTCAGGCGTGATTTAGCTGTGCCACATGACTGACCAAACAGCGAGCCGACAGTAAACATTCTTACAACAATCTTTCATGGTCTTCTTAATGGTTCTGTCCTTTCTTAACACTGTCTGAGGGCTGTTGACCCAGTGGACTAGAACAATACAGTACAGTACATTAAATGGGAACTTAAAACAGTCTGTTGATGATAGAGAGACAGTGGATAGGTTTGGAAAGGGGTTAGAAAGAAGGGGAAGGGATCCTGGTTTGGTGGAGTTTGTAGCAACCATGCCTGCACCATATATGAAGGCTGGGTTCGATTCTCACCTGAGGCCCATTTGCCACATCTGCCAATACTCTCTCACTCCCATTCTGAATCTATCAACCATCTCTTCACTGTCAATAAATGCCAAAAATGCCCCCCAAATAATATTTTTCAACCAAAGAAGCTTATGAAAGGACACGTGGCAAATGGGCCTCAAGTTGAAGTTGAATTCTGACCACCAGCACAAGATGAGAACCTCAAATAAGTGATAAGTGCAACCCATGAATTGTGCACTCATTTCTACTGCAAACGTGTAAAAGTTCATCTTTAGTTCAGTAGAAAATAACTATACTCTACTTAATTGATGCAAAGATATGACATTCAGTGGGTACATTTCTTGCTTTTGGACACTAATAACCTTAAAACGTTCATAAAAAAACATGGCTGGGCAATATGTGTGTTAAATATGTATATCTACATAATTTTACTGAATGATAATATGCAATGTAGTAGAAGTCAGTTTGAAGTAAAGTCAACAAGAGGCCCTTTTATTATCAGCAGTCATCATTCAAACATGTAACATTTCAATCAGATCATTTTATGGTCAATAAACTTGTTTGTGTCTTACTCTAAATTATTGTTTTACCAAACATTAAGCCCTACATCCACCTCTTTATTCATTTATCTCTACCTTAAATCAACAGTCACATAAACCTCAGCAACCAAAAAAAAAAAAAAAAAAAGAAAATTATATTGCATTTGAAAATATACAAATTGATGTCAAGGAAACGAGGTGATGTTTTCCTTACTTTATGGATCCAGGTTGAAGAATTAGCAGAAGAGAGCAAAACAAAGTGAATGCAGAGCTTATAACTAGTAACTCACGCAGCGTTTGGTCCAATCAGTGGACCAACTCAATAAAGCTGACTGAGTTAACGTGCCTTTGGTTGGTTATTAACTTCTGCACTAATTTCTCGTGGCACAAACAGACCCCTGCACTCACGCTGTCAGCTCAAAGATACGAGCGATTCCTCTGAATCTGTCTGCTTTTCTTTCAAAGCGGTCCAGACTTTCAGACCTTTGGCTCCAGGATGATCTCTGATGACATCATTAGCCCATTACAGCGGGGCAACAGGGCTGTGCACCGCCATTACTCTGCTGCGAGGGGCTAAGAGCATTTTTACAGGCATGCTGATGGCATTAGAAATGTCTGGTGACCCCCACAGGGTTTTATTGGCCCCTGCAGGGAAGTCAAACAGGTCCAGATCAGCTGACCTCATGAAGCACTTGTACTATTTTCCTGAAGGGGATCTGGGTTCAGGTTTTTCACGGTACATTCTGGTATGATTCTGTTATTCTTCACCTCATGTGTAATGATGGAGTAATGGTCAGGAAATGAGCCACATGTTCACTGCATTAGCACAAGTTAAACACTCAAATGGCATGCAGAGGTATCTAAAATCGAGTTAGTGAGGCTTAAACTGTCAGTGAAACAAGATCTTTACAGAGTAGTGGGAGGGCAAAAAAAGACTGATCTGAAAATTTAATATGAGGACAAATAACTGGATCAACACACTTGAAAATATTAAAATAATACTTAAAAAAGCATCCTGGAAAATAGAACTAATGCATATGGAAAAAAGTCAACAAACATATTTACATAACATAAGAAAAGAACCTTTAAAGTTTAACAGTCAAATAACACAAATATTACCAAAAAATACAAGAAATGTTATTAAAAATTAGAACATTATTCAAAACTAAGTTCAAACATATTTAAAGGTGCAGTGTGTAGAATTTGGCATTTAAGCAACATCTATCGTCCAGATTCTAGTGGTCCGCGGTAATGTAAATTTTTTGAAGCTTTTTCTAACTAAATAAAAATAAAACAAACTTTTTATGGGGATGATTGTACTCCTATGTTGACGGACTTTACATACAAATAGAAACATTATATCCTATATTCACCATTACTGTTCGGCGAAATGCTGCCAAACTCTACACACTGCACCTTTAAATAAAAGGAAAAAAAGCAGAATTTTTTTTTTAGTTCTTTTTGTTTGAAATTTCTTCATGGTGGCATTTTCCACGCTAAGCAAAGTTTTCATTTAAATATCCTATAAAATATGCGAGGGTAAGGGTTACATGGTTATCACGTAATTGCATGGGATCCTATTTCAACCGTTAAGGTGGGCAGGTCCGAGCACTTTCCTGTCATGGACCAGCCAAGACTCAGCCAAGGAAATTAGGGAGAATTTAAGTGGCTCCATTGGTACATAAATAAATATTTAGAGAGAAAGTCTTGAATCCAGGCTTTCTCAGTGCAACTGTTTTTAACCGAACATTTATTATTTATTGCATATTTTATAAGTAGTGTGTTTGTCCAAACTGTGTACCATTGTTAGTCCGATCAACCTTGAAAAAAGATCTCTGTCACCGCTGCCTTAAAAGCACAGATTAATTTGGGTCCGTGCTCTTCAGAGGACATGTTTAAGTTACAACAGAAAGGAGGGGAAAGAACTATAGAAAACCAATACACAATATTTTGCAATGCTACAGTCATACTATATCGTAATATTATCTCCTTGTATTAGTTTTGAATGCATGCTGCCACTGTACACTACAAATCAACATTTTGTACTTTAATTGAAGGCTCATTGTACCAAAAAACTTTGACTTTGCCAGTGCTGACGTGAGTGGTCAAGAGGAATTATAATGACAGTTTTATGTTATAGCTGTAATACAAAGGAATTGTCTCACAAACAGCAGGAATAAAGGTGTTGGTTTCCAGTATTTCAGCATCATGAGTCAGTCTCAGATACTGGAAGGAGGCTTAAGATAGAAGGAATGTGTCGCTGGATGGTCGTGCAGATTTGGGACGTATTCACCCACTCAGCTCCCCGTAATTACAAAAGGCTCTCACAGAGATCCGATTTGCCGCTGGGAGCTTGTTCGAGGCAGGAGGATTGGAACGACAATGGCGTGGTCTGACAAAAGAATATGGATACTGCTCTTAAAATAGAGAGAACTGGAGCTGCTCTTCGAGGAGAGCAGAGGCCGCGCTCTGCGGCTCGGATGTGGGTATGGTAAATTTAATTATGTGCCCTGTACACACCGGCTGGATTTCCATTAAAATTCTCAAACTTCTTGATACAGCTGCACCCCTGTGACCACTTAGAAAACAGATTAATGCAGGAGCCACTGGCTGGTACTGAAGTTTAGGGGCTAAATCTATCCTGTCTGAACTGTTTAGTGGACGTATTCATTCATTATAGAGCAGGTTTTAGTCCTTTTTAACAGAAAGTAGGTGGAGTAGTGGGGTTTAGGTGTTCAATAATGTGTGCAATGGTGGTTTGATAGTTAAAGTAGAACATAAAGGTTATAAGATGGAGGTATTATAGCTGCTTATATTAGATATTATAGGCTTCGATTTAAAGATGAGGGATTCACATTACGTGGGTGCTAAATGCCTAATGATTGATAATTGATGTTTTTCTGCCACCTAATATATGTTATTTAAAGAAACACTGTTGTTTGCAGTTATAGGAACTGCATATGAGGTGGATGACATTCTCTTTTTGAGATTTATAAGAACTTATAAATATGATCCATCAAGTTTTAAAGTGTGCTGCTTAAATTTTGTAGATTTATCACATTTTCCTTTCTTAAAAAGCATTTCAAGTAATACTTTTTCCTCTATTCCTTGTTAAATGTTGTTTTTTATTTTAAGAATTTATCTGTATTTCTTATCATGATCAGATATTTGGTTGTTAATTTTTTACACTTAATTGTTCTAGATTATCTTTTAATTAATCTTTTAAAAATGTTTTTTATTCATTTTTGTCAGATGATTCTTGGTTTGATTGCTCTACCTTTTCTCTTGTTTCTGTTATTTTACCTACATTTGTATGCATTACTCCAAATCCTTCTTGCCATCCTACCTACTTACTATTATTACAAGACAATTCTATGCAGTAATTAAAGCTCTGCTGAGTATTTTAATAAGAAGTGGTGAAAATATCAATAATCATTACAATGGCTATCATCATTATTACGTTGTAACCTTTGTTGTCAAGCACTTTTTCTGCCTCTTTGTAAAGCTCTTTTAACATCAATTGAGTTTGTATGAAATGTGTTTCATAAATAACATATGATTGATTGATTGATTGATTGATTGATTGATTGATTGATGCATGTTAAAGGGGGTATTTCACTTTGTTTTGAATAAGGTGTGCCTTGAGATTTTGGATTGATTTTACGTTTGCCTTGAAGAAAAAGAAGTTTGAATACCTAGGTTTTAAGTTCCAGTTTCAGACCACACTGGCGTGGCAGACATGAACTTATTCAGGAATTTTACTATAAATCTAAAAGTTAACATAAAATTATAGATTTTTTGTTATTGTTGATGCATGATTCAATAAATCAGTAGCAACTGATAGAAACTAAACCTGTGGGCTATAAATTTGGTGCAAATTCAAAATAACACATTTGTAACATGTTGTGAATACAATTAAACAGAGTCAACTATCATAAACCAGAGATGTACTGAAATGAACAATTTAATGGCTTGAGAGCCCTAATTGCATACTACAGCTAATAATCAATTCCACTGTAATGAAATTGAATGTGGTTAGAGCAACAAAGTCTAGCCCTGTGGTGACCTTAAACAATTATTGTTCAAAGGTTTTTCAGTTGCATCTCCATTTACTTTTCTTTTAAAGAACTAGCTCTATAGTTTCATTTTCTCCTCAGTTTCCTCTCTTTTTTAAGATATATATTTAAAGTGAGAGGGGAAGCCCTGCCTGCCCCGATGTCTCTGCAAGCTTCGATACATTCCTCGCTTCACTTCACTGTTCGTATCAGCACACAGACAGAAAGATGAAGGAAAAATCCGGTGTCCCTGCCTGACACTCTGAGGTCACTTTCCTGAGAATGTTTTCGGCATAACTGAAGTGAGAGATGAAAGCAAGGTGAGGAGGATGAGGAGGCGTGAGAGTCATCTGCTTGCTGACACGGTTTATGGTGTGAACCCATGCTCCGCAGTCACCTGCCTCTCAATCACATACCTGATCTATTTCTGGTGCCTCAGTGTGAGAATGTGAGAGAGAGAGAGAGATAGGGAGCAGTGGTCAGTGGGGATGAAAGCAGCGATTCTACGTACGTCAACGCAGAAAGAACCCGTGATTGGTTTATGATATTAGGTTATCTCTGTGAAAAGCAGAGGTTCTCACACACTAATATAAAGGGCAAACTAGAGAAGGGCTTAAGTCTAACAAAAGGGCAACATATACTAAAATTGCATCCCCTAATGTGCCATAAAAAAAGATTAAATAATGAATAAATACATTTCTAGATCTGTCACAATGCAGTACACTCGGGCTGGGAGTGTAAATCGGTGGCTCTTTATTTTCTTCTCAGAAGTCCCCTGACTGTAAGAGAAAAATGAAATGCATTGGTTGGAACATACAAATCAATTTTCATTCCTTCAATCAATAAATCAGGATCAGGTACTGCATGTTCTTGTGCAAAACTCCTCAAGCTAGTATGTGCTAATGGTGTTAATTCTTCTTTTAAGTATGTGAACCAAGTTTAGACGACTTCGAAGCCGAAGAGGTGCCATCCTGAAACCCCTCAGGGTCACCCAGAGGACCCAAACCCGTATGAATTTGACTTGAATTTTAATTTTGAATTTATGTTGAACATTTATAAAGAAATAAAAATAGAGAAATACCATTCACATACATAGACAAAAAAAGAAACAAAGTACTTATACATGTTTGAAAAGGAGTAAGAAGAACTAAAAACTTATTGAATTCCTACCACTTATTACTGTATATATAATATATAATAAAATAAATACATATACATATAACATATATGTATCAATACAGACATAATATACAAATACTAGATAAACATCTACATAAATATAACTTGTACCTATGCACACATACATATTTACATGTATATATAGAACGTAATATCCATATAAATAGATATCTATATCTAATATCTATACACTACATAGCAAAAACTAATCAGTTTCAACATAGTAATTTTATGATTTATCTATTTCTTTCCCCCATCATTCTCATGTCAAGGGTCTGAATAACATCAATATCAATATATAAGCTTTCTGACACCCAGTAACAATAAATAAATAAATAAATAAATAAATAAAGCATGCTTCAGTTAGGGTAGCAAAGAGGCAGACAATTTCTGGTGAATTTCCAGAAACTTTCGGAAAACCTTCCATGGGAACTTCAGCTGGGTAATTTTGGAAATATTCAAAACTGGAAACTTCACATTGGAATTGGGGCAATTTATGGGAATCAACTAGAAATTATGGGTTATTTAAATGAGCTGTATCATATCCAAACATGAATATAAATATTTTGTTTTGTCATAGGCAGACATTTGTGCGCAATAAATAAACATTACATTTCAACAGATTTATTTGTAAGTAGACCTTTTCAAGTTTTATCTATTTGAACATTTTGGCTTTGCTTGGAGTCCACAGGCTCAAATGTGTGTCCTCATTAGTCCAGGGGTCTAGAAATCATCTGTGCACGTGATGGAGGAATGCACGGTGCACGTAGGGGGTGTGGCCTCAACACTCCTGCAGTAAGCAGTGAGCTATGAGCATGTGATGGTGGAATAGCAGAGATATTCTCAAGTATACCTGCATGAACTCTGGTTGTTTTAGTCAAGGTTATACGAAAATATATTTCCCCAACTATATTTAAAATCCCTATTGAAGGGCCAAACTTCAATTTTGTGAAGTCCAGATTTTTTCCTGTTCATTCTCATTGATTCCTGTTTATTCCCATTTATTTTCATTTTTTGGAATTTTGCTTCCCTTGCTACAGTGTACTGAAATTAAAAATAACTAAGAAACAATCAGTGTGGAACAACCTTTATTAACATGATTTACAGTATTGTGGAAATAAACTGTTATTGCATCACCGTAACTGTATAGAAAAAAAAACAAAAAACAGATCAGATAATTTTCTAATATGGTAATAATCATAAATGTGAGCAGTGGCACCACCAGCTGTAATCCTATACCTGCCGTATGTACATTTTATCAGCTTCATATACATATTTTGTGAGAATAAAAATGCAACAACAATAGAGAGGCCCATTTCCTGAGTTTCCTCCCCTGCTGTCTCTCATCTCCTTTCACAAGCCTATCCACTAACGTTCTCCTCTATCAAATGAAGGCCCAAAATGCCCAATAATAATTAAATTAAAAAAACAAAAACAAAGCTAAGGAGCACTATGACGGACAAAAGTCTGAGCTGACTGGCATTGATGAGCATTTATCAGGATATGAAGATAGATGCTACATGAGTTGATGCTGTGGGGGAGACTCTGCATTAACTTGGACTGCAGTCCAGATTTATTCTCTTAATTAATGATGGAAGACAAGTTTCTCTTGCTCGTCACATTTTTTCATCTCCATCAACTCTTTTTTAGTATGTTGTTCTTAAAAGCACTTTGCCAATGACGAAATCGCCTGCAACTTTAATTTCTAAATTACTCACAGAGCTGTTGTTTTAAGGTCAGATGTCAAGCTTTGTGTGGTTTATTTAAGTTATGGGGCGGTTTATCCGGCATTTAGATTGATCTGATTGGATTGTTCCCCAACTTATCCCACCACCACCAAACTAAGGCAGTTGTGATTGGATGTCCCTCTTAACTCATCCAACCTTTCCACACAACCAAAGCAGCTGTGATTAGATATATTCCTAACTTTTCCCTACTTTTTACATGACCAAATTATGTCTGATTGGATTAAATCTCTGTCAAACATTTTAGTCTACTTTTTATTTGTTGAGGAAAATGTCACTTTTTTTCATTTTAGTTTTTGTCCATGTGCACTTGTTTTTATTAGTAACTGTCTAGTTTTAGTCAGAGGAAAAAAGGTTCTTGACGAAAACTATGACAAAAATAATTAGTCAACAAAACTAACACTGCTGGAGAACAGTGGACTCGTGATAGAACATAATAATTAAGGTCTTCTTTCTCATAAAAGTAACACAAACATGCTACTAGGAGTGTAAATCACCAGTTTCAGGATGATACGATATGATATCGATTCTTTGGACAACGATATGATATTTGCCGATATCACAAAGTCTGTCACGATTTGATTTCAATTCAATTTAATTCAGGGGCCTTCGATCGATTTAAGACGACATTATGTACACATTTAACACAATCAGCTACATTTCACCTAAAGCAAGAAAGAAATACAAAGCAAAATTGATGTTTTGACAATTTTATACTGAAATAGGAAACGATGTGCTGACCTTTGGGTATGATAGTTTATAGAGGATTATAACCATCGATATGATCTAATCGTGTTTTAAAATTAACATTGGGTTAATTAGTAGTCAGGCGCTTTTGTTGCCCCCACAATTACCTAATGGGTGTTATTCTTACTTTGTGATTTTAATATATCAAGTAATGATGCAAAATAATAAAACAAATTATTTTATTATTGTTTTATTTTTATTATTGTTGAACTCCAACAATTGACCATGCTCTTTCAAACTAAAAATTGGCTTCAGAATGAGGCGCACTTAGACGGAAACTGTGAAACGGATATCCGGTTGGAATTTCAAAATAAAGGCATATCTTAAAGATAACGATGGTGATTGATTTTTTGAGTTTCCATTGATCTGATTGGATGGCTGCTTAACCAATCGAGAGATCCATTAAGATCGATGGATCATTACACCCCTACAAGCTACTGGAAAATGTTTCTCTTATTATCTAACAGCGTGCCTTCGATGTGGTTTCTCTCACATCAACAAAAAAATCATCTCTACTACTTCCCATTGCAGCAGGAAAAAAATCCCACCCGGATAAACGCTTGTCTATTTTGTTAATCTCTCTCACTGCAGCACAGCTAAGTTACGGTGTCAGGCCTCTTCAGCCTTCAGGCGAGGAGAGGACGGATTAACTGTCTATTTGCAGCCGCTGATTGCCGGGAATGAGATGCCCCGCGGTGCCGATCAACAAACGATGCATCGACAGCCCTCGGCTAAATTCAAAACTCCCCCCACAATCTCTGCTTCCTGTTTTGTCCACTGGGGCACCCCTAAATGGTGCGTTTCCTTTGATCTTCCTGTAAAAATTCATTAAATACTGTATGCATGTCTTCCAGGCCTCCCATTTGAGGGACATTGATAAAACACATACTGTACCCTCCGCTCTAATCAGCCTGATCCACTCATTGAAGACGAGGTGGGATCATATCTCTCTCCCTCTTCTCGCTCGCTCGATCTGCTCTCAGGCTGTTTGCTTTCTTAAATGAACGTAATGGTACAAACGGAGGATAAATTGCCTCCTCTGTGCTCTCTCTCATCACATCCATCCCACAGGGGCCCTCTCTCGGAAGCAAAAAAATGGAAACAGACGTAAAAAATAATTCACTTGCTTTGCCTGAAGATACACACAGCTATCTGTGTAAAACCCCTGAGATAAGGCTGATGTGCATTTGGTGCATTAGGCCCTTTTGCACTATCGCCGCAGCTCAGAGCGGGCAGGAAGGAGAGGGCAAAAGTCAGTGTGTGAGACTGTCTGTGCATCAAAGTTGCACTCTAATGCTGTAACCAATATCTACAGGGTTTACTACGGGTGTTTCCAGGGATTAGAGGTGGAAACTATGACCTTTCATTGACATCGTGGTGCTATTTGCTCTTTAAAGTTGCAGTCAAATCCCAAAATTAAAATGAAAATCTAGCTGATGGCATGTTTAAGTGTTGCCCCCTCCCCAAAGCAAGCAGGCAAGATAATTCTAAACTCATTTCTGTGCTTTAGCTTGAGACTGATGCTTTAACAAGTCTCCCAGTGCAGTTTCATGTCTGTTTCAAGGAGACATTTGATTAAAGGGGGGAAATGCAGGGGCAAACACTGCACCGGATCATAAGTGGTGATGACGCAGAATACTGGGTGCACCGTAATAATGAAAACTTAAAATCGCTGGCGTCAAATGAATAATTCAGTAAACAACAACTATATTTTTTGTTGCGTTATGGACTTAACTTTGTTATGTAAAGTTGAGCTAATTTCTTAATTTAAGTTGGCAAAACTAAAAACAATTAATTTAAGGTCAGGTGTGGTCAGGCTGACTTCTGACCACAGGTTTTAGACTGGTGCAGTGGCAAGCAAACATACATAATAAAAAAAACATCCTGCAACTGGTCTAGGTATGAATCCTTCCTGGGATTGCTTATATATATATATATATATATATATACATATGTATATTTGTTCTGTCCTCTCAAAATTTTGAGTTGTGACCCAAAACTCAAAAATGTTGTGCAGACAGTTACCTAGAAAGTTTGACTTTTCTGGAACTTTTTTTTTCCAGTGTACTCTTTAAGGTTAGAAAAGGAGCACTTGTTACTTCCAAACAGGTTGTGCTCTGGGCCTCATGTATGCCCCAAACCACAGGACAAACCAGTACCAAACTAAGTCTTTCAGGTCCTACATTAACATCTGAAGGCCTTGTATCGAACTAACTGTGCAATGCTACCTACTGGCACATCAAATGGGCCACACAACCCCATCAGGCCTAAGTCTACGTTCTTTCCACTCAACAATAAGGCTGCTTGTAAGCCCTCATAAAAAGGGTGGAGCATGATTTTGAAAAACTTTTTTTTCTTGATCTTTGAGATCTTGGGTGAGAAACGGGCACTACAATGACATCACAGTGAGATCTGCAAACATGGGGATAGCCACTATAGTTTCCAATAAGACAATATTGATGAATCACTCAGACAACTTTGTTAGCCTCTCACAAAACCTGAAAACAATTTTATCTTCAAACTTCCTTTGTCACATTTTTCTAACTTTAAAGGTCCATTTCCTGGTGTGTTTGATCGCTTTTATCATGTCTTCGGTGTCTATTAAGGAAGGACTTGATTTAAGGTGAATGAAAAAATGGAAAATTTTGTCTCTGTAGAGCAAGGGTGTCCAAACTATGGTCCGCGGGCCAAATGTAAAAAGTTTGGACACTCCTGCTGTAGGATCAGATGTAGGTCTTTTTCCCAACCCTTTAGAAACTCCCAAATTTGAGGGGGCAGGGAGACTACGGGTGGCCATGACCTTCAAAACAATCATTGAGTCTGCCAGTGACGAGCAGAAAACATCTATGTAGGTGGAGGCTGTATAACTATGACACCATAATCCCCATAAAGTAAAATACTGAGTGTTTTAAAGGGCATTTTCTTTAAATGTATATAGTGCATTTTTCCGTGAGCTGAGAGTTTAGTAAAAGGTGTCCCCAGGCCCCCTCTAATAACATTACATTCAAAGAAAATTGCATTTTGCAAAATATAGGACCTTTAAGTCTCTCATACTAACACTGAACATCCTGGAAGCCTTGCACCATGGCTTGTTTGAAGCAGTGTTAACTTTGACAGCACTTTTTAATTCAGCTTTAGTTATAGTCTTTTGCCTAAAATATCTTTTAGTCCATTTAGGAACTGAATTGTTTTAATTTTAGTCTAGTTTTAGTTGATGAAATTTCACAACATTTTAGTCGACGAAATCTGCTGTAAATTTAGTCGACTAAAATATGAAGTGTAAAGGGTAAGGCATTTTTACACTTGGATAAAATGAAACATCTAATAACCCTTTATTGAATGCTAGTAAAGTCTGAATGTATAAATGAACAGAAACAAATTGAACTTTTGTGTGAAATGCAGTCACCTTTGTTTAGGCTACCTGGCAGAGCATCTCAGTTACAATACCAGAACTGACAACAAACAGTGAACCTGCTCTACATGAATATATCAGTTCATAAAGAGAGTAGCTCTGATTGGATCGCTACCCAACTTATCCCACAACCACCAAGCTAAGGCAGCTGTGATTGGATGTCCCTCTTAACTCATCCAACCTTTCCACACAACCAAAGTAGCTGTGATTGGATATATTCCTAACTTGTCCCTACTTTCTACATGACCAAATTAGGTCTGATTGGATTAAGTCTCTCTCAAACATTTTAATCTAGTTTTTATTTGTTGATGAAAATGTCAGTTAATTTAGTTTGAGTTTTTGTCCATGTGCACTTGTTTTAATTAGTTACTGTCTCATTTTTTATCAGGGAAAAAAGGGTGTTGATGAAAACTATGACGAAAATAATTAGTCAACAAAATTATCACTGACTTTATTGAAGAGCTAACTAACTAGACCTCAAAGACAAAATAGCCTCTTGTTTTAAGACTTAATCTCAAAAAGTGCATGCTATGACCACCCCCATGTACTGAACATAGTTACCATGTGCAGGAGAGGACGCCCTGTGATATTGGTAACCACTGCTAACCTGAACATTAGGTCGGTCTCTCAACAGGAGAGAATTGTTGCTTTCTCTCACCTCAGTGTCCTTTTTAATATTCTCAATTAAAGCAGAAAACAGCTCTTCTCTGTGACACTAATTTTACACCCACACAAGGACACTGTGAGGGAGTAATGGAAAACATCATCTGATGCCAGAGACAAACAAAAGGCAGCACCGAAACACGCTGCCATGACTCTGGGATTAAAATGTGACACAGTCAGCACTGACTCAATGTCTTGTTTAACTTGGCCACCTACAGGAGTTGAAGAGAGGGGATACAGTCGACAAAACACTGAGGAATAACGGTGATACCAGTGAGTGAGTCAGATGTAATTAATTACCTCAATGCATGTGTCACACTGAAACCACACATGCCAGTGCAACTCCCTCAGGATCTGTGAGAAAACATTATTAGGGACTTACGAGGTGTTATTAAAGTCTTCACACAGATGCAAGGGGTCGTAAAAGATTCATTTGTTTACTGATGAATTATTGAGAGGTACAATTTAATCAAAGCTACAGATGTTGCAGTCAGAAAGTGTCGTTAATCTCGCTTTGATTGCTTCTAAATTAAAATATAGTCTGTAAAAATCACAGAGTGATTGTTGATTGTGGAGTTGATTACAGAGGCTAAATAAGAGACAGCAAACAATTAAAAAAGAAAGAAGATTTTTCAGTTTGATTGAAGTTTAACATTTATGAGAACCCCCTCCACAGCTGTACTGTTTTCATTAAGTTCATTTAATGGTCCATTTAAACAATGCAGTGCAGAATTCATCAGAAAGGCTGTGTGTTCATGTTAAATTAAAAAGATGAAGAATAAAAATGTTATTACACAAGAAAAACAAGGTAATATCCTCAGTGACACAAGAAGTAGAGGTTTCATAGGTGTTGCGACCCCTCCAAATTCAGACCAAGGTTGGAGCTTTTACCTTTAGTCTCATGATAAGGTATTTGGAGGTATTCTGAAGATGTTCACCGTAATTAGAAAGACATCTGATCATCTTGTGAGACAAAGCAGCAGAAGATGTCTTAGATTCCTGTAATGTGCTTCATGGACCCAGCAATAAGCTTTGTGCAACTTCTGACAATGTGGACAAACTGCATGAATTAATCTAATGTGCCACCAAGCTCTTCTGCCCACATGTAGCCTAGAATTAATGAGTCTTCATACACAACTCTTGCACTCAGTTTAATTAATTTAACAAACATATAAAATATGCTCCTTAAAATGCATGTATTTGGATTGATGTGGGAGAAAAGCTCTAGTTTTGCCCTGCAATCATGGTGATAAAAGCATAGAAAAAGTAGAGTGATTTTGTGCAGATGCTTAAAAAAAACAGAGCCCAACAGTCTCAACTGGTTATCAGTTACAATGCAACTCAGTTTAGCAATGGAGGTGTGTGAACAACACTGCAGACACAAGCCTTGGTACAAAGGGGTAATGGACTTGGTTAAAATGCCACATTGGGATGAATTCTGGATCACTTTAACCTGGATGACTAGAACTACACAGACAACAATACCTACTGTAGTCTCTGGCTGTATTTCCATTACCCTTGGAAATGCGCAATAACAAACTGGTAATGGAAACACCTGAATTTCGAAAAAACACTCAAATATCGCTAAAAAGTTTTTATGCTTTCATGAGGAGGTTTTTCAGAAGTTTCGATATTAAAATATATAGCAAAAGCACAGTGGAAACACTTGTTCGCAATTTAACGACACAGGATGTGAAATACCTGGTCACATAAGCACTTCTCTCGGAGAAAACATGGCATGATTTGTGTGGACAGAAGAGGAGACTGAGCCTTGTCTTAGCATTATACTTGAGAAAAACATAACTGCCATACTAGACAGCAAACAACAAAGGAATGCAGAGTGTTATAAGGAGATAGAAAGGGAAATGAGGGAAAGGGTTTGACAAGCCGTGGCATATTCTCCACAGGAAGTGGAAAACTCTAAGGCAATGCTGCCAAGCAGAACACACCTGTTGTGCAAAAGTGGAGCGGGGGGGAGGCAAAGTTTAAGTTTAAATACTTCGATGCCATGACCAGAATTTTGGGACATTGCCCCATCGTGAATCCACAGTTCGCGGTGAATTCATCATTTACTATCCTCTCCCAGAAATCCCTTATACATGCCCTTTGCCACACATACGGACTTTGCCTCTGAGCTATTGCCTGTTGTCTTCGTCTTTTGTTCAAAACTGTCAAGGCAACCGCCATCGATGTAAACATAACATCACCAAGACGCAACAGGTTTTGGGCATCCATCTTCTCGCGGGATGAGATTTCACCAGAGTTATGAGGCTCCTGCCCAAAACAACCTTCAGTGGAAACACATTCCAAGCGCAATTATACTTTGTTGAAATTTTAGGAATATCCCTTTTATTTTGTGAAAAACTGTAATGGAAACACAGCTTCTGTTAACACACTAATAGCTCCAACATACTCCACTGTCTAGCTGCTTGCATTTTCCCCTCCCTGCCAGCTGCCTGTCAACTTCCAGCCAGTTATCAGCCACTGGAAGCCCCCCACCTGTCTGAGGTTACAATCTATGACTGTCAGCGTGGGCAGGACTGTCACAAACCTGTCAGGGACCAGCCATGACCCTGTAAGGGAAAGTGGGGAGGTTTTAAGTGGCTGCATCTGTATGTGCTTTTTGATGCTCATGTGTCTCTTGGTTATCAAACTATTACAAACTATAAATCCTTCACACAGGCCCTTAGTTCCCAATTTGAGGTTGAGGTTACCCTGAGAGACTTAAGAGGGGGCTCGAGGCTCAGGCTCGGTCAGCTCTGAGTTTTACGTACTTTATATTGACTAAAAAATGAGCCAAACTAACTGGACGATTCCATTTGTGTAGGTCAATTCTGTGTGGATTTTATCAATAAAAACAGTAGAAGTAGTTCTAATCGTTGGGGCATTGGAAGCCTTGTAGTGTCGTCCATGTGCTGGATGCATTTAAGCAGTCAGTCTTGGTTTGAATCTGGCTTGAGACATATTTTGTTCCTTACTAAAGATTTGATGTTCTCTTCACTCAATAAAACAAGGAGGAAAATCAACCATGTCTCTGTGAACTTTTACTTTAGGATTGAAGTGAACTGCTCTTGATACTCGCAGGAAAATTAACAATCATGTATAGTGACATAAATTAAATATGTTGCTTCTTAGTACAGTTAGTGACACCAAGAAAAGAAAAATTTCGTCAGTGCCTCCAAATCTAGCTAACTTCCTGCCCCTCTGCTATCCTCAGTGCCCAAGGTCCCAAAAATAGTGGGCTAATTCTCCATCAGCCTGTGTCTGTGACAAGCAGGACGATTGCTTTTACTACGAGCTAACCCTCCATCTGGGGTGTGATGTATTTGTCTCACAGCCGATTAACGTTTCCCACCTCTGGATCTGACGTGTTGGAGCATTGGAGCGTTGATGTTTCACAAACATTCTCCCAAGATGAAAAGCCTGACCTTTTATCAGCTGCTGAAAATGCATTAGCTTCCTCATAATCCAATTTGAGGACCGTGCAGAGTGAAGGTTCTGACTGAATTAAAGTGTGGCGAAAGCAAAAGGGAGAAAACACCACAGCCACTGGTTCAGGTGAGGATTTTTGAGGGTCTTTTTTCTCCCTGCTGCCTGCCTGCCAGCCTCTCTGGAGCTGCTGAGTTGCAGAGGACTTCAAGGGCTTTGCACCGCTGAGCTTTGAGCTCCGTATCTTTAACTCCCCGCTTCCCCCACCTCTTCCTCTCCGTGCCTCTGACTCTTCCTCGCCCATGCTCCGAGGAGCTTTAGAAACTCAGCTGGGTAATGGGAGCAGCAGTCAATCAAATTGGAGTTTCAAAGGTGATGCTTTGTTTCACGCTTGCTTCCCACAAATCCCATCGAGCCCGGCACCTGACAGGTTGTCGTTCTGAAACGCAGCATCCAACGCCAGTCACCCAAACCTCACGGTCCCTCGGCAGATGGAGGGGTTTGACTTGTCAGCTGCCTGTCGAGAAATGAGGTCACTCCATTTTGATAGGTGTGCTTTTATATAAGGCCGGGTTAAACAAAACAAGGGAAAGGAAAACACTGTGTAAAAGAGTTTACGATGAGCTCAGAATCCACGCTGAAGGTTTTAGGGTGAAAATGATATTTTTGTTTGCTTTATACAAGCTTTTAACCAAACTGACCGTGAATAAATCCTGGACTCTCATTGGTGCCCTTCACTTTTACTGGGTCTGACAGCATTGTCAAAACACCCCTGGTGCTGCCAGCTCTAATAACATGGAGGCTGGTAATAAATTGTCAAATGAGCTCTTGTTGTACCGTGATCCTGTTGAGGAACTGTAAAACCCGATATGGCAGAATGGGCAGGATCTCTGGACGCCCACATCAACCAGGGGTCCCTGTATCTCCAAGGGTTTACGGGCTCGGGTCTGACTCATTCTGACTTTACAGTCACAGTGACCTTCCCATTAGGGCTCCATTACAGAGAATCTATCAGAGAGAAGCGTATTTATCCAGCTGCAGCCTCGTCTTATTAACTCCAGAGGATAAACAAGAGAGGGGATTTGAAACCACAACAGGTCATGGGCCAATGTTTATATTACGGCATAAAATGGATGCACATGTGTAAACACATGAAGCATATAAAGAGTCAAAGATGTAACTATAATTAACAATAATTGGCAAACATGTGGTACCCATCCTACTCTTGAAAAGATCCCCTCCCCACATCAACCAAAGAGCCTTTAAGTGTCTCTAATTAGTTAACCGGATCTAAAGAAACCTCTTTTATCGGACTAAGCAGGCCTATCTCTTGGCAGATATGGGCCTCCATGAGAAATACAACTGCTGGTCAGAAAAAGTGGTCAAGTAGAAGTTTCTATAGATAACTATTTTTTATGGTGCAGAGCATTTTTTTCGTTTAAGAAGCTATGTCTATCATACATGCTAAATGGGCTTGAACTTGTGGTGCTTCTCGAGTACCTTTGACTCCCCAAAATGTTTGTTCACCACAGGTCACACCTACCCATTCATTAACTCATTCACTTAGTGAGGGATGAAGTTTCTATTTAAGCTATGTGCTGATGTGAACTCCAGGGTCTCTCCAGCTATGTGAAGGCTTTACGAGGTAGCTTTAGATGTAAGATCCTGATTAGTTCAAGGGCAGTTGTCCTCAAACACACTCACTGCCTCTGTTCGGGCTTTGCTATGTTTTCTGGGAAAAGTCAGAAAATAGAGGAAGGTTGTCAGCTAATTTCAACTCAATTTACTTCCATTTACTTTTCCTCTGGAACCAATTTCACAAGATAAGAGTTGTGGGGTGGTGTTATGCCTTTGGAGGTCATATGATTATCAGGAGATGGCATCCACCATGGTAATATCCTATATAATGCTGTTTAGTATACTGTATGAGAAAGTGTCAAGCAGACAAGAACGGTTAGCTTCACTTCTTTAGGTATGAATGTATATCCACTGTGTGTTTGTGCATAAAAAATAGGGCAAAATGAGTCATGCAGGGAGGCTTTCTTAGAATATTAAACTTGAATCTTGACTCAGGCTCAGTCCACAGTGCAGATTAAAGACATAAGATCAGAAAGGCAGTTAAAATAAATACTCAAAGTCACACACTTTGGTGCTGAAGCAATAGCCTGTACTTTTCCATCCATCCATCCATCCATCCATCCATCCATCCATTATCTATACCACATATCCGTTTTTGGGGTCACAAGGGCCTGGAGCCTATCCCAGCTGGCATTGTGTGAGAGGCAGGGTACACCCTGAACCAGTCACTAGCCAATCACAGGGCCACATAGAGAGGTAGACAAACATTCACTTTCACACTCATAGCTAAAGGCAACTTGCAGTCACCAATCAACCTAACAAGTAGGTTTTTGGTCTGTGGAAGGAAGACGGAGTGCCAGGAGAGAACCCACACATGCACAGGAAGCCCTGCCCTGTACAGGGATCCAACCTTCAGGTGCTGCCCACCTGTACTTTCCTGATTTTAACCTTTTTGTTGCCTGAGCCTATTTTTAGGTTTCTGCCTGGACACTGCATACCCATAATTAAATGGGTATATCTCTGCAACCACAAGGTCTATTGGAATACTTTTGTTGCCCCGGTAAAGGGGACACTTGTGAGATTTGTTGAGATGTGTTCATATGAGTATATGTGATATGGGTGAAGAGTAAATGAAGATGGCACACAGCAAAATTGTTACAAAAAAAAAAAAATCTAGTTGTGCCTAAAAAAAAAAAAAAGCATTTTCAGAATGAATATGAATATGAAAATGGCATAATATGGCGAATGGGTCGACACAGCTGTACGGAGTTTGATATGTTGTGTTTAGGGTGTCAAAAAAGGTTTAAAATGTCTTGTTGTCCAGGTTCTGCTGTTTAATTGATATATAGCATCCCATGATTAGCACCTTATCTTTCGCTGTGTGTGCTAAATGATCATTTCAAAGTCCAATGCACATTGTTGAATCTGGTTTTCATAGACTGATGAAAACACTGAAAACACACTGAAAGCATACATTTGTTTTCAAAGATCTTTACACAATAATGCTTGTGAAAGTCCAATTAATCTTGATATTCTCCATGAGACTAGTTAAAATTTGGCACGGCTTGACTCTCCGTAAGTACCTCAAGTGGGCTCTGAGGAACCACTGATCTATAGGACAGGCAAAAATAAGCCACAAGCTTCAGCCTACACCTTTTTCAGTTATTGACAAGTTTGTGTTAAATGATTGTACTGTTTGCTTGTTCTTAACATTTACCTAACCAAAAATAAAAATATTAATTGATTAATTCATTCATTCATCTAAAGCAAAGCCATTAAGGGCATCCTCAAGAAACAATCACACTTGACCAGTCCATACTTTTAGATAAACACACCCTTGGACACTCAAGGGAGCACACATTCATGTGCTCAGGACCTAAACTAACAGCTGTGTTAGTGGAAAATAAGAAAGACATTAATGCTGCATGCCAAAACACACTTGCAACACGATAGACATTTGTGCAAACATTCTTCATGTTTTGAACTCTTTTCAATTCCAGGTATTTTATTTATTGTTTTTTGTAAGTTTGGGTCCCATGAAGAAAGCAAACTCCTCATTTGTGTCCCGAGCCGAAACACTTTGGGGACCTCTGCATAAAGCACATCATATTTGAGCTCATACAGGTGGGCTGCTAGACGCTGCCTTGCTGTCAGACTCCTGAATGGAAACTTTACTGGAAAATAACTCAAATATCCTGTAAGTAAGGAAGCTAAACCTGCCTCTTTGATCGGAGTGTCTCTCCAGGGTCCAACTCAGAGAGTGAAACAGGATCCAGGTCAGGGTTAAACGCTACTCATTCTTCCCTTTCACAGTGAAGACTGACTGACAGCCAAGAATGGGCTGTCTGCCTGTAAAAACCTCATCAATGTCCTTTCCCCTGACCTTCAAACAGGAAGTCCTTGTTATCTTTGCCGCTTCAAAACCTTGGGTTTAACTAGACGTGGTGGGGTTAGAGAATGAAGACAGTGAGCTTCTCTAAATGACAAAACAAAAGTTCTGAATACAGTTTTTACCATCTTGGCGCATGGAGCCGTCAGAGTGATTGCAAATTCTGTTGTGCTGGTACTTTATATTTGAGAATGAAAGTTCCATTACGTTTAATTTAGAAATGCAAATGACTGTTTATGTTTGTTATGATAGGAAAGTGACAGCAGTCTTGAATCTGAATGTGTTTCAAGCTCCTTTTTTTTGCAAATTGTGAAAAGAAATCCTCAGAGCTAAATAAGAAGCAGCGTATATTATATCTCAAAGGCAGCAAGACAAACATTACAGGCGTACAGCCGGGCTGGCATACACAAGATATGCAAAGCAGCTGGAGGTGCAAAAGAAAAAAAAATGCAGTGTTGAACATGCAGCGCATATTTCAAATCAAATCACAACACTCGCTGCAGCTAATCCTGTGCCTGCAAATAAAACTCCATACAGTGATATCAACACTCACAGCTCAGGACCCCAAACAAAATATACGAGTGTCTCTATAATTTACATGCTGCACTGAACCTGTGGGGCTGATAGAAACCTGTGAAGGTGAGGATTCAACACATCCAACAAACTGCAATAAAGATACAACAGGACAGGAAAGATACTACAGATTCTTCTCAGCTGTTTGTGTTTGAGATCTGATATATTTAACTCCAATCTAAAAATATGACACAACAGAAACATGAAACAGCCTCCAGATGGTCCAAAGAAATTCAGTTTAATCAGAACAAACCTAAGCAACCAACTCTGTTTGAGAATTTATTTTCTTAATTCATTTCTAAGTGGCAAAACATCTGTTCACAATTAAAGCCGTCGCGTGGAAGGATCTTTTTCTGTCTTTAAAGCTACTAAGCAGATTGCTTTTAATATTCCCCCAGGCAATAAAGAAGAAAAGAAGAGACTAATCTCTTATACGGTTGTCTCATGTTGAGGCTTTTATACACCATCACTGCAAGCAGCTCTTGATATCTCCCCACAGACAATCAATAGTATCATGTCTATCACTGACAAACATCTCAGAGCTGTGTGATCATCATATGCAACAGACCCAGTCTCAGGGTAATAACTTTAGAAGAACTAATTTAACTTTGGCGGGGCTGTTAATAGGCACATTCATGTCCTCTGTCTTCAGATATAACAGCTAAACTTGAGGGCAAATATGTTACTCAAAAGGCTAACGGGCCAAAGTGGAGAGAAAAGGTCTTTGCAAAGACACCAGGTTGTGTCATATCCCAAACCAGGTCTGTATAGTTTCTCAAACCAAGCACCTGTAAAGCAAGCTGATAATAAATATGAAAATATATATACTTTTATTCTATTATTCTGTTTAAAAACACAAATAAGCTTCAAACCAATGAGAGACTCTCTTTAGACAAAAATGTAAAATAAATGATGAATCTAATTATGTACTATACAGAACTTTCTGGCATCTCTTCCATATTTACATAGCATTTGAATGTTTTTTTCATTTTTATTATCAGTTCCAATGAATCCATAATCTTTTAATCTTTTTCTATAATCCAAAACATCTAACATGTTATTAGGTACAGCAAAAGCATAAATGAAACCAACATCCTCTATTATTGTTGAATAGGGCCTCTTATATTTATACATGTGTGACATTTTTGAGTAAACTGAGGCAAAGGATACCTGAACTGTATTTGCTTGCAATTCAAACTGTGCTTTAAACCTCCTTATACCTGGTTTAGTTTGGTTTTATTTTGCACAGCAGCACACCTCTACTGGAAATATCAGATTATTTGTTGATTAATTCAGTTTAAAGTTAATAACTGTACACAGAGCTGAAACACAGTGTGGCTCTCTTGCAGCACTCCTCAGGGTGCTATTCCAGTGCACTCCAGCGTGCATAATACACCCAGAAACCAAAAAATAATACAAACAATACACACACAGAAGAAAACATAGTGGTTTAGTTTACTGAGTATATCTTTTGGGCCCAATCTGCAACAATGACCACATTGTAAATGCTGCTTGAAAATAACTTTTGGTGGCGCTGGTGCAGGTCTCCATGCTCCTGACAAAAAGTTACAACTTACTGACTTGCAGTAAAATAACTAACTATATAACAATCTTTTTTTTTTTTTAATTAATCTATTTCTTTTTTTATACCAGCTGGATAGATAGACGCTGCCAATTTCTGACATTGCAGCATTGTCCGAGCACGCTGGTGCCTGTCTTACAAGCTTGGTAAGCATAAAATAGCCTGACTTGTGCAGCTGAAAACCTCAAACATGAAAGACTTTCATAAAGGAAGAACTTCGTTTAGAAATTAAATGCAATCAAATATTTAAAATGAATCTCAAAGCAACCAAAGGTCTGTTTTGTCCAAATTGTTGAGTGGGACAGTTGCACAAGTGGGTCAGCCAAGGCCCATGAGGCTCAACCATGACTCCACAGCTGATGCAAAAGCTCAGAGAGTATCACTCATCCTTTTCACTTTTTGAACTTTAACATCTAAGCTTATCATTAACTTCTGACTGGGAAGTGCGATGGTTTACATTAGCAGTGACACAATAAGGCTATCCTGAGGAAACACGTGGAGGTAACCTTCACTCTGGACTTATGGATCTGTGGCCTCCGCTGAGCCCCGGACGCACAGACTGAGCCGGCTATCGGGCTCCAGATAACCTTCTCATATCTGCTCTGACTGTCGTGAGGCTACAGGATGGAGATTCCAGCACTCTAAATCCTCTTAAAGAACACACACTCACACTGGAGTGCTCTGTCGTGGTCACCACTCCCCGCCTGGGCCCAGCAGTGAAAGGTCACGAGCCCCCAGGTGACAGCTGTCAATCACAGGGGGTGGGCATTATCCAATCCATTAATAAGACCCTGAAAGGTTCTGGGACAGCATGGGGAGAGGAATCTTCTTACCTGTCACCCCTGGATATGACCTACAGGAAATCTGCAGCTATCATGACACCAAAGACTCCACAGAGAAAAGTAAAATGACAGAAATAGAAATAATACAATGTGTTGGCAACTGTTTGGGTCTCTTTTGTGTTAAACCAAAATAAATAAAACAAACAGTTATATATATATATACCCAATGAAAGGTTTATGCCACAGCTGCCCTAAATTAACAGCATTGGTAATTGCCAAAATCAATTTTATGTGTCTGTTATGTTTAATTAAGATTTTTAATATCAACGAGGTTTTCCTGGTTAAATAAAGGTCAAAAAATAAATAATCAATAAATAATAGACCAGTATGTAGAAGCTCTTTCACAGAAATACTTTCAATGCTAAAATATTATTATTTTAATTCATGAATTTTCAAATGAACTGTTTAACAAAAAAAAAAAAACTGGAGAAAAGATAAAGTACATTATTATCTCATGGGGAAGATATTTACTTGCATTCCTGAACAGAAAAAAATAGTTTTAGTGGTTGAATGTTCTGTTTGATTAACTTCTGACTCAGAGAAGCCAGGTAATTGGCTCAAATTTGGGTATAAAAGGGTGAATTCAGTTCAAAATGTTTGTTGAAAAACATTAACATTTTTATTTTAATGCATTTTTTTTAAAGATTTCTAAAATATTTAGATTTACTCATTTTCCTGAGTTTTCTGATAAATCTGTTAAGCAACACATACACATATATATAAAGCCTTTAAATCCTTAGTTAAAACACACAGAAATGGCTCATTAAAAACATGAGTACATGGTAATTTCTTCACTTGCCACAGTGGCAGGAAAAGAAAAAGTGGCCCACTGGGCCTGTTTGGGGGGGACACAAAATCTCTGACCAAACTGCTGTTTTTTTTAAAGACATTCTGAGGATATTTGTTACTGTTATTTAATTTTATTTTTGCTATTAGTTTTGTTTTATTGACAAAGTTTGTCACAATGCATGACTAGAAACATACATTTTGATCCCTCTATATTACAGGCTTTAAATAAAAAATGACTGATAAAACTTTTATGAGGACAAATGCTATGAGGCCCTCTACAAATCCAGTCAAGCAAATAAAGCCACTCTGCAGGTGTGGGTCGAGCATCTTGGGGTTGACATCAATGAGACTACAGTGATAAGTATATGGGAGCATGCCAGTAAAATTTCTGTGTAACAGAGCAAAAGAGTTACACTTTAGGCTGTTACATCGTCTTCAAATCTCTTTACAACATAGAAATAGGATGAACCCTGAAAAGTCTGCTTTGTGTATCAAATGAAGAAAGGAGGTTGGCAGTTTTATATACACAATATGGTTATGCATTCATATTCAAGATTTTTGGAAAAAAATTATCATAAACCTAAATATGGTTTATTTTCACCCTCAAATTAATGATATCCACAATCAAAAATTGCTTAGTGTGTTAACTTACACTGTACGTAAAAGTGCACTATTGAAATGGATTTCAAATAAACCACCAACTGTTTCTGACTGGCACAAGGTCATATTGGATTTGCTACCCATTGAATATTTGACATATCAGTCCAGAGGGACAATTGGACAATTCTATCCTATATGGACTTCATTTCTTGATTATGTGGGCCTAGAATATGCGGTACATTCTGGAGGGCTTTATCCAATCCAAGAAAAGATGGCTAGTGGACAACGGGGGGCTCTGTTGTCTTTATTGCTTCAATTACTGTATCTGTCAAGGGTAACAAGGTTTTAACATTTTGATACCCTACTTTGTCAAGTATGACTATGCTGGGCTCTGTGATTAAGTTGGAAACTGTGCTTGTTTTGCTTTGGGGGCGTTGGGTGTTCATGTAAAAATTTACACATTTTTTGACTAAGATGTGGTGCCTAAATGTAAAGAAAAACATTTTGTACACAAACAAAAACAAAAAAAAGACTGATAATGACCAGGCCCCATCAGGACATCTCTACCAAAAACATAATGGCAAAAGTTTAATGTGCATATTCATCCATATTGTTAACCAAAAACTGCTGCTGTAACACGTCTCCTTAGACAGAAAACAAGCAAACCAATCCAAACACATGAAATTCAGCACAAGCCTTTTGGAGACACGGTAACTTGACACCAAAGCTCTTCATGATATTGTGGTCACATCAAATATTCGTGTTGACATGGAGGTTATGAGCGAAACAACCCCCCAGCGACAAACAAGCGGAGCTCACATGCAGCATGACTGCAGAGTGAAAGGCTGGGGAGGATTACCTGTGATCTGAGGATAATGACAGAAAAAGAACAGCTTGATATTAAATTCTAACACACAGAGAATCACTGATATTCTCCCGTTGTTCTACCTGAACGTGGATTCAGCCCACCTGCATGGAGCAATGCCTTGTGGGATGTGGCAGAGATAAAGCCCTGTGTGAAATTCATTGTTTTTCTTTGGAGCATGTGTTACCCATGACAAGCAAAGGAGAACAAATACGATGATACTGAGGCTTATACATAATAGATGAGTTGTAAATGAACAAGATTGCTCCAAAACACGAGCACAAGGCACACGGCGAGTTAGTGTCATCTGAATGAATGAGGAATGCTGGGAGTTTCAAAGCACGACGTTGATCCTTGAGTTTGTGGATGATTGTTTTGTGGAGTTTCAATAACAGCATACAGATCATGTTTTGGCTCCCCCTACCTGTCTGGAGCTGCAGGACGTCCGTTGCGAGGCTTGTTGACCTGAGCGTACAGGGCCTCCAGCGGTGGTCCATTGTCCTGGAGGCTCACGGGGAGGTGGGTGCTCTGGGGGCTCTGAGGGAGGTTGTACGGGTGGCTGTAGGGATCGAGGCTGTTGCTGTCCGAAGAGTCCAAGGACCCAATGCCAGCGTAGGTGTGCTCCTCGTCTGAGCTGAAAGTGCGGCTGACGACGTCTTGGATCTCTGCGTACTCCCTTTCTTTGGCCTGTCGCTCCCGCAGCTCTCGGGTTTTTGCTTGTATCCTGCAAGAAATGAAAATTTAGAAACAGAGAGAGACGTACAATTAAAATTAAAATTAATAAGTGGAACAAAAACTATGATTTTAAACAAAGACCTAGAATTTTTTAACTAAATGGTCAAAGTGATTTTTTAAATGGAAGGATGTTTAGTGACAAATTCTGGGAGCAGGACGAAATCTTAAAGTAATCGCACGCTCAACTCAAAAACAATACACTGGCTTAATCTAAAGGATTTTATAAAATCATTATAGTTTCGGCCTTTGTTCCTGCCTACCAGCCCACTGTCGCACTATGATCCAGAAATGCGCAACCGCCTTCCAGTCATAGCATTGTTAAGCTCAGAGCAGTTCGGAAGTTCTCTGTGCCATAAAATGAAAATAAATCTGCATTTAGGCTGTCAGGTGGCACTTGATGTATAACCATATTTTGCATGGATTGTAGATCTTAACCTGTAAAGAGGGCCCGAGGCTGTCAGTACTAGCAATGCCTACATCAGTGCAGTGTTAACTTTGCTGACTAATTCTTCCATTTCAGGCTCCAAATAGGTAAGCATCATGAAGTTACACACTGATACTAACAACCCTACCTCATGGCCCCCACAAACAACACAAATAAATGAATAACCAGCTGCAAAGATGCTAACGAAGACCAGAAAGAGAGCCCACATCACATTAGAACTTAACATACGGTGAATCATGGTTTCAATATTACGGCCCTCACCTGTGGAACAGTCTACCTGAAGACCTTAGGGCAACACCTAATGTTCATATTTTTAAAAGCAAACTCAAGACCTACCTGTCTTTTATCTGGTTATATTTATTATTATTATTTCATGTTATTTATTTATTTATTAATCCTCTTAATCAGTTTTATTTCTCCATCTTAGTTCAGGTTTATTGTTTTGGATCTTTATTCTCTGTTAATTGAATTTCTTTTCATTACCCTACTTTAGCAGATTTTATTACACATTTGGTGTCTGGCTATCTCATTTTACCATAAAATCAATTTATTTTATTGTTGTGTCATTTTAGTCTTAGCTCCTGTGTTTCCTTTTTAATCCAAGACAGCATTTCCTCAGTCCTCTAATTCTGTTTTCTGTTAGAATCTCCTCTAAATGTCTTTGAGTGTGTGGTGCGTGTGGATAGTGAGGGTGGGTAGGGTCTTGTAGTTTCATTGTATTCAGTCTTCTACCTTAATTTAAATATAATTATTACCGTAATTTCTCGTATATAATAAGCCCTCATTATAACATGCCCATTTTTCATGCTTTTTTCCAGTATTCATACATAGCACCCACATTTTCCCAAACCTTACTCTCTCAGACAACTCAAAAATTACCTTTATTCAAAGTTTTAATCAATGAAATTTCAGTATTTTCACAACAAATACCGTACATGATTTTCTCTCTCAACCGGATGCAGAAACACCTTTTGCTTCGCGCAGCGCACTTACTTGATTTCTTGCCAGATCATGCGCAGTCATAGTGTACCGGCCAATCAGAGAGCAGCTATCAACATGCCAATGTCTTCGACCAATCACAGCGCAGCTATTTTGGTTCCCTTGCTCCCAAGATTTTAGCGCCCTGTGTTTGCACGTAGGTGGTACCGTAACACTTGAGAATTACACGATCATTACACAAAGGTAAACTAATTAAGACCCAAAATATTGGATTAGAACAGTTTAACAGTCAGTTTAAAAAGAATTACGCAAGTTTGGCGGTAATGTTTCGCAGAGAGAGAAAGAATATTTCAGCTTTTTGTATCAGATGTGTTGTAATCCTAATGTTGGTGAGATGAAATATTTTACATATTTTGCTTGTACTTGTGTATAACACACACCTGAAAATTAGACCTTATTTAAGAGCAAAAAAATGCATTTTATATATGAGAAATTATGGTAATATTTTTGTTTTCATTTTTTATTTTCTTTATGTAAAGCACTCTGTGCTACAAGGTCTTGCACGAAAAGTGCTATACAAATAAAGTTTGATTGATTGATTGATGAATAAATGTTCCTGGGGCCCACATTTCACATGAAAAGGAAAAGCATAGAGAACAAGAGAGAGATGAAGGAAAATCTGAAGAGCTTATAAGAGGATGGGGGAAGTAGATATTGATCAGTTGAGACCTGAGGGAGAAAGTCCAAAGAGACTGACTTCTATTAAGTGAAAGGAAATCAGTGGAAAGGAAATCGCCTTTCTTGTCAAAGCAGCATTATTCAAATATGTGGTTTTCATGAGCCTTTAGCAGTCAGAGACGAGTGCACTGATCTTGTTCTTTTGGTTCTCTAACAACAGGAGTCGGGAAGACTACAGTTCGACATCCTTCCTCCCCCCTCCATGCCGTTCCTCTCCCTGGGACCACTTCCTCACAACAGAGCCTTTCACAGGGCCTCTCAGTCTCGTAGAACGGTTCCATGTGAATGCCCATCTGTCCACCGCTAACAAGACTTGGTGGTGGTTCTGCATGGGAGCGAGGGGAGCTGGCACTGCGGGGGCGGCGAGGAGGACGGCGGGGAGCAGAGAGGAGAAGGGCTGAGGACAGGCGGAGAGGAGGGGAGAGGGGGTCTGACCTCCCACTGCGGTGACCCTGGCAGCAGCCACCAGACTGCTCACTGGTTCCAGATGTTGCGTCCCTGAAGGTAACATACACATCCGCACACACACACGCAGACACGTCACCTCCCACTGGTGCTAGACTTCCCCATTACCTCAGGTTATAACCGACCTCTGACCCCTCTGCTGCTGTTTCTCACAGATGATTGACAGGTCTGGAACAAAGCTGGAATCCCTCGCAGCCTGACTCTCTCTCCCATGTCTGTGTATTTTAATAACAGTAATCACATTGCAAACAATCACCATTTTTCAGTGCCGGATTAACCCAATTCCCACATCCTACCCGAAGACCGCCTCGTTTATTTTTAGCGCACCAAAATCCCATTTTCTCAGCATTATCTGCAGAATGAGATTTTGATGGAGGCCTGATGCAATGTTGCATGATACCCAGTCATCTATAAAGCCACTAAGCCGGTTTATTGTGTATTTGCATTGTCGCAGACCTGGTACAAAATGAAAATAATCAACTCACAGTGCAGTGGTAGGTGCTTAGTGGGGTCTCATTTTAGCTTGTAATATTAGGAAATAGGAAACAAGCACCACACAGAGAGAAAAACACAAACTCCCACAAGCCCTTTCACCTGCCATCTGGCTAAAGTGATGTCAGATCCCTGCCAGGAAGGGCCAGGCAATGATGTTACCACAGGTTCACGGAAGTCCGCTGGGATATCAAGACCCCCTGGCATTTTATGGACTAATCGGATTCATAAAAAGGGCGATATTGACATTTGGGACAAGATAATGGCTTTGGCCAGACTGGCGACATGAAGCTTAAGACAGAGACATCTCTTACAGGCCTCTGGAGTCTGATATGAGTAAAGCAATTAGGTCCATTTCGATTAAACAATATTAACAAGCCAAACAAGCAATTTAACAAAGATGAGTCATTCTCTTGTTATGGACATGATTACCATCAATCTTTAATGTGAGGGATGGTTTCATCACATCTTCCTTTTGAACGAGGGGAAAGGTCAAGTCTGCTCAGAAAAGTGATCCAGGAAAGACTGGATCCACACACCAAACCACCCACGCATTAAAAAACTCAAAATGAAAGTAGTACTGATACCAGCAAAGCCAACAAGCTCAGTGGTTGCTAACTGGTGAGGTAAGGAAAGTTTAGTTGTGCTTTTGGAATTTGTAAATTTGTATGAGTCAAAATATTGAAGCACTCTGCACATCTAATTCAAGAGACAGGTGTGTATGGGAAAAAAAGTCTATTTAAAAGTGAAGATAGACTCCTGCACACTGTCTAACTTTCAAGAAATTCATTTATTTGCAACATTTTACGCTGTAAATAGACTTTCTACATGTTAACCCTCTCAGTCAGAAAGCTGACTTTAGTCATCTGTTAATGCCACAAGCATGGTGCAGTGTTAATGTTGACAGCACTTTTAATTTAGTTTTATTATAGTCTTTCGCCTGAAATATATTTTAGTTTTAGTCATCTGAACAGTTTCAATTTTAGTCTAGTTTTAGACTAAAGATGAAATTTTAGTGGACAAAATCTACTTTAAATTTAGTCGACTAAAATATAAAGTGTAAAGGGTAAGGCATTTTTTATGTTTCCTTGAATTTCTGAAGTCATGGTTTACACTTGGATAAAATGAAACATCTAATAACCCTTTATTGAATTCTAGTAAAGTTTGAATGTATAAATGAACAGAAACAAATTGAACTTTTGTGTGAAATGCAGTCACCTTTGTTTAGGCTACCTGGCAGAGCATCTCAGTTACAATACCAGAACTGACAACAAACAGTGAACCTGCTCTACATGAATATATCAGTTCATAAAGAGAGTAGCTCTGATTGGATCGCTCCACAACTTATCCCACCACCACCAAGCTAAGGCATTTGTGATTGGATGTCCCTCTTAACTCATCCAACCTTTCCACACAACCAAAGTAGCTGTGATTGGATATATTCCTAACTTGTCCCTACTTTCTACATGACCAAATAAGGTCTGATTGGATTAAGTCTCTGTCAAACATTTTAGTCTAGTTTTTATTTGTTGATGAAAATATCAGTTAATTTAGTTTGAGTTTTTGTCCATGTGCACTTGTTTTTATTAGTAACTGTCTAGTTTTTATCATGGGAAAAAAGGTTGTTGGCTGGTCTTGTGGCCACTAACCTAACAAGCTGTTTGCCTGATGAAGGTCTGAGACTGAAACGCTGCAAATCATTGAATTTCTTGCAAGTTAGACAGACAGTGTGCAGGAGTCTGTCTTCAAGTTTAAACACAATTGTGTAGTTTCTAATTTCCATAAACAACTGCTAACTCTATAGCTCAAAAAAGGAAACTTTAGAAGGTTTTGAAATTATTTGAACTTTGGCAGACCTATTGATAAGACACAGCTGGACTCAAATAAGTTAAGAATTCACCAACCATTTCCTCGCTCTGAAACTGCAGCCATTGCATCCACCTGCCACCTGTGCTTCCCCCTCTGCAGCTGGCAATTGCTGCTCCACTCCTAACCCCCCCCCCCCCCCCCCCCCCCCCACACACACACACACACACACACACACACACACACACACACACACACACACACACACACACACACACACTTTCTCAAGAGGCCACCCCAATGCTGTACCATATATACTCCATTAGCCAATTAATGGCCCGGCATGTTAACACTAAGGAAAGTGCTGCCCACACTAAACACATTATTACTGTACAGCCCCAATTACCAGCTCTTCTCCTCTGCTCTCCTCTTAGCAGATTCTCCGTTTGAGAGGAGACGACACTCCGGCTGTTAATGCAAGCAGCCAGGGGAGGTTTGATTTCAAAAAGAGGACAGTGGAGCTCCGCGCCTGCTGTGGATTTTAATTTTCATTTTAATTACTCTGATGACAGTGGAGGAGATTATTCCAGTATTATGTCAGTAATTGCCTGGTTTCTTTTCGGTCTTGTTACAGTATGTTGTACTGTATTTCACCGTATAATCTTCAAAATAGACCTGACCCCATATGGGCTTTTGTACAAAAACACAATAAGACCAGTTCTTTGTAACATTGCAGTCAAAAGGCATTTCCTCCTGGCTAGTAGAGAGTCTAGACAGCCTAATGCTGAGGCTTTAAGGGCAGCTAGAGTTCAACTGCTAATCCTCTGACAGACCATGTCCTCCAGAAAATTACGTGTCAGCCAGATGACATTATGTCTTTAACATCCCTCCTTTAAACTCCCACTGTTATATATTTACGTTATTTAAGCTCTAAACTGAGCCCTTCGACTTTTACAACAATTGAATTTAAAGATATGCTGCTTCTACAGAGACATTTTTGAATATATCTATTTATTCTGAACTTTGGTATAACGTAAAACAGGGCATTTCAATTACAAATTCAGTTGGGCCAGATTTTTAAACCAAAACCTTAAGCTGGGCCAGACATTTTCAGCAGTCAATAAGAGGTAAGGACAAACTTCAAACCAGCACAAAGAAATATAATGAAATAACTAGTGGTGTTTAATCATCATTTTCCCCCTTTGATTTTTGTATAATGCAGTTGCAGCCATATCAAAAGTACATAAGAACACAATTCAAGAACTGTGATTGAACTAAGGTATTAGTAATACTCCACTTCTGAAATGTTGGAATAAACATTTCTGTCTTATGAAACTCAGGCATTTAAACAAAAAGTGCATATTAATGGTGATAAAACATCAACCGTAAGCTGGGCCTCTCAGGTATTGCTTCTGGGCCACATGTGCCCCTCAGGCCACTAATTGAATAGGGCTGACGTAGACTATACAGATCATATATAGCTCTTTTTGAAACAAACACATATTTCTTTTGACTTAATGTTGACATTGTTGGATGGAATTAAAAAAAAAATGATGCTCAGTTAAAAGATTGTTCTCAGTGAGATCCACAAACAGCAATATGCTTATCAACCATAAGATAAGCTATTTAAAAATATACTCCTAAATGGAATATTGCTTTTAATTTGTTATATTTTATATAAGGGGAATTAATTTCATAAGAAGGAAAAAGATGTTAATACTTGTTTGACATCATGGCATCACCAAAAGAAGCTCTAAACAGCCAAACAGCCTTTTTATCATCATAAAAATGCAGATAAACTGCCACATACAGTCTAAACTGTCAATATTTATCCAGGTATAAATATAATCAACTGGTGAGATGCAAAGGCTTTCCCTCTGTACTTGCAATTTCCACATTTCTTTTTAAAGATGTTGTCAATGTATTTACAGATGCTTTTCTCAATCTTTTGACTAATCAATAGGATTCTCTGCTTTGAAGTGCCACGGATAATTCATATAATCTTTATTTTATCATTCTATGATATATCGTATGTGTAATAATAAATCATTTGAACCAGGAACTATCTTTCTATACTGTTAAAATAATAATTAATGCACCTCATGGTGGCCCGGTGTTTTGGAAGTCAGTTGTTATTTCTTTGAAAAATAAAAAATGTATTTCGAGCAACACCATTCAGTTAAATAATCATGAAATTTTATCTTAGCTTCTAATTTCCCAGAAGCAGACAGCTGTCAGGTGCGGTAATTACTTTAACGGATTAAATTGGTAAAATGAGCGACCTGCTGTGAACTTGTAACGACACTTCAGCTCACCTTAAGTCCTCTTTCTCCACACTGAATAAATCTCCATATTTATCCAACAGGCTTGTTTTTCTGGACCAACAACGACAGCGCACTCCTTCTCCATATGTTTGTCAATGTGAATTCTACCCTGGGGACGCTGGGGGGAGGCGAAGAGGAAAGTGGGGTGGGTGTATGGAGGCTGTCTGTTTTCTCAGACACTCATTTTGAAGTCAACACACTTAGAGGCTTGAAAGCACGGCTCTTCAATATGCATTGTTAGCCTGCTGGATAAAACAGAATGTATTTGCTCCCTTACTTTCCCATCCAGCTGTCTTGAATAGAATTTTCGTTTTAATAACTCCTCCACCAAAACACGGTGTATTGTTCTGAAGTGCAGATGGAGGGCAGAATGTATCTGAATCCAATCAAAGTGCATAAATGAGTCGGCTTGCAGCTGCCTGTGCAGAATGGTAAACCTTGGGTAGCCCATCTTTTGTGTTGACACTTGGCTCCTAACAGCATAATGCAATCACTGAGATAATTTATGCAAGTTTTCATGGTGTTAATTCACAGTGTAACAATCGCATTAAGTTGCTGTAGGTATCAATATAATTACAAATGCAATCATACTTCCCAATCAGCCAGTTGGCGCTCCCTTTGAACTCTTTATGCAAATGAGGCTCCAATAAGAAACTGTAATAATGTGATGGTTTGATTAAGTGGAATAATAATGTTCAGTCCACGCTCATCGTGATGAAATCACACAATTTTTCTGGAAATTTACTTGTGAAAGCAAGAAGAATGAACAACTTATTTTTTAATATCAGAGTGAGAAGATGAAAATTGACAGAGCTACTATGTTATTATAAGGGTCAATGGCTCGTGAACCAGAAAACAAATGTGTAATTATCAGTAATTGGTCTAGGAAGAGTTTTAGCATGCACTTGTAGATGTAGCAACAATCTGTGTTCACTGAAAATGGTTTTCTGAAGTGTTCCTGAATGTATGTGGTAATAATCTTAACAGAATTATGTTGGTTTTTATTCAGTGCTGCCTAAAGCTGCATTCACACCGAACACAACTTGGCGACCAAGATCGCCCACCCAAGTCGCGTTGTTTGTCCATAAATAGCTCATTTTGTCACCGTTGCGTTGCTCAGTGACGTCACGCCCGCTCAAGTTTCACTGCGATCATATCAAATCATATAATAGGATATATTAGCTGACATTATTCCGACTGTATCCTTTTCACTCATATACAAACCACAAAACACTGCAGCTGATGGCCCTGCAACAGCATCGTCTGTGAGTTCTCTGCGGTCCGTCTACGGTGGAACTACTGTCCTCACTAACTAATGTTTCCCACATGGGCATGGATTGTCACTCTGTGAATCGGAATAAAAACAGTCTGTCACAGGTGTTGTCACACACCTACACAATGCTTGAATGTTTAAATTTTTTAACTTTGGCGACCAAGCAATGCGACCCGGTCGAGCGTCCAAAGTGACCCTGTACCGCAACCAAGTTGCCCAGATGGCATCCGTCACACCGCGGAAGGGTTGGCCCCGCACTATCACGGCTGTACATTGACTTTACATGGAGAGTAGTCGCCCAGGTCATGTTCGGTGTGAATGCGGCTTAAGGGATCAAAGGTCAAAGACCTTTGAACTGTGGAAATGCAATCATGAGTGCTACAGCTAAGCAGTGGTGCAGATTTGAAGCAGATATTTGAACCAGGCTTAACATTTAGTTGATCATCATAGTTTGGATAGTTTCTTCACTCTTAGTAATTACTTAATGATGAGCTATAATCACCTTATCATTTGTTCCCTGGTTAACAAGCAGTTTTGTTTTTTGCCTGTTAGCTTTGTTGATTTGTTTGGGTCTCTTGGAGTGAAGTGTTACCAAAGTGTGTAACCCTGTGCAGCAACAAGGGTCAGGTTTTGTTTATCTGGAGTCAGCAGAAAGTCAAACAACAAACAAGAGGAAACAGACCACTGACTGAGGAAAAAAAATCATGGATGTGCTCCGCTGTGGTCTGGGGAGCAGGAAAGAGGAGCCCGGCGGTGGAGTGCTGGCCGCTGATTAGAAACCAACCAGAGCCAAGCAGATAAGAGAGAATGGACATCATAATCAGCTGCCAGAGCAAAAAGACAGAGAGAATGGAGTTTGGTTCGGGCAGAAAATGAAGAAGGAACATTGTCAGGTTGTCTTTGTGAGCTTCCCGTTTTGGCCGGGAAAATATAGTTCCAGGGTGAACATGTGCAGAGATAAGGCAAAGACTGACAGAAGCTCCAACAACACACCACCTCTGTGTTTCCTTCTTTCTCTGCTCCCCTCGTGGCCCTGCATGAATGAGGGCCAGAGCCACAGACACAGCTCCTTTCCAGCACACAGAGGGTCCAATCAGTGGGCTTGTTTTGACCACAGTCCTCTCAACGTGAGCCCATCAGATTGGGATGTTTGTGGAGTTGTTCACAGGCGTGAAAACAGAGTAATGGCTGCTTCTGCAGGGCTAAACAAAGATTACCATCAGTCCAACCACAGGTTCTGATGCCATCTTGATGAGACATGAAACATTCAGTCACAGGAGATGGATGCAGTTTGCCAGATTTGAGCAGAACAAATGCGGCTGATAAGCACTATTCATCAAGTTGATGCACAAAAACTGCGATGAAGTAAAAGTTTTATAAACTCATACCTCCATCATATTTGGTCCAAAAGTGAAGTTGACAAAATATCAGAACAAGAGGGTTTCAATCCATTCATTACCTGTACTGTTTCTCTCTTAGGGCAGCAAAGAGATGGAGCTTATTCAGGCTGACTTTGGGTGTGAGGCGAGGACTGTTTGCCTGCCAGTCACAGGGCCAACTCATGGACTGTATCTATATGGATTTGAGTATCCAGGTTATACGCAGTATCCTTGTTTTGATCATACTGGGATATATGACATTTCCATGCACACATATAAACCTGGTTTTTGGTTTCTACCTGGCTAGTTTTTCTGTGTACAATACAAATACTAGAAAGCAATCGGAGAGCGCAAAACCTCTGCCAAGGTAGTTCACATATTGCTGTTACATCTATAAGAAACAGTTCCATTATAAAGTTACCATCATAATATGATTAATGACCCTGAAAACCCACACCTAGCACTCAGAATCATGTTGATATCATTATTAGCTGGAAAGTTATTGAGCAAAAACAATTTTTCGCTAATGGCAGTTATCTGGATCACCACCAAATTCTAATCATTTTTAAGTTGGGCCATTACCAACATCTCCTGCAAATTTCTTCTAAATCTGTGCAGTTGTTTTTGCTAACAAACAAACAACATACACCAGCAAAACCACAACCTCCTTGGCGGAGGTAACAAGTATCCTGGTTTTTGATCATCACATCTTATTTGTGTAGATGCCCATTAGTTTTGCAAACTGACACAGAAATCTGGAATAAGGCATTTACATGACACAGTGTTGAGGCTTTCTAGAAAAAAGGAAATCCAGTAGTGCTTGGCAAGGAGCTGAAACTGTACCACAGCTGCTTCAAAACCAGTTCCAATATGCATATTCTACCGTCATACTTCAGCCCCAACACTTTCTTCCTTCAAATGCATGATCCTTTTTAATTTTTCTGCCTCTGTCAAACAAAACACGATCAAGCAGTATGTCAAATGAAATGTTTTGGCTGTGGCGTGCGTGCCAATATTGAGAGCTTAAGTTGTCAGATGTGGGATTGACTGACACAAAACTTCAGGAAAACTTTGCCGTGGCTTGACATGAATTAGAGACATTGATCAGTTCACTGAAGTTATCTTGCTGGTGTGTTGACTCTTGTTATATTTTTTCTGCCTCTAAATTGATCGTACTGGTCATGTGAAGACTGGAGCTCCATTGCTCCAACTTAATTCTGGACAACGTGCACAACTGGTGAGCTGATCAACACTGGGGATGGCCATCACTTGTCTGCATCATTAACAGAAAGTACATCTCCAGCTTAAGATTTAAATTAGTGCTTCTGCGCTTCTTTTGAAATCAAAAAGAGGACTGCAGTGTTTGTATAAGCGATAAACTCATTGGCTGTCTGTATCTCTAATTGAAAATAAAAAACGTGAACCTTTTACCACATTTTGAAGACCTCAGGGATTAAAGCAAATGCCTAGCTGGCAACCTGGGAAACGTCAATCTCACCCTGTTTTGCTCCAGCCTCCTGATAGCCATCATTAAGGCCTCTTCCTAGACCAAGCTCAATCCCTTCAGCTATCCTCTGAGCTGACCCCTTCATGATGAATGTGTTCACCCCTGTGGCCTGGTCCAATCCACAAGGTCCTGGCAACACAGTATGGGTGAACTGGATCAAGTTCAGGGAAGCATTCTTGTTTCCGGCAGCTGACCCTTTGATTCGAAAACAGTCTTTGCACAGTAGCATTGGACAAATGGTCACCAAGGAGTCCAGACTGCATCGCTCGCCACCAGTCAGAGTCCAGGCCTCAAGAGAGGACCATGGACCTTCACACTCTGACTTTCGTCCACCTGCACCATAAGTGATGCCTCCACACAGATAAAAACTCTGTACTTGGCACTTTTGTTTTCCTCTTGTACGCTTGTGTTTCTCAGCAATCAGAGGTCATACTTTTGCCCAGATATCTGTGCTTCTTTTTCTTTGTTTGGACTCAAATCCCCTCAGTGATCCATGAGTGGACCAGTTTGGTGGACCCCCTGTCACAGCCCATCAAATGTCTGAACAAATACCTGTTCCAGATTTTAGCTGATAGATTGAGTATTATCTGCTTCATCAAGCGAATGCACCAAAGCTGCATGCTCCTGCAGTGAAGTCAAAGTTTTATGCACCCCTCTCTTCATCATCTTTAGTCCATAAGCAAAGCTGACAAGATATCAATGGAGGAGAACATTTCATATCAGAATAAACGACTTGCGTCTGCAATGAGTGCAGGCCAAACCATAAATTGTATGAATCATACCAAGGTCAAAGTTTTAAAAATATGGCCGTAGCCGCCTTATTGCCGGGTAGAAAGGGCAGGTTTTATGAATTAATCTGCCTCACCTCTTCACTGACTCCTATTTTGAACCACTAAAAGCCCCTGTCAAAGCCGTCTGCTTGAATTAATGATCGCTAATGTCAGCCGGGCTGGGAGTTTGGCTGCGGCCCATGTCGGGTCGTGCTGACACACTGCGCAGGCTGACGATTGCCAACTTCAGAAAGCCGTTACGGTCCGATCCATAATTTCATAAAGGCACTCTTGAATGGGCCTGTCTCTGCGGCAGCAACGTAATCAATCAATGTTTGTTCCCTGAGCGGAGAACTACGACAATCAAATGTAACACCTTGGGAGTGTTATACAGCGGCACTACTGAAAAATACAAGAAGTAATGGATTTCTGAGCTGTCGTCCCGCTGAACCCTGATGCTTTGAATATTGACTGGTCTTCATGGCAGGTTGGTTTATTATTACCAAGAACGATTTCCCTCAGGATTCTGTTTCCATTAACTGAGGGACAATTCCAGTCTGGCTGAGTGATGGGATTTAGGAACAGGTAAAAAAGGAAAGAATTAGGTTGGCCCCTTGCACCAGGAGCCGAGACCAGAGCGCAGACATGCAGAACGAGTCCAAACAAGACAGGGGATGTGAATGTGCCTCGACACAAAGAAAATGGGTGACTGTGGTGAAAGAAAAGAAGGATTTAAACAGTGTGAATGTGTTTGTGGGGGCATGTACTCCACACATCTCATGCCCAGAGTGAGTCTGTGTTGTTTCTCCTACTTAGCATCACGGTCCTTTGGGAGCCTCTCAAAGGGGACAGCTCTGGATGGAGGACCAGACCCTGCAGAGTCCGGGGTCTGCTGAGGGAAATTTGTTGGGCCCAAAGCCAGAGGGGTTCATGGCGGAGAAGACCTTCACTGCAAGTCACATGTGAATGCCCTGAAGAAATGTGCCACAGCTTTTTGAAGCTCGGCCTCCAGATGTTCCATTCAGCAGGGGAGAGGGGTCCTGGAAGCATTTATTTGTGATTTTGGTACCAGGCCTTTTGGACGGCCGTGCATCCTTGTTTCCCTTCGCTGAAAGGGGCAGCATTATCAAGCTGTATTGTTTAAATTCAATTAGCTGTTATTACCAATGCCAGTTTGATTACTGAGTTCATTTGGCTGTTGGAGAACAATAGAAGCAGCAAGCTGTCTTTTCACTCACCCCGTCACCATTATTGTGTTCTCTGCTGCTGGGAATTAAATTGGACTTGTCTGTGAATGGAAAAGAGCATGTTCAAACTAATGGCTTACCTCAGTCTCCTGCAGACATGGATTGTATAGGAGTACTAGAACATTTCCTGGTGGCCTATGGCTCTGTCTGACCTGCTCTGATCGGCAGGCAAGAGCACATATTGACATCATGTGGGCATGAGCATTGGCCCTTGGTAGGGAAAGTGTTGTTTTCTAATTAGTAATTTACTATTTAAGAGCAACAATCTGTGATTTATGGAGCATAAAATAGTACTTTCAAGGTTGCTAGTCTCCTAATAGTGGAAGAACATATCATTGCATATAGCTCTATGTAAGTCTGACAGTAATTAACAGTCATCTCACAAAAAAGTGATCTTTTTCACAGCAAGACTTCACACTCACAGAAAGCCAGTCTATCAAGGGAAAAGGTAGTTTGCCCATCTCTACACAACAGCTGAGGCAAAGCGATGATATGGCTAGAAAAAGAAAAAAGCAGAAGTAGCTGAGCAATAGGCTGCGCTAGAGTAATCACTGGACAGGTTTATGTATTGCTATTTTTGAAGAAATTAATGAAACAAAGGAAACAGAACAAACAAACAAAATAATGCTTTACATTTAGATGGTTACTGGTGTTAAGAGGGGGAGAGAGAGAACTCCTGATATTGCAAAGTTTTTTGTCTTGTGAAAAGAAGTACTCACACAGAGAAGATATTTTCAACATACCAACTTGAATACAAAATCCAAAGTATAATATAGGTAGACATTTGGCACATCCAAGTGCTGATTTAGAGAGGATTTTTCTTTCTTATTTGGTGATAAAAATGACTTTTTGGACAAACTCTGATCCGTTTCATAATCAAACATGAAAGAAATGTTGACACTGTTGGAGATTTATGCTAGGGATTTGAAAAACTCCACTTGAGGCATTAGTGTCAGCATTAGCCCTGATTTTCACAATCAGTGCAAAACAAGCAGCTACACTTACAGGCTTTCAGAAGCCAAAGGTTCCTCAAATAAAATGTTCCTGTTCCCACCTCAGAGTAAACCAGTGCCTCGCTTCATCTCCTGTCTGTCCTGGTGTCTGTAAACACCAGAGGACATGCAGCCAAGAGGGGCAGATAAAAGACCCGGCGGATTCTTGAGCGATTAACAACCTGGGCGAGCCGCAGGAGAAGACAAATGCAGAGCCACATCGATTTCACTATTATAATGAGCACCATTCAATCATGCCAAACCCACCGGGGCCTCCGAGGGCCATTAGGAGGTCAGCGCCTCTGAATGGCAGAGGCAACAACAATCCATAAATGATCTATTTAATGTACTGATATAAAAAGAAAAGGACCTTTCACAAATTGACATCTGAGTGCTTTCCCAGAATTTCTCAAACCTTGCCCCGCCATTTTGCTAATTAGGTTGTTTGCTAATTTTCCGGTCAGCAGAGTTTTTTTTGTTCAGCAGGGACTTAATTGTTAAGGCTTTTAGCGAGCCAGGAGTCTGTGTGAGCACTCACCTCTCCTGCTCCAGCTTCATCCGCAGGGTCTCCTCCTCTGACGCCTGCATGTCCTCAGCTTTAGATTTACTGGAGCCCCTCCTCTCCATTCTGTCTCCTGGACGCTCATCTTTCCGATGCTTCCCGAACCTGAAAAACAGAGAAGGGCAGAGAGAATTTAGTACAGACCAGGGATACATAGGAAAAAGTGGGTCAGAACAGACCTTCTTAGAGTGATTTCTATGTTCTGTAAGTGTTTGAAGGTGAAATCATTTCATAATTATGACATTCCTTAAAAATCATGGTTCTGATATTGTCTGTTAACCTTTTATCTCATCTTTAATGGAATTTCAAAAATCTGAGTTTTTATATTACTTTACATAAAGCTTCCCTACGTGGGCCAAAAATAACAAGCCCACATCTTCTACGTGAAATTCAGACTCAGACAACTTATAGTAAGTTCACAATGTTTACAATGACTAATGTTAGAAAAACTAGGTTTCACATTCTGGATAACCCTCCTAAAGCCATACTCTCAGCTTGATTGAAACGCTCTGTCAGAATCTCTCACCCCTCAGGACTGAGTGCTACCATCTCAGTTTGGTTTCATAACTAATTCAGATACTGCTTATGTTGAGATTACATACAATGCAATAATAGTATACATAAAAAAAAAGAAAAAAAAAAGAAAAAAGCAATATACGCTCCACGCTAGGGTCGGTTTTGACCCGTGCCTTAAATCAGCTGTAAATTATACTGAAAACAATCATCTATCATGCAATTTTTTCCTTATCTCTTGGTTACCCTCTCAGGCTTCATTATCCATGAAAATATTGGTCTTAATATCTTTTGGTGTGGGCCTATGGGCCTTTCTTTGTCTATATACCCATTGATTTCAATAAAAAATGTAAAATGAACCTCAAGAGAATCATAAAAAATAAATAAGAGGTTGTATTGTTACCTCACTATTACTAGGGAGTGTTAGAACACATATTGTAGAGGCATATGTATATACATTTTTCCATTTTAATATTATTAACTCTAGTAACATATATGGTGTGACAGGTCAATTTTGACCCATATATATATTTACTCAAAGAAAAAGGCAAAACAGTATGTTTTAGCAAGAGAAATTTATAAGCATGAATATATGTGAACATCTATGAACATTTATATGTTTACCTTCACAGATGCACCACGATTTCAGTTTTGGCTCTAGTTATTGCTTTATAATCTTATTTTTATAACTGGGTCAAAACCGACCCTAACAACACAGATGACACTATTTCAACAGAGCACTCGTAATTTATTGTTTTTATTTTTTCGTTTCTTTTTGTTGTTTCAACAGAGGTTCCTGACGAGGTCAAAAAGCCTTGATGGTATGAACAAATATTACGTGGTTCTTTTATGCATTTAAAACCTAAAACACAGGAGAAAAGTTAAGGCCTTTCTGTGTGGACTTTGCATGTTCTCCTTGTGCATGTGCGGGTTCTCTCCAGGCACTCCAGCTTCTCAAATCTCATTAGGTTAACTGGTATACATACTGCCTTTAAGTATGAATGTGAGCGTGAATGATCATCTTGTCTCTCTATGTGGCCCTGAGATTGGCTGGTGGATGATTCAAGGTGTACCCTGCCTTTCACGTAATGTCAGCTGGGAAAGGCTCCAGACCCCTGCTACCCTGAAGGTATAAGCGGTATAGATGATGGATGGATGGGGAAACCAATATAGTGTTATAGAGAAGACAGCAGGTGTCAGGGGCTGTCTTTGCCGGCCCTGAAAACCTTAAAAGTGACTTTAGAGAGCAGAATAAGGTTTCCTCTTACTTTAGCTTGTTTAGAAACAGCACTTTCTGGCATTTTCTCAGCAAAAAGTCATCACAGCTCACTCATTGATGCTCTCTCCCCCCTGCCATTATCAAAACAATCAATAGTTTCTTTATGTTGTAAAATAAGAGTGAGTTTCTTCAACTGAAAATAAGAGAAACGATTCTAAAAATGACTTTTTGGTGTTAATCATCAATTGTATGAAGTAGACTTGATATTGTTGTTTTCAGTGGGCAATGTAAGCTGCAAGCTTTACCTGTGTCAAGAGAAAAATCCAACCCAGGTCATTTCTGACCCACCATAAAAGACTAGGATCCAGTCACTTGTGTATTAAAAGGGTTAATAAAACCCAATATGAGCTTTTTTTTTACAGCAGCACATCTCTCCCACCATCCAGGATATTCAGGTGAAATTCTCTGTAGGAAATTAAAGTGTCAAACTGTCAAAATCCTCAGCTCGGATATGTGCAGCATAGACAGCTCAGGAGGAATCTCCAAAGGCATCCTTTCGTTATTGAAAGAATAACTCGTCCATTTTCATATAAATGCAATCAAACTGCACAAAGACACATCAGACGAAAACTCAATGCTGTGAATTCCCCACCTGCCAAGTCTGCAGTAAAAAAAGACCGTGTACAGAGAGAGTCTGAAAGTCGAAAACGCCAACACTCCCCGTTCTGAAGGAGACGATGAGCTCCCCATTTTCTCCCTGAGCTGTAGACTTTACTTAGTGTGATGGAGCAGTGACAGCACATGATTTAGTTTGGAGCCAGGAGGGAACAAACTACCTGCAACCAGGCGAAATGTAAGTGGAGAAAATGTCCACGCTGCCTGGCATCGTTTGTAACTTTCGAGGCAGTGTCGCAAACTTTTACATTTTAATGACGAGGGTGACACGGCGGTGCTGGTAAATCTGTTAGAGCTTTACAGCGAGGTGAGAATAAGCCAAGACGATGATCGTAAATTCCTCCAGACGGCCGAGCTCGGTGCCGGGAGAATAAATGACTGGAGCCTCTGGCTGACTGAAGGGTGTGAGAAAATGATGAGGAAGGGAAAATAGAGAGGAGGAGAGCAGTTGACATGGAGTATGGTAAATTTACAGGGCTGCAAACTCACAAACACACACACAATACATGGACAGCTCTATTGTACCACTGCACTGGCTGAGGATAGTACACACAACAATGTGCTCATGTAGGGGTGGGCAAGTGGTGGCCAAGGGTCCATTACGGCCTCCATATTGACCAAATGTGGCCCACAAGTTAAGTTCAAATTATGATATAATGAAAATATCAGAATGGGATAAGAGGGAGCGTCTGTGACAAAATCAGATTACACTGAAGTGTAGGTGAGCGCCCTAACTGCCTGCGGGCGAAGCTGCACAATGGGGTGCGACATTTTTACCTCGACACAGACAAAGAGCAGGAAAAGAGGGAGATGGATGAGGGCTGGAGGGATTTTCTTGGTTAAAGTTAGACTGCTAATAAAATCATCAAAGCAGAGGGGAGGAGCATTTATCTGTTTCTGTAAGTTAAATGATTTAAGCATCAAGCAAATATGACAAAAAAGGTGTCAACACTGGAGTGGTCAATACAACCCCATGCAAAAAGAAAAATGAAAAAAAAAATGGAACTGGAAAATATTATTTCTAATTTTTTCTTTATCTTTTGTACCAAGTAGAAGTATTTTAATTTGCAATAAATGAGTGGTTGTAGAAAAATCAGGTGTAATTTCTGTAAAACTCCCTTTGAAGCACTATAATAAGGGGAAAAAAAAGTTATTATTTGTTATTTTTAATAAAAAAAATGTAACAATGTAAATTGCACTTTAAAATTAAAATTAATTCCTTTTTTTGCATCTGTATTTTATGATCATCCAGAGGGAAAAAAAAAACCCCACAACAAATTAAAGAAAAGAAGGACAAAACCACAGATTCAAAGAAAGAAAAACACCAAAATATTGAAATAGAATAAATCAAATAAGAAATTACATTAAATAAAACGTAAATATTAAAAATACTTAAAAAACTTCAACAACAAATAAGAGAACACAACAAAAAATGGCAGTAAAACATCAGGATGATAACACATAAAACATAACAAAAAAGTCAAAACAATGACAACAAATAATGATGCGGAAAAAAAAAAATAATAATAATCTTTATAATAATAATAGACTAATAAGAAAACAAAAGGTTGATTAAAAGGTTTGATGAATTTCAATGCTTGTTCAAAAACACAAACATATGAAACAATTTCTTTTTTTTCTCAAAAATTGGAAAAATGCAATGAAGAAAATTAATTAAAACTCAGACTCTGTTTGTTTTTATTATAAGTTTTATTTCATTTTTTTTTTAAATTTCCCATTCATTTGTCCATCTGTCTCCCTGTGAGCAAGATAATGTAAAAAGTTGAAAAAGGATTTTGATATAGATGCAGGAATTTTTCTAAGGATTTGTTGACATTGTTGGTTACGCCATTTTTTTTATTTTTTTTTATTTACAATTTTGAGAATAACTTGGCTTATAATGTCAGAACTACCTTGGTGGAGGTTTGTGCCCTGTGAGCACTTCTACTTTGTGATGTGTTTTCTTTTTTGTCATTATGTCTTTCAACTCAGAAACATTTGATTTTTAAATAAATAAAAATGGACTGTTGGTACAATGACTTCTAACACAAATCTGTATTATCTCAGTTTGTTTGATTAAAGTAATTATAAAAGTATTGTCCAAAGTACAGTTTCTACAAAAACAAAAAATACACGTAACTGGCGCTCTGTCACTGAGAATGAAATTAATTTGTTTTTTGGTGATCAAGATTGTCCATCCATGTGCTGGACAAAACTGAGTCAGTATGATTCACATAAATAGAAAAAAAAAAAAAAAACTCAGAGGAAAGATATTCTGTGACTGAGACAAAACAGGAAAGACAAGATCATGACACCATGGTGTCATTTCCTGCTGTGCCAGCTGTAAAGGAAGGAAAAGCACAAAAAAGGATGGATTACAGACAGATATTTGGAATTCATACACGGTCATTTAAAAAAATTAAGCACCACATCTGTGAACCATGTACAAGCCAGAGTTGTTATGCAGAAGTTTATCACACAAAATCTGGTGCACAGAAGTATTTTTATATCGTGATAACTAAGAAGTGAGCTGCATACCACAAACAGTGCAACCAGTATGACCAGAATAAATGCTTAGATATGTGCAACCATCTCTGCAAGTGCTGCCCCCACCATTACAACCATTACAAACTACACATGACCTGATGTCTCAGAAAATTCCCCTCAATGCACGGTTTACTCCAAGGCTCTGGTGCTGGACCACAGGGGGACTTAGACCAGGTGTAAAACTGTAAAACTGTCCAATCCCTTCCTCAAAATTGTAGACATGCGAACCTTTTCACTGTCAGGTGTTTGGTCATGAGGTTATGTGACCTTATGTGGAGTGAAGTCAATACATACAATCAAATACAAAGACCAGGCTGTTGTTTATTCTCCATACAACAAAATGTACTCAATACAATCACATTGTATAAAAATCATTGATTAAATTGTGTCATATTTTGTAGTAGTGCTGTTCAATCTCAGACGAAGGATCATGAAACAGCATTAAGCTCTGCAGTCTGAGTCACTGAGCTTCATAAAGGGTTTATTTTTACCTTCCTTGAACCGGAGCTTTATTTGACAGTTTGAAAACTCTCTCAGAAAGCTGAAAAAATTACAGCTGACAGGGTTGACATTGGGCCAGTGGAAGTGAATATATTCATGAAATGGGAGCCTGTTCCCCTCATGGATGTTTATTATTCCACTTTACATTGAAAGCAGTCAGGACCTCTGTGTAAATGGCTTCTCTTTGGTCCTGCCTGCTTTGGAATTGTAATCTTATGAATGCGCTGCGGCCTGGTGGGAGATCCTGGTTTGTGGTTTTGCAGAAAGCCCAGGCACAGCCGTGGGAGCGATATCTGGCTTCTTTTGTAGCCCGGATAGCATACATTACCTGATTAATTAATCAACAAATGGCTCTAGTAAGGCATAAAACTCTGGGGCTGGGAATGCTAATAATAGTGAGGCTGCTATCTATCACCAGAGCAGGTGACAGCCTCCCTCGCCTCGTTCAAGGACTTTCATTAACTCTCTCAGGGAAGTTTACCTTCCTCTGTTCCTCATCCAAATTTATGTCCGACCGGCTCGATCCTTCCAAAACACACCAACACCCAAAACTTATGAAAACTTACCAAACTTACCACTTACCAAAACTTTATGCCTCTGAATGGGTAATAAGAGAGTGTGTTCTCAGGTTGCCTTGCCATCAACTCTCCACTTCACACTGCAGTAATATTAATGACTCTGTGATGCCTCCGTCTTCAGAAGTAGCAAAACAGACAACAGAAGACGGGACTTCTGTAGGTTGAGATGTGAGGATGGGAAAGATGTGACGCAGCACCTGATGGTTGATGATGCGTTATTTTTCAACCAACACCTTGGAAATAAGAGATGAGGCAAGCGAACCACATCTTGTTTATTTTAGCAGAGCTGCAGCGAGCACAAACAACATGTTTACCTGGAGAGAATTTTGCCTGAATCTGCAGAATCTGCACCACGAGACAAAAGCACTACAGGCAGCTCGTCCACCATCTTTGTTTTTGGTGGCATTTCCCGCTGCTTTTCAAACTGGTCTGAAGTGGTTTTGCCAATCATTGCAAAAATAGCTACCAATGGAAAGCCATTTGGGCATAAAATTCATATCAGTGATATCAACTTCAGTTCAGCTCTACTAGTACTCAAATTTGGAGAACATGTACTCAGTTTTGGTCAACTACTGCATGAGTAGACTTTACTAGTGAATCAAAAAGTGTCACTAGTACTACTAGTGGATCTTTGGCTAGTAGTACTAGTAGACTACAAACTCTACTAATACTACTAGTGAGTTATTTTGAGTCTACTAGTAGTAGTAATAAAGCCAAAAGATTCACTAGTAGTACTAGCAGACCAAATGCATATGAAGTAGGAGGGATTATAACCCAATCCAGCACCCTGATTGGTTGTAATATTTTCAAAAGCCAATAGGAAGGCTCAAATTGATTTTCCCCACCCCCTTATTAGCATGTGAGGCTTACTTGTAGTTCTAGTGAACATTTTTAAGTCTTCTAGTACTACTAGTAAACCCAAAACAGTCTACTAGTAGTACTAGTGACGCTTTTGATTCACTCGTGCAGTAGTTGACCAAAACTGAGTACATGTACTCCAAATTTGAGTACAAGTAGAGCTGAACTACTGTTGATATCACTGATATCAATTTTATGCCCAAACAGCTTTCCATAGTTACTGAAAATTGAGAATGAACTGATTTTAGAGGTCATAGGTCAAAGGTATGGTTAATGTGTTTGAAGTCAAATCAAAATCGTCAATCGTCAAACTCTACACAGATGTCCACTCTGAAGCGGGCTTATGATTGGTCAAAGGTCAATCAGTCTCTGTTTTATTCATTACTTGTAACAACAATATACTTAGAGTGTTTTTACGAGTTTTCTCTAGACCTTAAACAAATGTCCAAACTGGTTCAAAAATGAACTGGATAGATTTTAGATGTCAAAGGTCATGAGTGTTCACCCTTGCGTGTGTCGCAATATCTGCAGAATGGATATTTAAATAAAGCCAATAAAATGTGGCTCTGTGTTTACATATCTCACAACCATGAAACAGGATATTGTTCAAACATTGCAAAAATGTCCACTCAACTCTGATAAACTGTCAGATAATGGAGGTCACAGGTCAAGGTTATATAGTATTTGGTTTATGTTTATCCTATGCCCGTGAACAGAATATCTCTATATTTATTAAAGAAGTTTCCTCCCCACTTTGCACAAATATCCATTCTGACAAAAAGGCAAACCATATATATTTTTGGGGAAAAAGCCAAGGTCGACTTAGCCTCAAATCTTACGTCAAAATATGGAGCTACACAAATAAACGAGTACAATTTCTGCAAACATCCCCACAGAAGTAACCCTAGCCTTCTCCTTTGACCGCCTCAGTATTTTTACTGTCCTGTAACTGTAAACCTTGAAGAGTAATAGAAGTTCTGGTTTCTTTTGTTTGGATCAACATCAATACAGTTCAGGATTTGTCTTGGGGAAACATACAAACATGGAACAAACTGTAGGGGACTTCAGTCACACAGCTATCGGCAGTGGCCTCGTAGGGAGGGCCCACATCAAAGTGGGGCGGAGGAGCTGAACGACTCTACCAGAGACTTTTGGAAGTCTATCGGGACACTCTCTGGTCCAATGACAACATGGTTCTGCTGCTCACTTGAGGAGTCTGAGCCCTGCCAGTGGGAACCGGGCTGGAACTCAGGATTAGCCACCAAACCTCTGATGACGCACAAACCCTAATGTCATGTTTTATACACCCAGTGCTAAAAAAACAGAAAATCCATGGCACCAGTTTGGGTTTAAAGAGGGCAGACTGTGGTGACTCTTATACCTGTCTCTGCCAGATAAGCGTCCCATTTAAGACAACGAGGGGAATCTAATAAACAGCCGTAATGATTTGAAGTTAATTGTGTCAGGAGAGGAGAAAAGACTCAGACATTTCTGCTACACTCTTAAACCAGTATTGGCATGCTGGCATTAATCAGAGCTGGCATTAGGATGGTTATATTGAGGGTAAGGTTGATGAGGCCTGATAATAAGATATTGATTGGCAGCTAAAACTTGGCAATGAAGTAATTACAGAAGTTTGTAGAAGACAACTTAATTCAAGTCCAAACAGAATAAGTTTTATACTAAGATAAAGATTTCCCCATAGGAATGAAAAGTGACTTCTTCAAGTGGTTTCAAAACACTGCAAGTGTTTTGTTTATGCATTTCCACAGAAGCAACTATTATCCAAGTTTAAGACGTGTTCATTGTTAACTATAGGCGGATTTTGTTTAAGAATTTGAAGAGGCAACTGCAATTTAACCTTACTAATACATCAGACAAGTTTTGAAGGGGCCTACTGAAAGAAAGCAGGATGCGATTTTCTTTGGAGGAGACTAGATGCACAGGATAGGATGGGAAAAGGGGGAAATGCAACTAATGGATTAATTACTGGATTTAAAGCAAAACAGTAGTAAAACTATCTGGATGAGTTTGGTTAAAATCATACCCCTTTGTATTCATTGTGCTATAGTTGTTAGCTAGTTGATTAGCCTCATCCTGCTGGGCTCTGTGGTAATGTAAACACACAGATTAAAAACACTGGGGTAATATTTATATCAGGACTGAAAATAAGTTTGATAACAGAGTAGAGGAGGCAGAAGAGCAGCATACAAGTGGATTGAAGTGCAGACAACCCAAAGGTGCTATTTGGTGTTTTGGTCCAATTAACTTTGACCAGGCAACTGTATATTTTTTTCATAAATATCAGCCAATATCAGGGGATCTCCAATGGTAAATTTTCAAAAGGTTAATTGATGAACTTAAATGGAGCAGTGGTCTGTCAAGAGTACAGGCTGCAGTGCTTATGTAGTTGTGTTTTTGAGGGAAATTGTTTGATGGTGTAGGTCAATGTTTTGTGATAATAACTGAGGTCAGTGACTTTGACCTTTGACTTTCAAAATCTGGCTTTTTATCCTTGAGCCACAATGGAAATTTGTACAAAGTTTGTAGAAATCTCTCAAAGCATTTTGGGGAGTACAAGTTTACAAGCAGGGATGATATGAGGCCCTATGACCTTGACCTTTGAACCATGAGCTCCCTGAGATTTCATGTTAAAACACATTGTAGAAAATACTGTTTTTCTCAGAGTATTACAAAAACATGAACTGGAACAAAGGTCCCTAACTGAAGCCTTACGATAAAGCTATCAATCCATAAGAAATGACACGAGATGGTCACTTTCTGATCATCTTTTGAGGCCCACATCTCTATTAAAAGCTGCTACACAATTACGTTCCATTTGCATTCTCATAAACTCAGATCTTATTTCTCTTCTGCAGTCCAGCAGAGCGAATCCTGTTTAATGATCCGTCCCTAAGCATCTATCTCAGTGTGGCAAACAGCCCGCCAGAGTGATGAATACACAAAAACAGAGGGGGTCTCAAAAGACAAAGAATAATGGTGAGGGGAGATGCAGATCGCAAAACCACCTGGGTGGAAATACATTCAGTTGAGATTACATGGGCATAGACAGCGGCAGGAGGAGTGAGATGTATGTTTGTGAATCGCTCTGATAGGCAGCCAGAGATCTCCAGGACCATAAAACTGCATTTAAAGCTCGAGTTACTCGGTGTGATCCATCACCATTTGCTCCTGATAAAGCGTAATCGGTCATCAAACATCATTTGGGCGCTCTGTAATCCAACATGTGTCAGTCATATATATATATAAATGATATATTATCATCATGATGTGTTGAGTTATTATGAAAAAAATGAGGCATTCAATCAAAGTGTCTCGAGTTCATAATCCCATAAAAAATAATGTTCTCAAATATGGCTGCACATTAAGTACAGTGCTCAGTAGTTGGCTGTGTTGAATGAATCTACTTTTCCTCGAAAAGCAGTCAGTAAATAGGTGCTTGGTTCAATATGATACATCCTCATAATTCAGAGAAAACAGAAGGGTTTATACCAGGAGCAGTGGGTGCCTCATACATCATCTTCATTGATTTACAGGCTAATAATACTTCAAGGCTGCAGCACAACAGAGGAGGAAGAAGTCAAAGACAGAATTACCAAAGAGGGAAAAAAAGTAAATTATGCAAATCCTCAAAGCCAGTTTGATTGTTACAATCATTTAATCTGGGGAGTAGATTTCAGAGAAGCTAATCGCTTTTGACATCTTCTGTGGGGAATTTGTGGTTTGTTCACGGGAAGCTGCTGACTGAAGGAGGACAGCACCAAAAAGAAGCTGTCTGTTCCTCCCACTGAGATGTGTGGTTTTCCGAGAGTAAGATAGATTTAATGTCACGTGATGCACTCACCGTATGAGGTGTTAAATAGTCTGGCATTATTCAAACCTGCGAGTGGAACAGGTGAGCCAGAGAGAAGAAAGGGACCGCATCTATCAATTTGAGTAAGTGATGAGGAGATAATTTCAAGGGCAGACAGAGAGAATCATTACAGTTTCTGCTCGGCCAACCTGAAAGTTAATCCAAATCTCCCAAGGCGAAGTCCCCCGCAGACGTCTGATGTGGCGTCTCACCCCCCCCTGTTTGTCGCAGTCAGGACGAAAATAAATAACGACGCCTCCACCTACTGAATTTCACGGAGATAATCTATAAGGCTCTGTGAAAAGTACACTTTTTTTGTTCTGCCGAGAGAAAATCAAAAAGACTTTTTATCATTTTATTGATGGCAGAGAAGTACGCTGCAGGAATTTTGGACCAGCCCGCCTCAGACGAAGAACAACACACATCACAGGCTTTGTTTTCATGCACTCAAACAACCAGAACAAGAGCCTGATCTGCATTAAACCGCATCGTTAAAGCCACACTGTGTAGTTTGTTCTCCCATCTAGCGGTGAAACTATATTTTGCATACAAACAAATAGTGCTCTCTAGCGCCTCGATTTTTCAAATGTGTATTGCAACCGCCGAAGTCTATAATAGCCGGTATGTGCCTAGAAGCTTTGTCTTCTCTTTTCGCTTTTTTGCCGACAAGGATTCCCTCTCCTGTGGTGTGGCATAAGTATGATCTTGCATTATGAATGAAAGTGCAGTGCATGCTTTCACATTGCCGGGGCAGTGACAAGCGCGTCTCGCTGTGCTCCTTCTCCATTTCAGTCACACCGGCTCTGAGTGAAAACGCTTTTAGCCTTAGCCAGTAGTACTACGTAGTGCTGTATGTCCCTCTCGGCTGTTCATAGTTTTATAGACCGATAGGACATGGAAGCCTCTATAGGACTTATCTGTCCTATGTAAATACAGATAAGAAATTCGTTCAGGAAGACAAGTCAGATTGTTGGCAGAGGCAATCTGGCACAAATGAGGACATATTCATGAATGTAGACATTGTTTTTAGCTCATAAATTACTTAAAACGCTATGCATTGTCCCTTTAAGACACGCCAAGGAAAAGATGCTGATCTGACACAGGAGAGTCAGGGGTCTGTGCCATGCAATCTACAATGACTGTGAGCTGCCCAACCAGCGTCCAGGGAGAAGTGCAAGCTACGAGTGAGACGACAGCGGAAAGTGTCTGCAAATGCAACAATCAGCATAAATGCTGACAGCTTCATGAGAAGTTTTATCAGATTTTGACTGCATTTCTATATTAAATGAAAAACAAATATCAACACCACATACTCCTCTATAGTGAGGATATTTTTGCTCCACTTTGGACATGTTTTGACGAGAGTTTGTTTCAGGTAGTGGCTCACACTTTGTAGCACAGAAGCGCCCAGCACTTGGGCCAACGTGTTGTTTTTAAATATGCTTTGCAAATACAGTTTGATATGACTTGACTTCAAGAAAGCTATAGAGGATTTAGAGGACTGCATCAGCTTGAAGCTTTGCAAGTTGAATCCACTTGTTGATAAACCTCATTGGCAAATCCAGCTGCTTGGCAAACTTAGTAGATCTCCCGCCAACGCTATCTCAACCAAGAACTGGTGGTTACAGTCTCTTGAGACTTGCATTAACTTCTAACTTTCAGCACATTTGAAGCTACAGCCTCTCTCTCTCCTTGAAGGACACTGATTGCTCTGGTCATTTCCAACCAGCATCATGAATACGAGTTTGAAACTCTGCTAGCTGAACCCACCTGATGAAAGAAATGGCATACGGCGAATCTAGCTGTTTTACATAGATAAACAGGGGTTGCCATGTTTGTCTACCTTGCTAACAGCTGCTTCCTCTGTTGTTTCTGGCACATTTGACTTGTATGGTGTATCCATACATGTCATGAAAAGATCACTTCCATGTAAACAATACATTTGGTTATCTAAAAAGATTCAGTCTTGCCAGGGAGACTAAAAACTGCACATGTAAACAGCTTCGGATAAACACAACAGCATATCAACATGGTGCCTGATCTCTGCGTGGTGCTTCACCTGGGGCAAAACCCTGACAGTGGCATGTAATTTTAATCGTGGCTTGTTAGGAAGGTGAGGCTGTCTGTCCCCTCGTTCTCTGAGTGTTGTTGTGGCTGTTGTGAGTAAACACTTTCTACCTGGGGTGAGACACACACATGCCCTGTACAAAAATCCAATAAGACAGTCGGAGGCAGAATAAGAACAGTTTTTTGTCTATCAGAGGAATCACACTGTGACCCGCCGATCGTTAACCGGCATTAAAGGGGCATCCGTTATCGTCGAGTGGCCTCAGCGTAGAGTCACCACTGCAGGTTTCCAGGGACACACACCCCAGAGAGGAACAGGAGGATGTTCTCCTGTCGTCCCTCCAGCCACCAGCAGACGATTATCTCCCTCCCCGCGGAACTCATTATCCACAACCTGTAATGTCAGTCAGTGCTTCTCAGCTCAACAAGACTGCTTTAGGACAAGATGCTGCGATTTGATGAAATCAGACATATTTTCTTAAGACTTGAACAGCCTGATGGGAAAGAATTTGGATTCAGAAAATTAAAAAGGCAGGCTGATTAGGGCCAGTGTATTGTTTTAACTGGCAACATAGATGAAAGATTTTTTATTTAATATTTGTTTTCCACTTGTATGTGAGGACATATTAAAAAGCTGTATGAACACCAGAATTGTGAACACATTTTGAGACTCCAGTAGCAATATTAATTTTGACAGTACTTTTTAATTTAGTTTCAGTTTTAGTCTTTTGCCTAAAATATTATTTAGTCATAATTTAGACATCTAAATTGTTTTAATTTTAGTCTAGTTTTAGTTGATGAGATTTCACAACATTTTAGTCGATGAAATCTACTGTAAATTTAGTTGACTGAAATATGAAGTGTAAAGTGTAAGGCATTTTTTATGTTTCCTTGAAACCTATTTACTGTCTAGTTTTCGTCAGGGGGAAAAAAGGTTGTTGACAAAAACAATGACGAAAACAGTTAGTCAACAAAATTAACACTGTCCAGTAGAAATAAAAAAAAATATTAAAACTGTGTAATAAGTTGAACAACAGGCTGTGCTTTCCCATTTGTGGTGTCTGCTCAACTTTGCATGACTCTATAGTTTAGGCCCCTCCCACTTTGATTTTAATCACAGTTTATATTCTGAAAGCACCTCCTCGACATAAGCATAATCATTGCATTGCTGCAAGAAACTACCCTGACATCCTACAAAATAATTGAATAAATAAATAAATAAGACTGAAACAGATACATAAATGCTATTAGTCCTTGATTTGTCACAGTAAGGAGACAAGTTTTGTTCCAGAAATGCTCACAAGCAGCAGAACAGCACACTTTTAAAGAAGAGGAGAGCTTGGTGTTATTAAAATGAAAAAAGGCTGCGTTTCATTTATGTTTCAGACATCCCCATCCAGTTAAAGAAATAAAATGACCATTCAGTGGTCAGCAGTGTCTTTACATCTTATTGAGTCAGCTAAGCTCACTTGAAACCTCATCATGGGTGATACAAAAGGAAAAATGCAGCGGATACTTTGCACCATCCCAACTAGAAAACTAAAACAGTCAGCTGAGTCCAGCCAAGCTGATACCACAAACCCATGCCGTAACAAATAAGTGTTGCTTAACAAGAACCTTAAATCTCCATTTCTTATTTTATTTTATTTATTTATTTTTCTTTTTGCAGCATAAAACAATGTTATTGGTTACCTTGCATGTTGGTGAGTGGGTTGTATAAAATATAGCCAATTCAAAGTATTGAAAATTATTTTCACAAAAACACACTGTTTATTTATTAAAAAACAACATGTAAAACATTCTTTTGTATTAGAAGTGCCATACAAACTCATGTGTTTTACTGATTGATTTAGCAGTATAGCATTTTGATCATTTCATGAAAGCTGAAATTCTGGAGATAAAAGGTTTTGGCTAACAATAACAATAGAATTGAAATTTAGTTTTACATAATTACAGTAATAGTGCTCCGAGAACAGGAAGCTCCACCAAAGCATTTTGTTTTTTACATTGTTAGCTGTAACTGCCCCATCACACATTGTCAAGACATCCATGGGTCTGCACCTGTATTTGAATCACCACTAAAATGTTATTAAGCCTTCCTTGCACCATGGCCAGCATTCACAAAATAATCACCAAAACCTGTTGAGAACTTTCTGAATTATCCTGCTTATGGAGAGACAGACAGATGGACAGACAGACCAACAAATGGATAAATGCCGGCAACAACACAACCTCCTTGTTGGAGGTAAAAATGCTAAAAATCTCCATAAAGCTCTCCAACAATATTGTGAATGTCTTACCTGCGGTTTTTGTTGAGGTGGTATCAAACTAGCATCAATAGTATCTTACTTTTTTACTGATAATACAGACGCTGATTTAATAATTAATGAATAAATAACCCATTTACTCACTATGTCAGACAAAACCATATCAAATTCTCAAAAAGAGTGCATAAATTTCACCTGAAGATGCCAAAAACAGACTAAAATGCAAAAACATGTACCACACAACACCATTAAAATCTCCCCTTTGCATATCACTCAGCCCTAATATGGATTTATAGTGTGTATTATGCTTTAAAATAATCCAATTGATATGCAGTTTTACTCTAATTTGCCACATTTCCTGAGCCACCGTGTGAAAACAGTAGGCAGAGTCACAGAGGGAGGGAGGATGGGATACTGAACGGTTCACGCCAGGTGAGAAAGTGGCGTGTCCTGCTCCGCTGAGGTATGACATGCATTTATTCATGACATCAGGCCGTGCACCAGCAGGGGGACATCCTACCGTAAGACACAGGAAAAATGATTCTCACCAGAAACCCCTACGCCTCTCAGGTCTCCCAGCAGAGCAGAGAAGACACCATCATGTTTCAGGGACGCTCATGGTCTTCCCCCATCAAAATAATGAAAAACAAAACAATCTACAGCTGTATGATTGTGTGATGTCTCACATTATTGTATTTAAATGAGAGTCTTCAACACAACCAACATCAGTGTCCCTACCTGTTTACCATACAGAGGTTGTTGTATGGAAATGAAGATTTTCTGCCTGAAGTACACATGCATAGAAATTGGTACGGTAGAAAATTGTTTTCAGACTTACATTTATCTTTCTGGCCATGCCAGTCAGTATTTCCTGTTATTTTTTAGCTTGCTGTCATCAGTCCGTCGTTTTCTGCACACTCCTTTTACAAAATTTATCTTTCTGGCTCGGCCTGTTTTCCCTTCGAGCTTTTTATTTTTCCTTATCTGAGTGTGTGTGTCTGATGTCTTCAACAAAAACAACAACAAGCCACCCCTGGTCTGGTTTGAGGACATTTAGATAACCAAAGACAAACAGATATAGCCTCAAAAGATCCAACAATTCATGTTTTGCCCTGTGACAGGGACATTAATAACTCAAGATTATTACTGAAACCTATTAAGTAGGGATGCAAAGATACATTTGATATGTGCTAATATTGGCCCTGATGACAGAAATCAGCTCATCAAAGAACAACGTGGCATGAATAATGTCAGTAACTGATGTTTATCAATTGTGTCATATCAATTTAATGCTAACATCTAGCGGAGCTAATTGCTAAGAGGAAGGTTGTTTGCCAAGCAGAAACAAACAACCTTTTGGCCATGCTCCCAACGACAGCATTATAACAGTGGTAGGGCGAAAAAGTGACACAAAGAAATCAAAATTAGTAAAAACATTCAGTTAAGTTATTTTAAATATTAAGAGTAGTGCAATCTCAACAACTGCATTTTAAAGGAAGTCCCCATTGTGGGCTCCATTATGCCATATGACTTCCAAAGCCTTCCTCTACTTGAATACCAGACAAAGATTTTATTTTTTACTGCTTGCAGCCATCTTTGGAACAACATTTATCTCCCAACTGTTACAAAAAGCCACAAAAGGGCAGGCAGCTCTATCTCCTTAGTTTCTTCCTTTGTTTTTGTGAGGATGCCACCACCACCTACCTTAAAGAGGTACTTATATGGTCTGTACCGGAATGGAAAATGGACTAGATGCTATCCAAACTGTGAAGAGTTGAGCTGAGTTGAGCAGATCCACAAATGGACCATAACAGAGTCTCAGACTGAGAACACAGCACTATCAGGGGTATTCTGCATCAATCTTCATTTGTATAGCACCAGTTCATAACAAGTGCAATCTCAAGGCATTTTACAATAGAGCAGGCTGAAGACAAACTCTTCATTTTATAGATACACATATATGCATATACTGTATACAAATGTATATTGTATATATTTGTATATACAGTTACATAAATCCTGAGATGTATTCATCCAGGTAGAGACAAGGGGACTAAAAATAAGAATTTATGATGGAGACAAAACCATGGACACCCAGATCACAAATCTGTCCTCATCACATTTGTCTCTGCTGTACATAAAAACAAGTTTCTTTTGAACATTAGTGACTGTGAACACACTCTAGCAGCCATCAAAAATGAGTATCTGAACCAGATTTAAGGGAAAATAAGGGCGCTAAAAAAACTTAAATTCCTTTAGGTCTGAGTAGGATGTGAGCATCCTAACCCAACACTCCAAAGGAAGAGAAGCATAAAAAAGCCTGGACTAAAGCAAATTTCAAGCATAAAAACGGTCAATAACTCAGAGTCAGCAGCCTTTTTTTGGGGCTGTTCTTCCATCCTTCAGAGACTCAGCTGTACTCCTTTGTTTGTGCCTTCATACTGTACGTGGGTATGTGTGTAAGTGTGTAGGAGGCCACGGTGGATTTTCAAAATCCCGTCGACAGTTAATCCGCTCTTATTGAGAAATGCTCTTCTTTTACTGCCACAGAGCAGACAGCGTGTAGACACATGGAGCCGCTTCACAGTGAATGGCTGAGGATGCTCTCCACTTTAGAATGACAAAGTATCAGTATCAAAGTGTGCGAGTGTGTGTGGGCCGGGAGGGCCGACTGTAAATCTACAACTCAAAGTTACAGTTTGTAGGGGTTGGTTTGAGTTTGTAAGATGAAAAACAACGTTCATCTGTTTGCTGGGTGTGCCAATTATTCATTTTTAAGCAATAGCAGCTACACACAAGCATCTGCGTGCGTGTTCGTCTATATGCCTGTATATCATAGACAGCTTGGCTTTCCATATTTCAAACAGCCTGCGAAATACAAAGGACCAGGCCCGGCCCGACATGATTGCCTTTAATGTTTCACATAAATCACTGAGTTGTGTGTGCTTGTGTGTTTGTGTATTGTGTGAGAGGACGGGGGAGGGCCATTTTTTTTTTTTTTTTTGCACACGCTCAGAGGAACATTTCAAATCCCTGACACTCCTGATTAAAGCCTCTCATTACAACACAAATAAACAGTCTAAATGCATTCATACAGCCATTTATTAAAGTATATGAGCGCGGTGAGGAGGGAGGCTTCTGAAGGACAATTTACATAGACACACTTGAGCGACTCAGAGGGAAATTCAGGTGTCGGCGTTTGCTTTGTGTGCATGCGTGGGTGTGTGTTTGTGTTTGTGCCAGTGAGGCAAAGTCATGCTGAGTCTTTGGTATCACAGTGTTTACTGTAGGGATCAAAGATTAGCTGTATTTCCCTTGTCATTGAGATATTAAAACCCTAAATAAACTCTTTGCTAAGAACTTCTGAGAGGTGACACATTTAAAAAACACACTTTTTAATGAGCAGGAGCAATGCTAACCTTGCAGTGCAGCTGGATCAGCCTGATTCAGCATTTGTAATCAAGAAGATCCATCTTGCCAAGCTACAATCCACACCAACTGTGCTTGAGAGAGTCCTTTAGAGCAGGAAGAGGTAGGAGCCACAAACATGTGGACAGCATAAATTACTCTTCGTACAGAGATTAGCATAGATGCTAACAGCTTAAGTAGCAGTTTTATGAGATCTGGACCACGTTTACTCACTTTTGACATAATTTGGCAAGTTTGGTCTGCATAGTGGTCCATGCTCTGTCATTTACACCGCAGCAGTGGTGCCTGCCTACTACATTATCTGATTAGCCTTTTACAAATGTAATTGACAGTACGATCATCCAATCTCCTGCCAGATAGGCTTTCAAAAAGGTTCTGCCCATTCCTAGACACTCTTTATGGGCTCTTTTCCTGATGGACTAGTGAAATACCGTATATTGAACGGTCTATCTGGTGTGTCTGGGTAGAGCCATTCACTATAGGTCATCAGTGTTTTGACTAATTACACAGAGCTCTGGATACAATATCCAATCAGATGAATCTTCTGCTATAAGTTGCTGTGTGAAACTTCAAACGTAGCCTAGATTACATGCAAGTTCTTACTAACTTCTGAGTTTACACTCTGCTCATGTTTGAGGTGTGCACCACATGAGATAGTCAACCTAGGCTTAAGTAATATCTTAAGGCCTCTGAGAACAAAAGAGTACAAAAGTTGAACGTTTCATCAAGCTTCTTTGACATTTTGAGAGAGATACATCTCTGATTGCCTGAAAATCTAGTTCTGAAACAGCTCATATGGCAGTTAAGATACATTTTTCAGGACTGTGTGGGCATGGTTGCAATCACTTTGTCACGGATGGGGATTGGGCTGGAGTAAAGTAGCTTTATTGCCTGGGTGGGCAGAACTTTGTGTTATTTATTACATCATAAATGATCATCCAAAGCCCACCAACTTTACATCCAGTTTTCAAGCAACCTCAAAAATAACTGCACATATTCCAAAAACTGTGCAAAAATCAGTCCAAAGATTTTTGGTTGATAGACTGTATATATGACCATAAAAGAAGAAAGTGTTTGCTGACTTGTGGTCCCAACACAAGGAGCGTTACTTTCAAACCAAGCAAAGAAATAAATCGTCCTTCCTATATTTTAGGTTCCTTCCCATAAGCAAAAACTCTATGGGGGCCTCTAAGGCTTGGGCCAGACAAAACAAAACCCACGGTTCACAAATGTCCATAGATTTGCAAATTTCAGGAAGAGTTTGCACACAGAATTTTGATTTTTTTTATCCATGAAACACTTTTTTTAATGTTTTTAGATCTAATAAAGCAAATAGACCAAGAAAATAAGAGCTAAAAGGCATACCTCTAACCCATAACAGGTTATATAATCATTGCAATATTGAAACGTTCATTAAACATTGCATAATTTCCTCAAAACAACACGCAGGTTAGTTTAATCCACACTCATCCAAATGTCTGAACAAAAACAAGCATGTTACTATTTGCAAGACACTTTTCTAAACAGCCATTTGTAAGCAGAAACATGTCAACATGTCAAGTCTCATCCCCATGAGCATGCACGCTCATATTTGGCAAATGCTTCCCCAGCCAAGCCCACACACACACACACACACACATACACAGACTCAGAGACACAGGGCGGGGAGGGAGTGGGGCAGCGCTGTGGTTTCTCTGAGTGGAGGAGCTACAGTAGGTGGCTCGGGCTGTGACCTAGATACAGTACGGCACACTGCATTCCTAATGGGCCGTTTTGATCACTGCCACTCTCTGTATCCTCAGCCTGGATGCTGCTGCTGTGTGACACAAACACAGGAAGACACTCAGCATTCAGCAAATGCAACATGCAGGGTCTGCTTGGCTTTTTAAAATGGCAACCGTGGACGTGAAAGTTCCAGATTTTGGGAAAAGTTTTTCAGACAATTTATCCACTGGAATTAAACAATCTAGAGATGTTTTCTTTGTTGCTAATTTAACTCATTAAACGTTAACTCAATAGGATGTCTAGATGGCCAACTGTTCATTATAATAGTTACGATAATGACTGGATCATAAATCAATCTGGTTTCAAGCCTCTTTTCCATCCTTCTACCTAATTCCTTATTGACTGACATGTTGATGAGTCTAAAGACGGATGCATTTTGTGATTTCCATGATGCCCGGCTTCAGGACAGGCGATGGAAGAATCGCGGCAGGCTTTCTGTCTTGTAAAACGTCACTCTTTGAAATACAGGCTTGGACCCACACCGGGCCAAAACACTGTGCTTGAGTCCGTCGAGGAAGCAGACAGCAAAACCGCTGATCCGTGATATACATCCCCCTCAGCGCACAGAGGGAGACGGCAGAGGTCTTTCTGTCAATGCCACGATGAATCTCCAGGGCAGCTGTGGAGGCGGAGGAGGTGGAGAGAAGAGGGATGCGGGTGGAAATATGGAGAGAGTGAGGGAGGGAGTGACAGTAATTGTGAGTAAAGTGAGGATGAGTAAGAGTAGGAACCCAGAGGAATCTCAGGGATAGTGACTGTACATCACGAGAGGGTCAGATAAATAAGCACCAGCACTCCTCCTCTGCCTCCTGGTCCACTACAGCTAGATTGCACTGCTGCTTCTCAAAGGCAGAGGGTATTCATCAGGCTATCAAAGAAAAATCAAAGGTAGGGGATGGAGAGTATGTCAAATTAAACATGCTGCATGTAGCACTTTTCAAGTAATGAGATGTGGTAAACAAACTTCAGCAAGCATAGAGTAAGATAATGAGACAGCGGGATCAATAAGATCATTTTCAGCCTCTTACATATCACACTGCAGACATCAAATGGAATTTCAGTTATAATGACCAAGAGAAGAAAGAAAAGAGGCATTATAAGAAGGTGAATATTCTGGAAACTTTACTAACACATTAAACTCTTAAAGTTTGATAAAAAAAGAGGGCCAAGAGGGATTGAGGGGGGGTATATCATGCTTGTGCCAGAGAGCTGTAAGGTTTATGGGAAATGTGGAAGGAAAAATATACCATTGGATTAGGACAAATGCTAAGAATCATAGCAGAAGCATAAAATTCTACCAAGGCCAAGCTTTTGTCTTTCAGTAACCCTATCAAATATACTGACAGAATATTGGACTTAACAGCAGAATATCCAAAGCTTTCCGTTTCTGCATGTGCATGGTTATCTTATGCATAGACCATCAAAGAAATCACCATAAACTGGCCCCTCTAAGAGAAGATACACTTTCACTTGCAAGGCCAAATCAAAAAGGTACTTTAAATCCTTTGTCCCTACAGTCATTGTTGTTTTTAAACAAGCTGTAGGGAAACTTGATGGGAACGATGCACCCCTGAAATTGTGCTGACTCTGTGTATTAACATGTATTTCCTTGTATTATGTCTGTGGTATCTGGGTTAATGCTTTTTTCTGATACGAGATATTCTAATGTGTGTTTTAACTTCTGTTGCAAACCAATTGTCCTTAGGGGACATTAGAAAATTTTAAATCAAATCAAATAACTGCACCTGAAATCATCTAAAAACCATGTGCCAAAATATTAAATTGTTTTGCACACCTACAGCTTGGTTGCTTTGTTCCGATTCAGTTGAAAAAACAAATTTGCATATTTACATTTGGTCATTTCATGTTCACATGGCTGTAAACTGAGGTGGGCCGAGTCCAGGCCAAGTCCAGGCCTAGTCCCACAGAAGGCCTCAGCTGCCCTTATGTGATTACGTCCTAGCCAGCGTTGCCAGGACTACAACATTATGGGAAAAAAACGCTTGTAGGCTAAGCTACCCAAAAAACAACCCACTACTTAATAGCAGATGTTAGAGCCCTATGTAAGATCATACAGATGAGAATATTTATCACCCTGCAGCATGCCTTATGTATAGGTGTTAACAAACTACACATAAAGAGGAGGGGCTGTTAATGCTTGGAATTTCCAGATTGAAGCTAATTTCCGTAACCGTTTATTCCAAGTTAGGGATCAGGTATGGGAGCCTCTGCCAGCTCGGCACTTTGCCTCGTCCACCTGTTCCCTGTACTGCTCCGGCCTCCTGATAGTCTTCGTCCAGGCCTGCACCGGCCCCATATTCTGCTCCTTAGATATTCTTCAAGATGTCCCCGCCACGATGCATCAATTGCCCCAGTGGGCTGGTCCAATCCACCAGGTCCTGGGGCATTTCCTGGGGTTACCAGGTTTTACCGACACAGAGGACGTTTGGAACTTTTGGAACCATTACAGAAGAAGAGCTTTCAGTTTATTTAAAGACTTTCCGTTTTTGGTTTTTATTCAACATTTGCAAAGATGGAGACCACTTTCTATGACGACTCCATGAACGCCTTACCTCACATGGACTCTTCCTTCAGCTTCAGCAGCCCCAAAGCCCTAAAACAAAACATGACCCTGAACCCGCCAAGGTGGTTATGTTTTTGCCAGCGTGGTTTTTCTGTTTGTTTGTTAGCAAGATTACGCAAAAACTACTAGATGGATTTTGCTGAAATTTTCAGGAGATGTTGGTAATGGCCCAACTTAAAAATGATTAGATTTCGGTGGTGATCCAGGTAACCACCTAGCTGTCTAAGAAATAGCAATATCAACATGATTCTGAGTGCTAGTTGTGGGTCATGATGGTAACTTTATCATGAAACTATGTGAGCTATGCAATATGTGAGATACCTTGGTGGAGGTTTGCGATCTCCAAGTGCTTTCTAGTTGAGATATATTTTACTAACATTTTTGTGTGTATTTATACTAATGCATTAAGTAATGCCCAACAGGGAGTTTTATGGAATGGTTATAGCCGATTATTGCAATTATTCATGTGAAAAATTGCTATTTCCATGCTGTAATGGCAGATTTTGTCATATTTTCCTCATGTCTATTAATTTTTGTAATATTTCAAATTGGCCAATGGGCAGCAATGGTTAATAGGATGGGGCTGCATGGGGCAAAATTGCCCATTTATCTGGTTCAGTACCTTCTATTTCGTCTTAGTTGCTGGTCTGCACGCTGTGGGCGGAAGAACTGAACTGTGTACAAAAGTAGTGGCTTGGTAGTGGCAAAGTAAGTTTGTAGATGTATTTGGTACATTGCAGAATCACCCTACACTGTTTTTGTGACTTGTTTTTACTTTTTAAAATACACAGCGAGGTGTGACCCCATCTGCAGCAATATATAGTCTCGGCCTCTGTGCCAGCTCTTTCTGTACAAATGAAGAGTTAATCTCCATCACTGTTGCTAATGTTCAGGCTAATGCCATCTACCTCATACAACCCTACTTCAAAAATCCTCAACTATGCCTTTCAGATGTATAAAGAGGTGAGGAACAGATGTAAAACAAGAAAAACTACATTTAACTCTTGAAAAAATGAAACTATTGATGTCAAATTGTACCCAATCAGTGATGATGAGGTGAGCTATTATGAGAACATTTGTGTATTTTGCCAAAGTATCAGCTAAAGTTTTAATATCAGGATACAGATATTCAGCTTTTAGGCCAATACCTGTCGATACCAATATCATACTGATAATATTGTGCATCCCTAGTTTAAAGTGATTTAAAAATAAACATCAAAGAGAAGATATTAAATTTTCAAGCTGATTAACTTTATTGTTTTTGTAAATATTCACTCATTTTGACTTTGATGCCACAGTGTCTCAACTTCATTGGAACTGTGGATCATCTCCAGATCTAATCTGGACCTGTATCCAGAAGAAACAATTGCCTTTGTTGACAGTGAGTCTTTTGTCAGTCCTCTCTCCCAGACCAGCTGACATTCACACCTTTACATATTTTCTAACTAGAAGGGGAAACAGCTCACACCTCTTGGTTTGGCAGCATGAACCTCATTAAGACTTTCTCACAACAAACACAGGCAGGAATAAAATCCAAGTCTGGCCTTGAAAAGAATCTCCATTTCTCTGACACTTTAAGGGATCGGAAAAAAGATCTGAGTCAGAGAAAGGGAGCCATAGAGAAGCAAGAGGAAAATAGACAATTTCACTTTACATGCTGAACACATGTCCAGACGCTGGCAGAACAAGAGGCATACGGCTCCTCGCTTTAATTGGTTGCCTTTGATGGAAATCAGAAAAGTAATTCAACATCGATTGATATTACCTTTGTAATTCAAAAGCAATTTTCCCATCTTTTTGTCTCCCTCGCTGTCACCGTGAAAGTCTCTCCCCCACTCCCCATCTTCTCGCTAACATGTTAAGGTGTGTGTACACATCAGCGGGGGGGAACGCGGCGGATGGGAAAGGTCATTTCAGCCAAAGGCCTAGATTTCATTACATGCTAAGCCGGCTGGATGGCTGAGCGGACTAGCAATGAGTCCAACTGTAGCAGGCAGCTCTCTGCATTTGCATAGCACATAGGGGGAAATAAATAGGTTCTCCCATGTGCATTTCTCACCTCTGTCTCTGTAATATCAGGCATGCTTTGCATCTCTAATTCATCTTATATCTTTCCCCTTCCTCAGAAGCAAACATACATTAAATATGGTGGGCTATAGGAGAGGCATTACTCATTAATTTGTAGTATTTAGAAATACAAAACGAGATGGTGCTGCTCTCAGATCCTTGAACATGTTCTTAATGTTTTCTCATTATTTCCAAATCCGCCCGTCCTCTGAGATTCGGCTCGCATTGGAACAGCCTTTTTCTACGATTGATCAAAGCGATCTGGGCCGAAGCATGAGGAAAAAAAAGAAAAACATCAAAGTGAAATCAAAGTGTCTCAAAGTGCTAAAAACAAATATCAAACGCAGAGGGAGGAAGTTGAGAAACATTGGGCGGTTTGTGTTTGGAGCATCAAGGTTGATGAAAGGAGAGACGGTGGAGGGGGGTGGGAAAGTCGGGAGATAACTGTAGAGCACAGAAAAGGGAGGAATTGTTGAAAGACAAAGGGAACGAGGAAAGAAAAGAGGATCACAGATGGGAAGGGAAAGATAGGAAAACAAAAGAGAGGGCCAATAGGAGAGACAATTAAGAGAACAAGGGAGACGGAAAAGAGAGAAGTAAAAGAACAGAAGGTAAGAGAGGAGAAGAAGGTGTAGGACAAACAAAAGCAAAGGGAAACTAGAACCCTTTACACTGACAAAGAAACCCTGAAATTTCCCAGAATTTACAAAAGTGAGCTGCATGTGCGCCTAAGCTTCACTTCTGATACTACCCTACTGTCAGAATATTATTTTCCCCTCCACCTATGCACCATTTACTGACATGCAAACTGCAGAAATATTTCCTGTTTTGAGGGCCAAGTGTGAACAAGCAAGTTAGTAGATAACCCCCACATTTCTAGGAAATTTCAGGGTTGCATATGTGAAAAGGGTCAGAACTACAGCTTGGCACTTAAATCACTGTTCTAAGCATACAAACGCCATTGAGTAAAGGTACAGTGATAGATAAAGAAGAACAGTGGGATGGTTCCAGTGGTAGTGTGAGGTTACAATGGTCATTGACCTCTAAAATCTAACCTATTTGCCATTAAGTCCAAGTGCTAGTTTGTGCCAAATTTGACAAAAATCCTCCCATGCAGTCTCGAAATATTGCGCTCACAAGACTTACCTTGAACTTGACCTTCCTTAAATCTAAAAGTCCATCATTAGGTTGGGATGGACATTGGTTTAGGGAAAGTCCTTCAGAGTGTTGAAATAATGAGCTGAAATAATAAATTGTGCAGGTGGGGATGGATCAAGTGGATAGAAATCAGAGAAGACACAGATTTACAAAGGCACTCCTAAAATTCTGTTATTGGTACACATCCTATTTCTACAACAGTACAGTTTTGAAACTTGTTTTGAAACATCATCTCTGGATTACAGAGCTGGCTACAGCAACAATATGTTTTTTTATTCCTTTAAGTAGTAGTTTCAGAGTCAAATTAATAGTAGAGGGACTTTCAACAAAGACAATGGCGTGTCAGATCACCCTGATTGCCTGCCACAGCATTATGTAAGTTTGGCAGCAAGCCGCAGTAATTCTGCAAAAAGTGAGTACTACTATAACATACAAGTTTACACTCTGCTACAGCTAGCACATTAGCCAAGAGAATAATTACTTTGTCGTAACAGAAGTAATACTGCTCAACAATGACTTAGACCAAGGTCGATTTCACACTCAACATGTTTGGTCCGGACCAGAAGAATTCTGGTTAACATTTTTGAAAAGTTCAGCTGTTCCTGGGTTGTTTGGTTGGTGTAAAGGGTTCCACAAATCCTGGTGTATAAATCAAATGGGATTTTGTACACTTCCAAGCAAACCAGAGTTCAGTTCAAGGTAGTTGTGAAAGCCATCCAACTCAAACAAGGACCAAACAAGGCAGGTGATCCAAAAAAAAGAACAGTGCATTGTGGCTTGAATATGGCTGAATACACTGACAGCTGGCAAGCTAACGTAGCATTCACTGACAATATCAAGCAGTGAGTGTTAGCATGGCTAGCATTGCCAGCCTTCAGTTCTCTTAACAGTCTAAAATCTCCAAGCCCATGTGGAATATGGTTACAAATTGCTTCAGTAAATATGCCATTTTCAACTGTATTTTATCACTCAAAGTACTGCTGAACTGCTACGAGCTTAATGATTGTATTAGTGAATGCTGGTTACGTTTTTCCAGGTCATGGTGCAACAATAGGCTGGGGGACACAACTACAGCCCCAACTAGTGGCAGTTGGCTATATTACACAAGATTTGACTGGCATTGTTCCACTTAACAAAGTGCAGAGAAAAAAAAATAAACAAACCAAGCGCAAAATGAAAGAGTGTTGGAACTTCATCCTGAACTGAACAAAGTCCAGTGAATTTTAAGGTATGAACAGTGATCTCAGTCATCAATTTTAGAAACAAAAAATAAGTGTTAAGATTAGGGTTAGGGTAGGGGAACAAGACCTGTGACCCCTGACCTTCAAGTCCTCGTACGTTTAACTTTGAGTTGGAGGGACAGAAACAAGATTTTATGAAAATACCTCACTTTTCTTGGGATGTAGGATACAAAGGCAAGAGACAAATATTGGTAAAATGTCCTTGAACTTGGATCTTTGACCTCAAAAAACAAATGAGTTCATCCTTTGGTCAGGCAGAGAGACCTGTGCATGATTTGAAGGAAGTCCCTTGAAGTGGTCTTGAGAAGTCAATGGCTCAGATGGACAGGCAGACAAAAAACTGAAGACATAAAGCCTATGGCCCTGCACAGAGGCTTACCAAGAGAAAAGGAGATGGGTTAATACCGAAAGGAAGTGAGGATGTAACTTGGGTAAAAGGGCTAAAAGACGAAAAGACCGGAGTGTAAGGTTTCCATCTGTGGGTCTGGTCTAGGTGTGGGTCCATGGCCCAGATCATTAGTCCTCTACGGCCTGGTTGAGAATAGACAGCTGCACTGCTACACTTAATTTGAGCTCTTTAATAACACACTTTATGAATTCAGTCATGTTTGCAGCCCTCTGCCTGAGACGCAGCGTGAGAGACATCGCTGGATCTCATTTCAGGCCGACAAGATTTCAGATTCAATTAACTCCATCACGCAACACCACCTCTGCTCCACACACACACACACACACAGCCACCCCAACACTCCCTAGGCTTCAAGGTCTATCTGGGAGTCCTGTGTGATCATTCTAAACCTAATTACTTCAGGGCTGTCTGATGGAGGCCCAGTGCTGCCCAATCACATTTACATCGAGTGGCCCAAACAGAGAGAGTGCAGCCTGACTGCAACACCCCCCATGACAGAAATGACCATCTCTCAGTCATGGATGTGGGCTTACAGTCTGGATTTCTTTAGCAAAGATCAAGGGAAAAAATGGTCAGCAACCTTTTTCTTCCATGATGATAATGAGCTAAAAACAGAGCCTTGAAAATAAAACTCTGGAAACATGAGTATATATGTATTAAAGCAGTGATTAAAAAAAAAAAAAATTGTGGTTGTCCTACAAACATGTCAAATCATTTAACACTCATAGCCCATTCATTAGGTTTACCTTTTCAGATGCTTTCTAACTCAAACAAATAATCAGCCAATCACATAGCAGCAACTCAATGCATTAAGACAGGTAGAAATGGTCAAGATGTGAACAGGGTATGCTTTTCATTGTCAAATAGGCTGGTCTAAGAACTTGAGAACTTGGGATTTCCACACAAAACCACATCCTGGGTTGTCAGAGGGTGATCCAAAAAAGAGGAAATACCGAGTGATAAACAACGCATCTGCAGTACTCTTTCAGTGAAGGTTGCGGGCGCACCTAGGAACAACAACAGCTCCGGCCGTCTACCAAGCAACATGTGTGCAGCTTACCGTGCTCGGTTTGTTATCCAGACAAAAAAAATCCAGACAGATTTGTTGTCCAGACAAGAAACCCCTGCTTCTCCATGCGTCCACTCACCATTGCTGTTACATGCTGTAACACCTCTGTTGCACTACAAACCTACATCACCAACTACTGGCCTGGCATGCACGCTACAGTGTTTTCAGTCGTTCTCGTGGATCTGTGTGAACGCAGAGCGATTTTGAAAATGCAAAGGAAAAACCTCTCTGATTCTGGTGACAACGTTGTCTTGTAAACGGGGCCGAAGTGTTAAAAAACGTGCCTAAATTGACACCCTTCTGTTCCTACAGAACATTTATTAAACATGGGTTTTAAAGTGCTTTGACAAACATGCAAAAACATTCAAAAGAGCAAAGCATTAGAATCTAAAGACAAAAGAACCTGAACAGTGGAAACAAAAACACAGTTTTATGTGTAACAGCCAACATAGAATCATCGTGTCTGAATTTGTCACCCTATCTAAATCTTTACACTGACATCCAGTTCTTTGGCACCATCCTCACACTTAACCTGCTGTAGTGAAGACAAGTTTGTGTTTTACTGTTTTCTTTCTCCTGCTGCCCCTGTGACAGTGGCGCTAATCTTCACAGCAGGGGTCTGTGTTGTTTGTTGCTCGCCCCCCGCTGGGCCTCTTTGGTCCATGATTGGCAGAACAGTAATGGGATGTCACACTCAGGGGACATATTTGTCAGGGAGTCTGAAAATCGACCTGTAAAAATGACCCCTTTAGAATCCTTGAATCTTGCACCTGACTTTGAAAACACAGTGGGGGACTTTTCAGAAAGATGTTTTTCTGTTTTTCTTTTTTCCCCCCGAGAAGTTGAAAAAGTGGCTCTGGCCTCTCTTTGTTTTGCCCCCGGTGACATGAAATTTCTTTTAGCTGTGCAGGCATTCGGAGGTGATATTGAGGTAAGGCTTTGCACTTGGCAAAGCTGCCAGAGTTCACTATTGAGGTCCCAGTGAAATACTTATCCATGACAGGGGAAATCTGTGGCTCACTTCACTTCAGCCGGCTGCACAGGGAGGTAAGAGGTTTGGGTCAGCACTGCAAAAACAGACCCAGACCAAGAGGGATTTTCTCCAGGCAAATTAATTCCTTTCCTGAGCAGCCAGAGGAGGTGGACCAACAAATTTAATCAAACCTTTAATATTCTGAGCTATTTATCCATCAAGAAATACATTAACAAAAGTCCTTTTACCAATTAGAAGCTTATTAAACAGCAGATAGGACTGACCTTGATGTTAAACCTAGTGAAGGTCCTACAGTCATCCGAGGGCTATCTACAGCTTTTCCAGCCAAGATCCTATCAGGGGAAGTGGCTATGACCTGGACAGTAGGGCTGGGTATTTTGTGCAACCTCATGATACATATCCCGATACTGAGGCTACGATACGATACGTATCCTGTTAAGCTTAAATTATGTTTATTTATTATGCCTGTATCAGAGTTCCTGACAACTTTACATTTGTTGTTTTCACTGCATAAAGATAAAGATTGTTCTACAACTCAAGACACTTAAATTTAAGTCCTCAAAGATTTTAGACCTAAGTTAAAATTTTGAACATGTGCTTCGACTATGAACTGTGCTGTTAAAAACATCATCCAAAGTGTATCGACAACAACTGTGACAGCATTTGAGTGCATCAATACTGATTCTGCAGAATCAGTATTGATGCACGTATCGGCAAAGAGAGCACGATGATAATTTGCCGTATCGATATTTTGAGCACAGGCCTACTGGACAGCACCAGGTCATAGTCACTTAATGTGTAGTTCATTCCTGCTGTGCTTTTCCCCACAGTTTATTCAATACATTCACAAGTATGTGTACTTTTTAGTGTAACTGAAAAGCCGCATCAAAATTGGTGATTAGGGCGTTTATTTGCAGTCCCATTAACAGAAATGGCATCATTTGACATAAAGTCATACATTTAGACCACTTAAACCCATTTTATTGGAGGTTTAACTAGATGCTGCTATATTAATCAACATCATTCCTCTATATGTTACAGTATATTCATTATAGATATCAATGTTAATATTAGATTGATCTCTTTAGCCATAGACATGAGGTTCGTCTTGAAAATGAGATGCCACATCTCAAGGAGCTTACCTTTAATAAATACATATTCAACAAATATGATGTTATATAAATAAAGATTTATTGATTGAATCTCTATTCAGCAGAGACGAATGTGATGAGGACAGATTTATGATCTGGGCATCCATGGGTTTGTCGTTATCATAAATTCTTAATTTTCTTAGTCTCTGCCTGGAAGGATACATTTCTGAATGTATGTGTGTGTATATACAAATACATATATATATATATATATATATACACACACATATATATATATACACACACACACACATACATATATATATATATATGTGTGTGTGTGTGTGTGTATGTCTATAAAACGACGAAGAGAATGGCTTCAGCCTGCTCTATTGTAAAATGCCTTGAGACAGCACTTCTTATGATTGATTGACTGATTGATTGCTGGTGGAGGAAAAAGTTAGCTGTACTCTGTATTAAAATAGTGCCTTAACAAAGCAGCTTGGTGGTGGAAAAGTCAGATGTCTACAAATTAGATAAAGCATGCAATCACAGTATGCAGTTTTATGCAGTTTTTGTTGCTTGATTTCCCCTAAAACTCCTTCATTGAATAGGAAAGAGTGGCCTCCCATGGTGTGTAAAGGCTTTAAGAGTGCCACATGAACAAGGTGATGGATATGTGATCAGTTCTCAATGAGCTTTGGCCACCTCTAAGACATCTCTCCTGCATGTGAGTTCATGTTTGTTTTTTATCGTCATTTATCTTCGCCACTTCACTCATGATCTTTACTTCCCACCAGCTGAAAGCTACTCTCTAAAGTTAGCTTGACGCTGTGCCCCATGTTTGCCTTCTCTGCTTCAGCGCTGACGCTGTGACGAGTGAGGCAGAGCAAAAGAAGAACAATTATCATTTTCTCTCAGATTACATCCAGCAGATGTCAGGGCCCACATGTGGAGGCGGCTAATTGCTGTCTCCAAATCATCGGTGGCTTAATACTACAAGCATATGTGAGCCTTTGTGTGTGTGTTGCAGAGGGAAAGGTGGACGAGGGGTTTGCTTTATACCGAGAAAGTTGATCCATCAGGCACGCTCTCAGCCATGTGTGCGAGTATAAAAAGCAAGCTAATGCGTTTGTCATGTCGGTGTATTAATGATCAAACCGGCTCACCCGCCATCAGCTGTTCACACCCACACGAGCAGAAAGAATCACATCGCAGGGACATGCTAACTACCGACTCCCGTGAAGCACATGAGGCAGTCGTGCTTTTGTGGCATGGTATTCATATTGCAGCATGTATACCCCCCCACCCGACACTCAGCATGCCTAAGAATAACACACTGAAAGCTAAAAAGCATCCCTCTTGACTGCTTCCCTTCTCAAACTCTTCTCTCCTGCATCCCTCCCCTGCAGCCTCGAGTGGAACTGCATCTACAAGGAGGGGAAGGCAGACGAGGTCCCTGGGGTGAGGGAGTGAGTGGGGCTGTCACACTGAGCTCCAGTGTCCGCTGATGGCTCGGCATGAGGCATGCCACTTATCAGATTGGTGGTGATGGTGGGAGGGGTGAGTGTAAGTGTGTGTGTGTGGGTGGGTAGGCAGCAGGGAGCAGGGGTGAGGGTGATGCCAGAGCCCATTAACGCAGCCTTTTCATCTGTAGACATACAGCCCACGAGCGCGCACATGCAGATTTACATGCACCTTGAAACACACAGAAAAGCACAGATCCTCCCTGCAGGCGGACGGCAGCTCGATGCCGTGACTGACGCCGTGAAAAGCTCCCTCCTCTCCTCATTCCTCCTCTCCTTCTCCTATTCATCCTCCTTTCCTACTCTCCCATGGTGCCCCAGTTCACTCCACTGCACACGCTCCGTCTCTCCATCCACCCCCCAACCCTGTGGCTCCCATTCCCTGTCCCAACAGTGTTTTCCATTTTTACAGCCTTCTACTGCTTGCCTACTCCACCAACCATCCCAACCAAATGCTTAATTTCCACCGAACTTATGAGCTGTTTTTACACAAGCATCCCTGAAAAATCCTGGAAATACTCTTATATAAAAAGGCCCACAGAGAAACAAATCAACACGTATGTAAGACAAGCCAATGTATTGAATATGAAAGTGATAAAAGAACTTTTGAGTCGCTCATGGGACATTTAATTGTTGACACGTTTCATTTTTTATCATTTTAAGCATTATTAACTTACAGTAGGAGAGATTTAAGATGGTCTCAAGGAAGCTCCCCTTGAGCATGGGGTTTGTTGCCTTGCTCAAGGGCACCTTATTGGCTCTCATCAAGTTGCATCTCTCTTGCTGCCCGATCAACTTCCAGTTTGGTTCACCCTATCGTTTCTGTAAGGCACTAACCTCCTATCTCCACTATTTGTGATTTTCATTTTTTGTTATATATCAGTACTATTGGTCATCTACCATATTGGCGAGTGGCTTTTACATTTTTATCCAAATAAAAGTTCAAAAAGGTATAATCAAATGTGTAATCAAGACAATACAATATTGGAGATAGGAGGTTTGTGTCCAACAGAAATGACATGCACCATCTAGGTACCTTCAGATTCTAACAGAGCTCCTTTCTAACTGAAATTAAACTCACTTGATTACCTCATTGGCTAAAGTTTGATCATTTTCAGGGGTAATCTGCTTTTTCTAATTTTGCCCATTTTTGTTGTCTTGTTTTTAAGCTGCTTTTGTACACCCTAAATTACATATTATTTATTTATTTTGTGAATTGCATCTTCTCATTCTAATAGATAATTGATTAACTTTCGAATTTTGGTCCAGCTTTGGTTCAGGGACAGAGAAGGTAACTATACACCTTATTTTATTTTTTTTAAATACTCTATGCTGTACACCAGTGCACAGCCCCTTTATGAAAAATTAACTAAAATCAGGGATGCACAATATTATTGGTTTGATATCAGTATAGGCTGATATTGAAATTTTTGCAAATATGTACATTGAATTTATCAGCCACACATATCAGACATATATCGGTTGGAATATCGACAAATTTCACAAATGTTCAGTACTGATGCACCTTCTCATCATTGCATGGGTACATTTAAAAATCAAGGGTTTCATTTTTGCAAGAGTTAGATGCTGTTTTTCTTGTTTTACATCTGTTCCTCACAAAAATATACCGTAACACTGAAAAAAACAAGTCAATTTTCCTTAAGAACAGAGCTTGTGCTCTTGACAAGAAATATCAGTATTGGCGATAATGAATTAAATAATATTGGATATCAGCAAAAAAATTCCAGTATCAATAATAATCCCCAACTAAAATGGATGCATCCATCACAACTTATCAAATACAAAAGCAAGCAAGCTGCAAAAATGTCTAGTTAAAAGTATTATTCTCCAGTCACAGATGCATTATCACTTTAAATCAAACATTACAAACCCCTAATAAAATGTGCAAATGGGATTCTCCCTGCACAGCAACATGAATATAAATACAGAGAGATGCAGCGAGGGATAAAGGAGGTCAGCCAGTCGCAGAGCAGATAAACAACACCTCATTAGGCATGTTGAAGAGACTCTTTCAGGCCCAACCGAGACGCCATTGTCTGCTAGCATGCTAGCACAGCCCAGGGCAGGGCGTCAAACAGCTAAACAAGCCTGATAGGATCAGAAAGTAATGATCACATGTTATCCACTAGAAATGACTTGAATAATCACATACAAAGGAGAAGAGGGGTGATACGCTGGCCTGGACGCCCCTATAGATCCCTCACTGGATGCAGACTTGGACGCTGTTACACATGCATGCAGCAGACATCCTTGAAATAACAATGATGCCGATCTGGCCTGGGGGTGTTTTTGTATCAAATGCATGCATGCACGTTGCTATCCATTCATGAGATGATGAGGTATTCATTACTAGATGGTGCAGGGATGTATACCAGTTATCCTATATGCAGCGGAGAATGAATCCAGAGGCAGAGGCGCAGGTTCAGCATCTCCCTTTCTTTGCTTTGGGCTTTAGGCAGTCAATTTTCTTCCCATCACGCACTCGCGCACTCTCTCAGTCATTCCTGCGCCCACAGTATTTATCTCACAGCCTCTCTCTCCCTGTATTAGGCCATCCTCCTTTCCCCTGGCTCTCATGTTAATGCACTCCCAATCAGGCTGTCCATTAAGCAGACATGCGCTCCACGTTCATCAGGGCCGTCCAAAGGCCTGCATGCAAATGAGCTCAAATTGCAGTGCGCTGCAAACTCCTTGAAATCTCCGCAGAGGAGACACGCATGTGTGAGAAATGCAGGATGAGGTGAGTGCCTTCATGCAAATGAGAGCTGCAGAGACAAGTATTACAAAGGATTAATCCAATCAGGGTGCCTTTTTGATGTTTTGATGCATTGGTGAGACGCTCAGGTGTGCGGAAATACTCTAACTATGATTCTGTCAGCTGAGCTCGGTGAAACTTCCTCACCCTGAAATCTCTGTAAAACTTTTGCAGGAAGTGTTGTGACACCAAACATTTTCCAACCTGTACTCTCTTTTGACCGCGAGGCATCTCACATTTCTTACAAAAAGTTTGCTCTTGTTTCCAGTGGGACACGTTGGTTCTCACCTCGCTTCAATCTTTACCTTTATAAACCTGCCGGGTGAATTCTGAGAGAATTTAAGACAATAGAGAAGGACAGTGCAGACGAGTGGGCGTGAAAGCTGTCACTGTTAAGTATGAAATAGTCTGATGTAAGAAAAAGAAGGAGGAGTACCAAAAAGATGGAGATAAATGGTTTGGAAAAGTGCTGCTGCCCCTACAGCTAAAGCGGGGTACACACATAAGGATTTTTAAATCTGAAGAGATGTTTTATCTGTTCGAGACCCCTCACATGAAGATAAAAAATCAGGCACTGAACAGTTTTTATCGTACAGTGTGGGGTGTGCTCCGATAACCTCAACACAGCACACCACACACATAACAATTCTGTCCTACCACCGATCTCAAATCTAGTCCTCCAAGACAGAAATCTCACGTGATCAAACGGGATTTAACAAAAACAAAGAAGAAGAAGCATAGCAACAACTGAAAAAACAGAACACGCAACATGAAGAGGACACACATGAAGAGGAAATGACGGTCTTTTGATGGAAAAATCCTGAACCCAGAAAAGAAAAGACTGTGGAAAAAATCCTGGAGACTGCGTGAACACATGAGCTGGTCCTCCATTTTTGAGGTCCACTGAACTTTATGTTTCAGGTCGGCCATGCTTGTTTTTATTAACGCCTGCTTCCCTGTTCCTCAGTCAGCTCGCTTCTTGATTGGCTACGTTCATGTCACAATTCACGGACTCATGACTTGGGAGTTGCTTGTTTTTCCCACACACGTGAAGATTTTTGGTTGTAAATATTGATCAAATTTAATACTTAAGATTGTCGGCTCCGACCGTTTCAGAGCCGATTATTAGGACAAATTCACTCTTAACACACCTTAGACCACAGGATAATCTTATAGGAGAAACTTATAAAACAGAGGATAATCTGGTGTTTGTCATCCTTGGCCGGGAAGAGGGAAAGACGGGACAAAAACAGCCCAATAATCTTTATGTGTCTATCACACTTAAGATGTGGCTAGATGACCTTGCTACCACACCCCACTTGGAGAGAATAAGACACACATTAATAAACAAACTAACACAATTTAATAAGACCTGGATGCCTCTACTAACATGTCTTATATTTCTAACCTGAACGATGAAATTAAACATCTGAGTGAACACATAAATAACCAGGAGAGGAATGAGGGGGAACTACTGGAATTGGGTGATGAGTGGAATCGGAGAAGGACGATGGATTGTACGCGGCGGACCAGACAAGTACCTTTTCTTTCTTTTTCTTTTATATATATATATATATATATAATTTTTATATAAAAATGTACATCTACAACTATAAATATATATGATAAAATATAAAAATGAGTAATGAATGTATAGAAGAAACGTGTCGGAACTATAATCTCTCAATAAAAAGTAAAGTTGTAAATAAACAGATGGAGATAAAGCTCAAGAGTAGGGAAGACATGCTGGTTTTAAGAGGCTGCCTCTTTGCATTCAGGAGGCATGAGCGGGTGTTAAATGCATGGAGCAGAAGAGGGGGTGTGTGTGTCAGCGAGGCCCACCGCGTGCCAACTCCTAAGTGGCTGTGGCACTCAAAGATAATGAAGAACGATGATGAGACCGAGGAGGGCATGCCGAGGGCCCACGTGCACGACTAAAAGTCCCCTGGCTGCCACCTATTGAGCCGAGCATACAGCCTCTCCAAAAAAGGTTTGCCAATGGCGTTGATTGCCTGTCACCGAGTGTCAAAGTTGCAGCTCAAATTTCCTCTTTCATTCTCTAATCCGGCACACTTCTCAGCGTGGACGTATACGTGCTGATGCCTGGTGTGAGTGTTTGAATGTGAGGCTGTAATACATTAACACCGCAGGAGGCTGAAGGAGAGTGAAGTTAAAGGAAGGAGCAGAAGTCATACTCCTGCAGGAGCAGCGATTCCCCTGCATTCCTCAATTGTGACCTCGAAACACACTTGTCGTCTTTATTGTTCATTACTGAGCTGTGTGCCACGATACGCTAACTAATCCCATTAAACTAATCCACATGAAAACAACTTTCAGGACGATAAAGGCCTGCACCGCCTCCTCGGTTAATTTATGCTGTATTCAAATGAGCGCAGAATTGAAATAATTAATGTGACTTCTCCTGAATGAATCCCCGTGGGATGTTTATTTCCATCAACATCTATTTGCACATTTCCTCTTTTATTGTCTGCGAACATAGCACACAGAGCACAGTCCCAAAAACAGAAAGAAGAAGTTAAACCACTTTGGTTTTCAGGAGCTTGCATTTAAAGTAAGGTTGCACAGAGAGGGATGCCCCAGTTGATAAGAAAGTGGTGATCATCAGCTGATTTTGAATGAAAATATCCTACTTGTACCTCTGAGTTAAGGCTCAAAGTCACTGATTGGATCACTAACATATAAAATTAGAGTGCAGTGATTATCAATCTTTTTGCTTAGGGCACACCTAAAATCAAGTCTGGATTTTAAAGGTCCCATGTCTTGAAAAAATCTTTTTTGTTACTTTGAATGTTGGGAAAACTTCTACCAAACGCTCAAGTCCCTGAAAAAACACTCTGTTTAAAGCTTCCTGGGATTTATGATGTCATAGCTATACAACCTCCACCTACATGTGTTTTTCCTTGTCACAGGCGGATGCCATGACTGTTTTGAAAGTATACTTGGTGGCCTGTAAACCCCCCCCCCCCCCCCCCCCCCCCCAACAGACAGCATTTGGGCAGCCAATCAGTGCAGAGCTCATTATCACAGCCTCCTGTAGCCTCCTCGTCCCATCAGTTCTGAGTGTTTCCAAAGGAGAGTACAAAAGAGCTGCATCTGATCATCTATAGAGACCACACCCGCCAAGGAGGTTATGTTTTTGCCCTCACATATTGGTCTGTTTGTTTGTTTGTTTGTTAGTAAGATTACAATAAAACTTTTGGATGGATTTTGCTGAAATTTTCAGGAGATGTTTGTAATGGCGCAACTTAAAAACGTTTAAATTTGGTGGTAATCCAGATAACCGCCATTAGAGAATGTTCATTTTTCCTCAATAACTGTCTAACTAATGATAATATCAACACGATTCCCAATGCTAGATGTGGGTTTCAGGTTCAAGGAACTATATAGCGATGTAGGGCTGAAAGATTAAGCGTTTCCGGTCGAAATCGCAATTTCAGACAACTCAATCATGTGATCGCCAAAGCTGCAAATTGTTGCAGCGCTCCTGACTGACCCGGGATCTGTTGTGTCAACTATTTTACACATAATGTTTTACAGATTTGCAGGAAATTTGCATTTAAAGAAGTGCTGGTAAGGAGGTCAGCAACACAAAGCCTCTGTTTAGGAGTAGAAGTTGGAGTATCCCTTAAATAATGAAAATAGATTATTTATCATCAATATTAGATGATCAATAATGTGTTATGTGCTTTTGATCATTGATTTCCTTACTGTTGTCTGTACTGTAAACATAGCGAATATTGTACTAAAGCTTGATTTGAAGAAAATCGAGATTCTAATTGATTCTGCTGGAAAACTTGGAATTAGATCTTTTCCTAAAATCGTTCAGCCCCATTATGATGGTATCTTTATCATGGAACTATTGCTTATACATGTAACAGCAATATGTGAGCTACTATGGCGGAGGTTTGCACTCTCTAGGTCATTTTTTTTATTCAACTTAAATCAAATCCTGGCTTCAAACACCAAAGACATAATGTCCCCCCAGCTACTAAACCAACTTCCAAGTATATTTTGATTGGGACTTGAACCGACCACCCTCCAGTCCCCAGCTGAAGCCCTTACGATCTGAGCTAGACTGCCCCCACAAATCAAAAATCAAGTAAAAGCATGTTAATGACTGAACAAGTTCAACTTTTATGCTTCATTGTTCAGGTTACACTGCCACCTGTAGGAGGCCCCAGAACACCGCATAGCTATGTAGACTGACCAGTCAGTTTTTTACACATTGTCCCATTTTCATTGGAATCAGGATTTGCAGAAATGCAGTGTGAGCATCAAAAAATGTAATCAGGGCATCCCTAGATTGATACATCTTTTACTTGCTGAGGTGATAACATAAGTTCTAATCATCAGGTGGTTGGCATTAGACTGAGAGCAAAGCCATGCCCCTTTTGGTGCCCAAAGGTAGTCTCTAAAACCTCACAACAGCACATTGTAAAAACCTTGGAGAAACCAGCCACAGGCAACAATCTCCCCGTCATGAATCCATCTCCAAAGGTCTTTCATCCTCAGATCCTGAACTGCTGCTCCCACATTTATTTTACACTCCTGCAGACCCTGAACATTGTCCGCTGTTTAACAAATGCGGAGCGTGTTTGGATCGGAGGAGCGTACACATGGGATTATGAATAAAACATGCCGCCCTTATTAAAAATAATCTGGCTCAAAAGTGCCAGAGGCCCTTGAGGTCGATAGCTGCCCCCTCCCCTCCTCTCCATCCCCTCCCTGCACCTCACAAGGTTCAAGGGGAGCGGTACCTGATTAGCAGCAGCATTCAAATTCTGCTTGATTCAGTGGTGAACGTGTTGAGTGGAATTAAATAAAGCAGACAACGATTTCTGCTCCAGGCGACACAGGGGGAGGGAGGGGTGTTGTTGTTTTGGAGCTTTGTCTCGTCCTTACCTGAACATGTCGCCCAGGCCCTTCAGCACGCCTTTCTTGGCTTTGTTCTTGTCCTTGTCTTTTTCCTTGTCTTTATCTCTCTCAGGTTTTTTCTTCTCCTTCCCTCCAGACTGCTCCGGATCTTTCTGTCGGTCATCTTTGGAGAAGCTGCCGTTCAGCCCAGGGCTTACGATGAGGTCCCCGCTGGTGGACATTGACTCACGGCCGGATCTGGAACTTCCTTCTGTGTCCTCGTCCACTAAGGAAAAGGAAGAAAAGGTGTTGAATAAGGATTGTATAGTTGGGATAGCATCATAAATTGGAATGTGGATACAAAACCAGTAGATATAAACACTACTGACACCTGAATAAATACCCCAACAACCAAAAATGAGCCTCTGGACACTTAAATCTGGATAATTGAGTTATTTTCAGTTCCCAAACTTTGCATCAGAAAGTCAGTGTACATGTTTTTATATCAGACTCTTATTTCATCCATTTTTTACGACATGAGGTCATGATTTTCACACCTGTATCAACAGGTAACGTGGGTTTCTCCTGTCCTCCTATTCCCATAACAGTTCCTTCATTTACAGAAGTTATTCCTGCGTGAACTCCAGAGCATGCAAGTATTCCCAAGTATCCAAAGTATTTCCTAATTCTAGTTTGGTAGCCGTTGTTTCCTCTTGTTAAGACTGCAGGATGCAGCTGGATAATACTGCTGGTGGAAGGGGTTTGCAATTTTTGTTGCTTGATTTCACCTAAAACTCCTTAATTGACAAGAAGGGAACCCTCATGCGTATTAATATATAGCTCTAGCTTCTGTGCCGACTATGGACTTCTGTGGACTCAGACTTTTTTGTATTTATTTGTAATCTGTTAAGCATGTAAACATGTTATTTCATGAATTGAGGACAAAGGATAAAAACAATGCAATTCGATTTCTTTTTGAAGTGTATGTAAATCATCGACGGAGGGAGAGCGCCATACAAAATCTCCCCTACGGTGCCACATTGGGTAAGGCTGGCTCTGGCACAGATTCCCACCTTTTGCTGCATTCCAGTTGTACTGGGAAGTCGGGATTTCTGAGTTCCAAGTGGGAAATTTCATCTGGAACGCCTCCCAAGGTTGAAATTTCCTACTGGGAAGTCGGGGGATCCCACCCCAAGTGTAAACAGTTATTGAGATCCTGTAATATTACATCTATTAGCACTTCTGACTAGTGTTTGTCGCACTAAATCAGCTGCATACATAGTATTGTTCGATGTTTATGTATATAAATACTGATATAGTATAATTTACATTCTTCATGTTATATGCGTGAATTACAATGCAGAGCATGCTAACAACGGCTAACAATAGCCTGGCAGATAGGCAAGTATTTTTTTCCGACTTTGTAACTGGAATGCTGATAACTCCGATATGACGTTATTCCCTCTCCCCTCTTCCAAGTTTCAATGTAAATGAAATGCAGCATTAGTAACAAATTGATACTCTCTCCCTCTTCTTGTTGTTTTCCTGTTTTTCTCACTCATGGCAGATTTAGGTTAAAAATAACTCCAAACACCTGCGTTTCTTTCACATTTTTAGTACATTTCTCCTCTATTGAGTGTGAAAATAACAGATATTGAGTTGTGTAAAGCATGCAGTTTTGGAAAAGTATATTGTTGAATTTTCTGACAGCCTCAGAAGATATATGGCGAGAAAGAGAACAGCAAGCAAACACAGCGGCAGAAGAAAACACAATGCACGTCAATAAAAGGCTCACAAAACTTTAGCTTCTGCTTGAGTCCCCGTGGATCACTGAATCTGTGATTTAAATCAGCAAACAAAAGCAGCATCTCTTTTTTTAAAGCAGCTAAGGAGCATCACTTCTTTCTTCTGGCAACATCAGATAAACCGTTAAAGAAAAAACTGTGTCCCGCAAGGTATGGCAGCTTTGAACAAAACACACTGAATTCATCTGCCTCATTAGAGCAGGATATTTATATAGTACTCCCTTTGAGAATAGTGTTCAGCTGAACATATTTCACTTAGCTGAGTGCCTGGAGTTATTCTAAATGTGTGTATTTCTCAGAGCTCACAAGAGAAACAGATTTTTCTATTTTCTCTTGAAAGTGATGATGATGTGAGCAAAAAGAGGGAGCTGTAATGATCGCTGTGTGTGAATCTGGTTCTTCATTTAAGCCTGAACTAATTTCAACCCAGACATAAAATTGAAATCGAACTCCTTAGGTGATGCAGGGTTGATTAAACTCAAAGTTTCCATCACATCTAATCAGAGCTGATGTGCAAAATGTAATTAATCTGTCAGTAATTATACATTTAAATAATCTTGAAAAAAAAAAAAGCAACCCGGGAGTGTAATTGCAAATCACTTGGAAGTCGGCGTAGCTTCTTGCATCCGTGGCTCTGAGGCGTGAGGTAGATGTCCTTCAGATTATAACTTATTACAGTTTCACGTTTCCTCGTCAAAGTTCTGCCTTTGATGGAGAAGAGAAAAGCGCTTATCGCGAGGAAAGACGAGGGAATGGGGGACGTGATGGATCTTTGGAATACCCGATGAGACAGACTACGCAGGGTGGAGCAGCTAAGATTCACATTTCAAGGAACAGAGGGGGTTTGTTTTCTCCTCTGATCTCTGGAGCTATCTGCTGTTCCTTTCAGCTGCCATCTCAGAGGAAATTACTGAGAAGGAATCTCAACGCGAGGCAGGAATAGAGAGCAATCCGGCTGCTTAAACCTGCTCAATTATGCAAGTCAGTGCTGCACGAGGCCCCTCCTTTCCCCACATCTACCCCCACAAATTTGGGAGCAGGTCCTGGATAGGTATCAGTTTTATCGCTCGATCTGAAGCCAGCTTATCATCGACTTAAGAGCTGCAAAAGCATCTGTGAGCTGGATCTGGCTATTTAAATGAGTGAGATTAGCAGGAGTGCTAATGTTGCTGCTTAATGATACCGAGCTGCAGATAACATGCTTAACATTATAATCCAGAGAGTCCCAGAGGGCTGCAGCCATGTGTGCTTGCATGCATGCATATGCATTAGTTTGTGTTCAGCTTCTTAGCATGATTCTTACAAAGGCCTCATCCAAATGAGAAACAGATCGTGTTTAAGTGAAAAAGAAACTATAACATCACTTGTTTATGGACTCCCAGCAGCCATTTCTTACTGAAGCTAGATATGAGAACAGACAATTTACAAGGTCTCATGATATGATTGTTGCAAAGTGTCTTTAAACAGGATGCAGACGTCAATCCTGGTTTCCAGTTGATTCAGATTTTCATTTTTAAACCGAGGGCTCGCATGATTTGCGTGTCATTGAACAAAATATGAAAGTCATAATAAAAGTTTTGAGTTGCTTACGGGAGAACTTTAATGTTTCTTCTTTTTTTTATCATTTTCAGCATAATTGACATGCAGTAGGAAAGATTTAAGAGTCAGGGGTCAGGGTCTGTTGTTGCCTTGCTCAAGGGCACTTAATTGGCTCTCATCAAGCTGCATCTCTCTTGCTGCCAGGGCAACTTCCAATTTGGTCCACCATATTGTTGCTGTCAGGCACAAATCTCCTATCTCCATTTTTTATGATTTTCATTTTTTGTAAAGATTTAGTACTATTGGTCATCATCCATGTTGGTGAGTGGGTTTTATATATTTTTATCCAAATAAAAGTTAAAAAAAAATATTTGTAATCAAGACAATACAATATTAATTCATTAAGGAGTAGAGTTTTTTTTGTTTGTTTCCTGAAAAGCAAAAATTTTGGAGATAGGAGGTTTGTGCGCGACAGAAATGATATGCTCCATCCAGAAACCTTCAGATTCCTAACAAAACTCTTTACTAACTGAAAGTAAAGTGGATTACATATTATTGAAATGTTAGTCATTGCAGGCAGCACAGTGGCACAGCAGGTAGTGCACCTGCCTCACAGCAAGAAGGTTGCTGGTTTGATCCCTGTGTCGGTCAGGGCCTTGCTGTGTGGGGTTTGCATGCTCCTCTCACAGACCAAAACATGCTTGTCAATTTGGTGACTTCAAATTGCCCTTAGATATGAGTGTAAGCATAAATGGTTGCATGTCTCTCTATGTGGCCCTGTGATTGGCTGGCAATTGGTTCAGGGTGTACCCCGCCTCTCGCCCATTGTCTCCAGCCCACATATATATATATATACTAATTTCTAATTTCAATATACATATATATATATATATATATATATATATATATATATATGTATATATATATATATATATATATATATATATATATATATATATATATATATATATATATATATATATACATATATATATATACATATATATATAAAATATATATATATACACATATATATATATATATATATATATATATATATATATATATATATTGAGAGAGAGAGAGAGAGAGAGTGAAAATGTTTGGACGTCCCTGGTTGGTTGATCAGTATGTTGTGGCTCAAATCTGTTGTAAATGCGTTAGTCGCGAGAATAAAACCAAAATAAAGACACAAACTAGAAGTGCTAAGAGGGCACAAACCTGCACCAAAGCATTTCTGACATGAGCTGAGTTTTTAATGAAAATGTGGAAAACTGCCCTGTCTCGTATGTTAACAAACCTTTAAAAAAATATCCTGGAATCTGTATTACGATCACCATCCTTTATCTCAGCACATCTTTCTTGTACCATGATGAAGATTCTCTTGAACTTTCATACAAATCTGTTGAGGACTTCTTGAGTTATCTTGCTCACAGTCAGATGGACGGACAGAGAACCAAAAAATGGAAAAATGCTAGAAAAATCATAACCTTTGTTGCAGAGGTAAAAATGAACCTGATCTGAAAAATAATAAAGTACAAAAGTACAAATGACATACAAAATATAGGATGGGACTTTTTATATCATGCAACTAAAGTAGATTAAATCTGCAGAGGTCTTCAGCCTCCCTATTATTCTAAATGAAACCATCATTTAAATTTTAAACTTAAAGATTATTAAAGAAAATCTGAGAATGTTTACCTCCACAGAGGAGGTTATTTTTACGCCAGGGCCTGTCTGTTCGTTTGTTTGTTAGTTTGTTTATCTGTTAGCAAGATAACACAAAAACTACTGGATGGATTTACATAAAAATTTTACCAGAAGTGTGGTTTGGTCCAAGGAAGAAGCCATTACATTTTGGTAGTGATTCGCATATTTGTCTGGATGCAAAAAATTCACAAAATTTGAGAAAAATCCCATAACTTCACATTGGGCTGTATTTTAAAAAATCATACCTCTGACATCACATCATGGATTCTCTTCAAAATTCACAAGACAATACATAAAACATAACTCTATCATCACAGTCAATTTCATCTGGATCTGATCCAGATTGACATCACAAAAAAACATTAAAGTTTATAATGGCAAATCCCATTTATTTCTCCTCGGCTGCTGTGAGGATTCTGCCCCCTTTACGTCATTATGGGAATTGCAGTTAATTTCAAACTCGTGTCAATGTTTTTCAAGTTTTATTTCACTAAATTTCCCAGCTTCCCTTGCAATACCAGCGGAGGAGTTCTCCACATGGAAAGATGTGAGCGGAGACTCGGCTGTCATATCGGAGAGCGTGGTGATCCAGAATTGGTTCTTGGCGGATGTCTGCGCTCTCCGAGTGCTTTTCTAGTTTTAGTAATAAGTCAACTCAGGTCATCTACTTTTTCATATAGAGGCCACTCACAGGCCACTAAAAGGCACTCCATCATTAAATAAATAACACAGGACATGTCTTGTTTCATCTGAGCAAATTTTCTGTCCCCTTCCTTTTATTTATGAGTCTTTAAAGTGAAGCAAAACAGACAAACAAGCACTTTCTATAAAAAACGTCCAATCAGCAGCCATTAAAAGGTGAGGCCATTTAAGGCAATTTAATGGAAGTGAAAAGGTTGACATCTGAAATGATAGCAGGAGCATTGATGAAAGTGTCATGAAGCTGAAGGATAATTTGCAAAGACAGACAACCAGAGCAAACATTTTGTCAGTTTGGTGAAACTCTGCCATTAAACTCCTCTGCTGCCATAATGAGGCCGTTTGGCTGGCCTGTCACTGAAGGTTATGACTGACAAGTAAAATTACCGGTCTTATTCCAGCTTGTGGAGAAAAGGGACTGTTCCTCTCAGAAAGCTGCTTTTTCTTTTTCTCCTTTACTTCCTCAAAAGAAGCAGAACAGAGCGGCACAAGGGGAAGTCCATTTCGCCCAGCGGGATATCTTGTGGGGACACATTTTCTTTGGCGATGCCACGTTCTTATTTTATGTAAATAAAAGTCTGGGAGCAGAGGAAGGCTGCGGCTTATCTGTCAACTTTGACTATTAACCTCAGTGACGAGCACAGACTGGCTGCTTTTATCTAAATTGAAAAACAGAGTTATTTGAATATCATGGGGGAGAATGCAATATACGGCGGCGGGGGGAATCGGCTGCTTTCCCCATTTTTCTTTGCAGAGATAAGACTGTATTTAGTGGCGTGCCGACAGAGCTTATGAGAACAAAGCGTTTCGGGCAAATAATTCCCTTTTTTCAAATGTCTCCAGGCTCTTTAATGCTGAATGGAAATTTATATCTGCTGATTACTCCTGTGGTGTTTCAGGGTTATTACCTGTCAGAGGACATAAGACGGCTGCCTCTCTGTACCTGACGCATGTCTTTATGTCATCAGACACCAAGAGGGGGGATATCTTTACCTCAAACAGAGGCCGGCAAGTCTTACGTATTAACTTGTCTGAGCAGAATGAAGAAGAGAAATGTGGTTTAAATCCAAATCAGGTACCAAGCAAAACAAATGACAGAAAATCTGAGGCACGCTTTTCAAAGCATGTGCAAACTCTGAGTTTGTTCAGCCTGAAACGAGGGAAACTTTGGGTCCTTTTTTACAACATGACACTCATAATTCAAAGGCAAGACATTTTCAATATTCACCAGTGATACACATATTTCAGAAAGCTTCATTTTTGAGATATATAGTCATAAATATGGGATACATATTCCAAATTAAGACATTCAAAGTTTTCAGTAAAAATGAGTTTTTAAAAAGTCAAAGTTAGAGTTAAGAATGAAAATAAATAATGCACATTCATGTTTTAGAGACTCAAGTCATATACATGTTATGAAGACTATAAATTATACTGCACCATAATATAAAACATCAAAAGGTAAAAAAAATCCATAAATATGAGATATTAGACTATACTATGACATTAAAATTCAAAAATATATGCAACAGTTAAATTTATAAGATAAATTATTATCAATCTGGAAAAAGTCAAAATTATGCATGTAAAAGTCACAAAAATGCATTAAAAAATAATAAACCTTATGATATTCTGCAATATTGTAATGTATAAAAAGTAAAAATTAGGGATTCACGAAATTGGATTGTTGCCGATATTTGATATGCCGATTTTTTTAAATTCATTATCGCCGATACCGATACTGATGTCAGTGTTACAGTATATTTTTGCTAGGAAGAAAAATGTTATTTAACTCTTGCAAAAATGAAACCCTTGATTTTTAAATGTACCCTTGCAATGATGACAAGGTGCAGCCAATATGTTACATATTGGCTGTAAATATCTGCAAAAATTTCAATAACAGCCTTCACCGATACTTAACTTTTTAAGCAGATATTGGCCGATACTGACATCAAACCAATAATATTGTGCATCCCTTGCAAATATTATGAAATTAAAAGTTAGGATTGTTGTTTAAAAAATCAAAAATATGAAGTAAATGGCCATAAATATTGAATAAAAAACAAATTTACACAACAACTGTCAAACTTATAGGATAACAAATCAAGTTTCTTGACTGAAAGTCAAATTACAATATTAAATGTAATCAATTTGAGAAATTTATAAAACTTCAATATATGAGATGACTTGGTGTTTTAACTTCCCATTTATTATTATAATATGAATGATAATTTTGTCTTTCTATCATTTGTTAATGACATTTATTGTATATTATAGGCTATTCATCTCCTAAAATAACTTTAGACATTATAATTATTTATTTTTGCATTAATAGCTACTCAACTAACTTTCCCCCTCTTCATTCAGCAGCAGAAGCAGCTGATCCAGCAGAGCATGTTTTTATATTTTCCAAAGAGTATGATTGAATTTTCTTCATGTCTGCATTAGGTTTGATCATTATAGAGAACTGAGGCTCAGAGATGTCTTGTTTTTGCCTGTTGTCATGATGATTTGTTGAATCAGTTTCACTGACGGTTTCTCAAAGTTGAGTGGTTTGACTTAAATTTGACTGAAAAAAGACGCTCAGACTTTTACTAAAACTCAGAGTGACTTAGAGGAGGGTGAATCGTCCCAGAGTTCAGGGTTAGTATCCGACTGTGTTGAACCTCTTCATTGAAACAAGCTCCTGATAAAGTTGTGCATCATGATGTGCCAAAAGAAGCTGGCACTGGCTGATGAAGCGTGTAATGTATCATTTATCATCACAGTAAAATGCAGTTACACTCATATCATGATGATTGAACAGAATACAGTAAGACTGTTCCACATGTGTGTAAACAGCAGAATTTTTCCTTACATGCACTCTGTTGAAAAACACAGCAAAGCACTTTAAGTCGATGTAAGCTCCTGGGACGGCGTGTTGCCACAGTCTCTAACAATTCCACTCAACATGAAGAGCGTGAATATTAATGAGCGTGTAACCTAGACGCTTATTGCAAATGTGCATGTGGGGATCCCTAACCTAGTTTACTTGGGGGTGAATTCTGCCGTTCAGAGAAGGCTCAGGGGAAACGCTGAGTTGGCCTAGATTACACTGACAGAGTGTCTTTGTAATAATCTGCACATCTTTTGTGTGCTTCATATGAAAACTAGTTTTCAAGCTCGTTTCTCTCTGAATGAACAGCGTGTAAATGCAGAGTATGTAAATCTGAACACCAGCGGGACCTTGATCAAAACAATCACAAATAGTGATGCCCAGGGACCAAATGGCTGGTGATGATGGAAAATGAAGCCAGGGATGAAGTACAAAAGCTGCAGTTCCACAAGTGTCCTCTTGAGGCCGACGGCAGAGGCACAGAGAGTCTCAAACACCTCCAGGGTCCTGTTTTGATGGTCTGTGTCTAAAGGTGAAGTGCACAGGAACAGCTCTTTGTCCCGTTATGAACTTCAAACCAAATTAATAATGCTCTGTTTAATTTTCATCAAATACCTGTTTGATTTAAGCAATTTATTTTCTTATTTACCTGCTAGAATCCTTGACTCTGTTCTTTATTGTAAAACACACTGGACAGTCTTTAATTATCTACAAGCGTAACAGCCATTAGTGTGTTTGCAAATTTTAGAAATGTAGCTCTATTTTGCATGAAAGTCTCCAACTGAGTCTGTATCTTTCTTGTTTCTGTGAGTATTACATGCACAGAAATAGCGCAGTGAAGAGCACTTCAAAAAAAGCCAGGCCGTCTCTCAGCTCTTTGTTCCATCATGAACTTTAAACCGCGTTAATCAACAAATGTAGTGTTTGATGTACATCAAATACCTGTTTGCTTTAAGCTATTTATACCTCATGATAGGCTTTGTGCATGACCACTCCTCATTTTCGGACAAACACAACCCTTCTGGGTGCCAACAGGAGCAATTAACCTTTTTTTTTCTTTTTTAATTAAGCAGGAGAGCATCAAGCGGAAATTTGAGAAGGTACTTGCGCTTCACGTCAAACACTTTGCACCAGACATACAGCAGGCCCTCTCGTGTTAAAACATGTTATTTTGAAGCAGACAGATGAATGTACAGACCAGTTTGGATAAAAACTGGTTTGAATGTTAAGGAATACAGCCAATGGCCACCTTATTAGGTACACCTTGCTTGTGCTGGGTTGGACAACATGTTGCCTCGGGAATTGCCTTAAATTTTCATAGCATAGATTTCACATTAACATAAAAAATCACACAGTTGCTGAGGATTTGTCAGTGACAAATCCATGATATAAATCCCTGTTTCAACACATCCCAAAGGTGCTTTATTGGATTAAGATCTGGTGACTGTGGAAGCCACTGGAGTAAAGGGAACTCATTGTCATGTGAGTTATCCTGCTGGAAGTATCCATCAGAAGATGGGTATAAATCACAGTTTTTTTCTGCTGTAACTGTTTCAAGTTTTGACTTGTTTATTCAAAAATGGTCTTCTGCATACCTTGGTTGTAATGACAAAGGTATGTGAAACGAAACGGCAGCTTCAAGTATTAGTAGTTGCTCTCTTATGAAGAGATCTTCGGTGTTACCACCCACATTTCCACAACAGCAATTAACATGTTTTGTCTTCGTACGGTGGCTTTGCCATGGAAAAATCAAGGAAAAGACACAAACTGCTCTAGCTATACAACTTCAGGATCTCCTGGATTCAAAAGCAGTTGAAAACATTTAAGGTATGGCAAGCTCAACTCAATATTCTAAATATAATGTAGGGGAACAATCAATAAAGACATTTCAGAGCAGAACTTCTATTAATTTTACCATTAAAGTAAGAAACATTAAGGCTTTGAAACACTCACATGTATCCATGCTGACTTCCTCCTCTCCTGCTGAGACTCCTGGTTTTTCGTATGATTTGTCGATGGCAGCTCTGAAGCTCTCATTGCAGCCGCGGCCCCGGACGATCCGTGAGTGCGGTCTATGGACATTTATCTCTCCATTCTGCATTACCTCACTGACCGCCTTCTGGAGGCTTTCAAGGGAGCTGGACTTTTTCAGACCCAGGGCAGGTCCAACACTTAAATCCTCAGCACCTGTGGAAAGATGAAATGGCATCACCGGGGTCAGTCGGCAAATCAGATTTGAATAAAATTACTTCAACAAAGGAAGACTAAAAGTTATTATCATCCAAATTTTTCTATTTTCATTTGGGGTTTTAACCAAACCCTGCAACAAAGAGAGCAGGAGTGGAAATGAACATAAAAAACAAATGATGCCTTTGTGGGTCCAATGATGTGAGAGAAATGAGAACAGAGTATCAAACCTTTGTCCTCCTCTCTACAGAGTTAAATAATGAGGCAGAAACATAATGCATAAAAATGGGCCTCCATCAAAGAGAACAATGAAACACAGTACCAGCATGATTACAGTGTTATTCCAGCATATAATAAATTCCCCAAATGTTTAGACGAACTGGAAACTTTTAGACATTTCCATAAAATGGTCACCTTCTGATTGTTATTCTACTCTGACAGAGTCTGCATTAACACAAAGAATCAAAAGTAAAAGGGATGTCGAACAGACTAAACAATCGAAATCCATTTATTACTTACAGATCTTTCATATTTCTAAAACTAGCCAAAAACTTTCCACAGGTGTAATCTTACTCTATTTCTGTCACATAAACACAGAGGCTGAACTACTGGAATATACAACCTTCTCTGCCATAGATGCTGGGCCCCATAAAATAAATATGGCTTTATATCATTACATTATACTCATTGCCATATTGGGCACCAATGCAGATGCCTCAAAACTAGTATGGGGGTTGTGAAATACACATTGAATATGATGCAGCTACCGCAAAAAGAAAATAGGAGACAGCAGAACAACAGCACACGCTTCAGACCAAAACAAACAAGCATGAACGAGAGCCATCACTCCTCCACCAGCAACACTGTGAGCAGAGACATTGAAGTATTTGGGATTTTAGTAGTAGGGATAAGACATCAGGCATGCAACAATAACCTGACACACCAGATGGACCGCTAAGTATATACTAAACAGAAGATATTTAGGCAACAACTCATAAAAAGGTCTGGAAATGGGCAGAACCTTTCAAAGCATACCAAGCAGGTGATTGGACAGTAATTCCACAAATAACTTTCATCAAGGGCCAATCAGGTTATCTAGTCAGTGGGCAATACTGCTGTGGTGTTAAGTTTGTTTTTTTAATTTAATAAGGAATGTGGTCCAGATCTGATAAAACTGCTACTGAAGCTGTTAGCTTCTATGCTAACCTAAGTACGAGCAGTCACTTCCTGCTGCGGTCACATTCCTAGCTCCCATTTCTCCCTGCTCTAAAGGACTGAGCACAATCGTTGTAGATTGGAGCTTGGAAAGCTGGATCTGCCTGATTACAGACATTGAATCAGGTGGATCTAGCTGCACTGCAAGGTTAACGCAACATGCAAGCCCAGTCAAAACAAGGTAAGATACTGCAGCATGATGTCTCTTGATAGGGTCATCAACCATGAAAATCAGTTCTTTTATCTTGTTTAGTGTATCATTGTAAACGGCTATCAACCTCCCAGATGGGAATTTGATCACATCCCAACCTGACTGATTTTTACCCTGCCCCTTATGATTTTTACAATCACATCAGGGATGATTACCAATTCTGCAAGCATGCACCAATCTATGTGGAGAGACTGATCAAAAAATATTCCTGACAAACAGATTCACAGAGCACTGATGAATCTCTATATAAATGAATACATAAATAAAAATGCTGTACAGACTGCAGATAAATTCCTTTTCACCAAAATAATGTAATAACACAAAGCAGACAAACTTCAGTCATTCTCGACAGGCTCTGCACATGTTTGAATGTTGTTTTCTATATTGAATTCACACATTTGCGATCTTGCAATGTAGCCACTCTGCTCTGAAAACCACAAAAAACACTGCAAGTTCTATGCAGATATGAATCCAAAAGGCTTCTTGCAATATCTGCAGACTCACACACAAATGCAACAAGAACATTACTATACAAAAAATAAAGAAAAAAAAAACTGAAGAAGCAGCAAGAAAGGCAGTGGAAATGACAACTTAAGCCTGACAATCTGATAAATACTTTGGATATCATTAAACAACCCTCTGGGAATAATGTAATTTTCCTTCTGGGATTTCTGAGGATCATAAAGTGTTCTCAGATGTAGGGATCCTTCAGACTATGAATTTATTCTGATCTTTGAGGAGAAATGTCTTGTCTTGGAATAAATTTTGGTAAAAGAAACTTGGGTAATACTCAGCCCTCTCTGCATCATGTTGTTAAATCTGGTGAGAAAAAAACGACACAGCCACCTGCTAAGCAAAGCTGGAGCTCAAATCTTCAGTACAGTCTTATGATACTCCCGGACATAAATGCAACTATGACACCAGACACTGATGGTCTATTAATTATCTTTTACTCATAAGTGCGGCACAAGACATGATCATCAAGCTAAGTCCAGCCCTCCCAGCCAGCTGCCAGCCAACTTCCAGCCACTGCAAGCCCTGCCACCTCTCTGAGTTTGTGCCTAAAATTCTTTGACAAAAACACTCATTCATGCATTTGTAGGGTGTCTGCATGAGATGGTGCTTCCCTAACAAGATGGCATAGCCTCGTGTTTGATAAAACAGCTCTCAAATCGACTGAAAGCAAATCTGACACCAAAAATTCACCCAAATTTGAGTTACAATCTATGGCTGTTGGGGGGGTAGAGGGACCTGACGGACCTGTCAGGGACCAGCCAAGACCCAGTCAGGGAAAGAGGGGAAGTCTGAAGTAGCTCCATCTGTATTACAGTAAGCAACAAAGTATGTCATTGAAAAGGTCGACATGCAGTTTGATAAGCAGGTGAAGCAGCTTTGTAGAAAGCTGAGTGATTCTTTTAATAGTCAACCTCCTCGTCAGTGGGACTGGCCTTGGACAGCTGTAATTATTTTTCCAATGCTTGCCAGGGGTTTGTTTAGAGCATGTAAGTGGAGCGTGACTTAGGTATTGGTATTTCATTTTGCGTCCGTCAGCTCCCCGGAGCTCTTACCTTACCCACCACTTGGTAAACAAGCAGCCCAGTTGATTTTCTGTCCCCTTTGTTCAGCGTGCAGCGCGGTGCTGTCAGACGTAACGAGATGGATTTCTGAACATGTGCGAGTAAAGCCTTGTTAGACGTAAACTTCTGCAGAGGAAACTATCAGTAACAGAGGATGAACTGCTGATTGAATTACTTAAGCGGTTTCTGACTCTCCCTGGATGCAGCACATGTCGATGGAGTCTGGACAGAGCAGCATTGTGTCTTACGACTCCCTGCAGACCCCAAAGACTCCACATGTAGCGTGATTCTTTTCCTCTGTGATTTCACATGGAGTAAATAAACGTCTGCACGGCTCTTCCTGTTGGTCTACTATGGTGAATGTTTCTATATGGTCTGGTATTCCCCCCTGTGAATAGAACACACACATGCAAACACTGGATGCATGTGTTTGTGCCTCACGCAGGGACTTCCACATGGCACAATAACATAAACTCAAGACGTATACGCACACTTCTGTGTCAGCTGCCATCAGCCAGATCCTCTGCATGTTTAAAGAGGCCTAAATGAGGCGTGAGCCGCTGCTGGGTGATCACAGTGGATCTTTACATGGGGGGCTGCACAGGCAAACATGGATTAGGCAAAGAAAATAAACTGCCATCATTGAGAGGAAACAATTTGTGACCATTTCACAGAAAACCCCTGAAGTACATTTGTTTTACTTAGTGAGTGATGGATGTAGAAAGTGAAGGGACATATCAGTTTTTCATCAGTGACATGGTGTCCTTTTTGTTCAAACTTTACTCTTCCTGATTCCTTAACCAAGCAAACCTGCTGCAGCTGACCTGTGATCACCTAACTTGGTTTTGCACTCCAATCATACCATATTTACAGCTATGCACAGATTAATGCTTTTTATTTATCAGTTGTTCAATTCTTAAAAAACAAAAAGCCTGATTGTGGCTGCAATCTGCTCTGTTTTATGGCCTAACTGTTAAAGCATTTTTATTTTACGATATTTAGATGCAAAAAAAAGCCAAAAGTCACACTGCTATGCATGGGTTGCTTACTGTTGCATCTGTATACGGATAAATAATAAAAAAAAATAGGGATTTTTCAGCAATTGGTTCAGGTCAGAATCTCAAATAGCTAAAATATGTGTTGAGCTAATTCTTTATTTTTTTTTTTTAGTTGGCTTCTCTTATTATTATTTGCCCACAATTCCAGTAAAAACAAAAACCTCTGGGGCTGCCACAGTATCCGAATATCGATGATAACCATCTTTATCAAAATCTACAATAATCATGTTGAGCCAAAAGAATGCATGCTGTAATACTGTGTAACTATACTCATAACTATACTATATTCAACACTGAGAGGCTGCTCAAGCATCCAGATGGCAGATAACAGCAACACATCAGAGGAATTTCTCTGACATAAACAGCAGCACACACCCGCTGTACAGCACTGCTTTGTTTACAATGTGCTCTCTCTATGCAAAAAAATGACATTTAAAAAGTATACTTGCTTTGCAGAGCATTGTTGTCCATCTGTAGCTCTGACACATGCTATGTGGTGTGATGTCTGGATGTGGGGTGGCTTAATTTAGGGCAGGGGTGGGCCACATGAGGCCCTCTTACTCCCTCAGTGTGGCCCACTGGTCAATTTAAAATGTCAAGAAAATGCATATAAGTAGACATGGGAAATTCTGGAAAAAGCAATATTTCCAATAAACTAGAACCATATTTGGCTGTAATAGTTTCCGTAAAATTTATTTTCATGCATAATGAAATGCTTTAGTTTAAATGAAAATTAAATTTTGTAAAATATACTCCAATTGCAGGTACATTCTCCCCAAATCAGGAGTTTAACAGTCAAACTACAATAATGTGGCCTAGGCTACCAAAGGTTACATCCTTGATCTAGGGCTACAGCCATTGTGTAGCAGTTCCATCCCTATAACAGCAACTTCGATGTGACTTTAAACCAACGTCTTGCATGTTCATGCCCAAAATAATCCATTGATGCCTCTAAAGATGCCACCACTTTGGAGCAGGTCACCACAGCATGAAAAACTCCAGTAATGATTTACAGAGGCTTCTGAAAAGATTTTCAAAATAAAAGTTTTATGTGTAATTATGTGTGAATGCTTTTATTGTTTAATTGTTTGACTCATCAAAACAAAGAGCAACTGAACAAAACTACATCAGCAGTGTTTAATTAAGTTTTAGTTACAGTCTTTTGCCTAAAATATATTTTAGTTTTAGTCAAAATTTAGTCTTTTAAATTATTTTAATTTTAGTCCAGTTTCAGTTGATGAAATCTACTGTAAATTTAGTCGATTAAAATATGAAGTATAAAGTGGATGGCATTTTGTATGTTCCTTGAATTTCTGAAGTCATTTTTTACACTTTTTTACACTGAAATTAAACATCTAATAACCCTTTATTGAACGCGAGTCAAGTTTGAATGTATAAATTAACAGAAACAAATTGAACTTTTGTGTGAAATGCAGTCACCTTTATTTAGGCTACCTGGCAGAGCATCTCAGTTACAATACCAGAACTGACAACAGTGAACCTGCACTACATGGATATACCAATTTATAAAGAGAGGAGCTCTGATTGGATCGCTCTCCAACTTATCCCGCCACCACCAAGCTAAGGCAGCTGTGATTGGATGTCCCTCTTAACTCATCCAACCTTTCCACTCAACCAAAGTAGCTGTGATTGGATATATTCCTAACTTGTCCCTACTTTCTACATGACCAAATTAGGTCTGATTGGATTATGTCTCTGTCAAACATTTAAGTCTAGTTTTTATTTGTTGATGGAAATGTAATTTACTTTAGTTTAAGTTTTTGTCCATGTGCACTTGTTTTTCATGAGTTATAGTCTAGTTTTCGTCAGGGGAAAAAAAAAAAAAAAAAAACTCTGACGCAAATAATTACACAACAAAATTAACACTGTACCTCACTCACAGATACAACAGACTGATCAGATCAGCACCAAAATCCAATCACCTCTTCCTTGTGCTATGACCAACAGTCCCTGAAGATGTCATCCAAATCTGTTCATCACTTTTTGAGTTACCCTGTTCACAAAAAATCAAAAAACAAACTAACTTACTAACAAACACCAGCGAAAACAGGACTTCCTTGGCAGAGGCAATGATGATGGTGAGTATTAATAATACTGTTATTATTATTATTACTTTTATTATTATTGCCACCAGCACTTGAGCACCTTTAAGGGTGCATTTAACTCTTTGCTTGTGTAAAGTAAAGAAGGTGTAAAAGCTGTGCCGTCCTTTCTTGAGTGAGACACTCAGGTCTTAGGGTTTAGGGTTTTGATTAGTGACAGAAGCACGCTTCTTTCTATTCCTCTTGCATCATCTGAGCGTCTGAGTGCTTTTCTATCATCTGCAGCAGCCATAGATTAGGTGTCAATGAAGTCAAATAGGCTAAAAGGTCAGCTGTCGGGCACTGGTGTCCCATTTCCAAAATGGTTAATTCACTGTTAAGGCCTAAATGCAGCATTTTCCTTCACTTCCGTCAATGTTAATAAAAGTGCCCAATCCCAGGAGATCCTGGATTCAATCCTGAAAGTACCCCTTAGAATAAATGAACACCAATCCTATAATGCTGCTCCACATTTAGGAGGAAGAGCTCATATGTGCGCCTTCAGGCTGCATCAGACAGTAAAATGAAACTTTACTGTGATCTACAAATGTCTCCGGGGTCAAGAGCTCTCTGGTTTCTGGAACAGAAGATTCATTTTATTGCTCAGTTCCTCAGAGAAGGGACAGGCATTTCTGATTACTACGGCAAATTTAATGCCAAGAAAGACAGAAGGCTTCCAAGACTGAGGAGAATGCAAGTAAAAAACATCATGTAATTCATTTGTTGAGAAGGAGTAATCTCATCACGGGAAGGACGAGAGAGGACAGCAGGAAGGAAAAAATGCATTATGGGAAACATAAGAGCGGATGATGGTGCAATTTTTCATACTTTGTGGATAACACTTACAACCCAGAACAAATGCCATGTAAATTTGTGTTTTTTCAAAGCTTACGCGTAAAGCCTGCCAGCAGCGCCTCGCACAAGCCGGGTGCATGTTTGACACAATGGGATTGCAAGTTAGAGCGGCTCATGATGCAACAGTTCAAGGGAACATAAATGACATCTGCTGTACTCGGAAACAGGGAATAATCCTCCCACTCGGTATTCCGCGCCACGATCCCCCCTTCCCCATTGTTTTTAGCGAAGCAAAGGGAAGCAGGGAGACAAAGAGAGCGAGGCAAAGAGAGAAAGTTTGCCCCGGCTGCCTCCAACCTGCCTTTGTTTTCATCAGAACAGAAGCGGGCCGGCCTCTCCTGGGAGAGTTTGACGGACAGCTCTCTGTATGCCAGTCTATTATGTGATTCCTATCACACAACAGAAGCCCCAGTGCTCTGCTCCTCATCTCCCTCTTATTCAGAGGGATGAAAATACATATTCCCCCATCGCATACAGACATGGATTTGTCACTCCCTGCACGTCTGGAGGAGAAATGAAAATCAAAATGAAACACACAAAAAAAAAGACAATCAATTCAAATAGAGGGGGAAAGTGTGTCCTGGAGTTTTGTCTTGGCCGGAGACAGAAATAGCCAGGGCCCCGGATTACAAGCAAGGACACCTAATTGGCGAAGATCCATTGCCATTAAACGTTAAAGGGGAGGTATGGCAAACTCCATGAATAAATCAGAAGTGGTTATTACAGGGACATGAGCCTGTAGTATAATTAGAGCAGCTAAAACGGTGCTCCCCAGCTATTATTCACCACAAGGCTCTTGCATGTAAAGCTCTGTGTACAGACAGGGGCTCCATTACACATTATTTATTCTGGGAGCGGAGGGCTTTAAGCAGGGTGGTAAAAGGGTAATTATGTTAAAAATAGCCACCAAGGTGGCCGAGGGAAGGCCACGTACAGGTATCCCTTAGGAAGTGAGTTGTCTCTGGGTCAGTGAGGATTCTATGTCTCTGCCATTCAGCAGCTATTAGCTGGGAAGAGGAAAGAAGACGTCCTCTGTTTCCAAAGGAATCATCATTTCCTGGAGGGGGGAAGAGGGGGAATTATTTTAAATACTTGTTTATCTATCTATCTTTACTATCATTTCTCGAATAACAGAGAAGGCTGTTTTCTTTCTTTCTTTCTCTTCTTGATTTTGAAGAGAACAAATAATTAAAAATAGAACAAAATAAAAACAACAACGACCCAAGTGCAAAATAAATTTGTCATTTTCATGTTCAAAAAGGAGTTGGAGGAAGTCGAAACTTATCTGGTCCCAACTCTTCATCTAACACAAGTAGTCAATAATTAACTCACTTCCAAATAATAATGATAACAATAATAATAAAAATAATCACACCTAAACAAAATAAACCAAATAGTAATAATACAATAGTAATAAGAGTGTTTTATTGTGAAAGGATGCCGGGATCCTCACATATATGCCTGTGTAGCTTTAATGCACAGACTCTACACACAGGCTCTCTGACTATTACAACTGTGGTTAATGAAAAAGCACAACTTGAGATGAACTTGTGGTTAAACCTTGTGCTCATGCACTGTTTCATCTGTGCTCAGGACGCAGTTCCTAAAATATTTTACTTTGCAGGATGTGACTGGATGTCAGTTAACTTCCTGATGTGGAAAGGTTCAAATAGGGGGTAAGAACTGATTAAATACCCATCAATAATCAATAAACCAAGAGCTCCATGCTCAGGTGTACTGGTTCAGTTGGTTGCCATGTCACCAGCTGACTATCAGCAAACTTAAGCAGCTAATAAAAACAGAGAGTGCTTGGGTATATCTATTTATTTTGGGGTTTAGAAAAGCCCATGGCACTCTCTAATCTTGCGTTATTTCGTTATTTGCACAACGTGGCCGGTCCTACATTGTGTTTCATAAAATTGGGTCATTGTACAAAAAAAGGGGGGGACTACAGTCCTGCAGTTCACAGTCTCAGATGCATGATGGCCGAGAGTTCTGAGTTCTGCTTTGGTTCTGTGCACTTATATTCCACTAGAGATGGAACAATTACACAGGGCAGAGTTTAAAAAGTCACAGCTACTTGTAAAGCTTAAACACAACACTAGGTGCTTTTACTACGTTGGGGAAAAAGAAGGAAAAAGAAACAGAATTAATGTGATGCAGACACAAACAAGGATAGGACCCGTTCAGAGGCAGAGAAGATTTGACAGTCAACACAGCAGCTGGAACAATGACAAAAAGTTTTAAAGGCAAACTGATATATCAAGCCCGCAGTTATCATCATATAAGTAGTGTTTCCTGCTGATGGCAGATAAATTCTCATTAGGAGGCAGGGTTTTTTATTGAAAATCATAATCTTTCTAAATTATACAATGCTCTGTTTTATGCAAAGAATGAAAATACCCTATATTCTAAGGAAAAGTGGGAAAAGGAGGCAGATTTGAACTCATCAGAGGAAGCATGGGGAGAAATTTGGAGTTTCCAATGGTCCTCAACCAATTCAATGATATGGAGGGAACATTGCTGGAAACACGCTATGAGATATTTTAAGACTCCACTTCAGGAAAAATATAAAAATATTAAAATACCCTGCTGGAAAAATGTGGTTCAAGGAAGGCAAACCATTTTCACGTAGTTTGAGGATGCCCTCAAAGAAAACCCATCTACCTTTGAACTTTGAAACTTTATATTTTGGTCAGACTCAACTAATGAACTGAAGGATTGATGTAAAACTACTACAGGCTCTTCTAGCAGCTTGTAAAACGTCAATCACCACAAAGTGGTTGAATCCATCACCTCCTACATTGGAGGAGTGGTTTGGAATAATTCTTGAGATATACAAAATGGAAAAATTTACCTATTGCTGAGAATTCAAAAAGCTAAATTCTACCAAATTTGAGCGAAATGGATTGAATTTATTACCCTGACACAAACGGACTTTAGTGACTACATCTGAATCTAAACCCACTCCATCCTTCTGCTTGAATACCATGTAAGCTGCCTTGGTTCCTTTTTTTTTTCCATTTATTATTATTTTTTATTAATTATTTAAAAAACAATAATGGGGGGGGGGGGGGGGCTGAAAAAGACTGTATTTTTGTATGCAACAGTTCCCTGATGAAAAGATAATTAATAAAAAAAAGAAAATCATCATCTTTCTTGTACTGAAGAGTTGAACAGTTTGAATGTTTTAGAGCTTTTTGGACTTTATCATTGGACATCCTCTCTGCTCTCACAAAATCTTTTGTGCCATTCAAACACATGTGCGTGTGACATACACCATTCCCCATACTCCTCAGTTAATGTGCAAAAAAGATCTGGCTGCTGTTTGGTTCACTTTAACCAAAATTTCAAATTAATGCGTTGCTTAGCCAACCATTTTCTGGCCCTTCATCAAATTCGGGATGAGAAGGGGCATACCAAAACAAAAAGTGCACTAAAAGATATCACTCAAACAGATCCCCTCATGACCCAGCCATCAGCTTATTCTGTTAATTTAATGGAGTGACTGCACTCTAACATGCTCCATCCAGATCTTAAAAACAGCCTGACTATGACGGATCAATTGCAGCAAACTGAAGAGGCCAACTGGCAGTGAATATCTCTCCACTGCTTGGCTCCCATCAGCCCTCCACAACTCCTGAAAATAATGACTGTTTTCTTCAATCATTTGCACTGCAGAGCGAGCACAATGGCTCAGGTTCCCACATTAGTTGCCAAGTCCCTATTCATCGCTGTGCCACCCTCTCACAGCAATATGAAAACCCTCTTTTGATCATGCAACAATTACCTCAAACAAGTCCCCCCGCCATATGCATCTGAAGGTGCCAAGATCACTCAGGCATTGGTTATGAGCTGGATATTGAGAAAGTGTGAGTCTGCCTCTCCAATCTCTATTATCGACCCGAGGACCCGGCTGAACAGTCATAATGGCCCATTGTGGTAATGCTTACAGTGTGTTGTGCTGGTTCAGGCAGGTTGCTTACCTCCATTGGTTCTTGCACCGCCATTAATCTGGTCAGCTACTGTTAAAAAGCATAAACAAGCAAGAGCGGTTAGTACCTCTCGTACAGTGTTACTGAGCACATGCAGAGCAGAAAGAGACAAAAGAAGAGAGTGCGAACACATAATGAAGAGTGTGACAACAGTGATGTTAGTAAGAGATATTGGACTCCATGCAAAGGCCTGTCAATCACACAGCTTACAAGGCAAAGTGGCCCGAATGTGCTAATGTATTACTGCCAGCCGTGCACCTCCCGTCTCCTTTCTTCTCTTTTTCTTCTCTCACTCAATCTCCCTTCCCATCTAAATGGGATTGAACCGCGGGGTGTCTGACCAGTTTAGCATATTTCAACAATGATGGGCTTCAAAGTCATGAAATCCATCTGCTGATGCGATTTGAAGGCACCTGGAAGGCGATTAAAGGGGAGGGACAGAAATACCGAGCGACAGAAGAAAATGAGAGTCTGCAGGGGGTGGTATTGTTGAGCATGTTAACCATTTAGTCAGGGGGGCTTTGAACACACAGCACAGCTTTATTAATATGTCAATGTGAGGGAAAAGGTAGCTTACATCTACTGCTGCACTTAAAACAAACTTGAATGTCCAACAGCGTGACGAGGACTAAAGATAAATATGGAATTGTGTTGTTTGGCTCAATTATTTTCAACAATAGGAAATGCTACCCATGGGCTATTTTTTATTGTGTGGCTTTGATGAAATAATTCAATTAAAATAATCGCCATACAACAGCAATGTGTGCATCTGAGATAAATTAAACTTTGTGTAACATCGGGCATGACCAAAATCACAAACAGCAGTTTTTGATTTGAGTTTAGTTTCCAGCTCACTTATGATGGAGTGACTGAAATATTTCTCCTTATGAAACAAATATTTGGGCTGGTTTTATTCCAAAAAAAATATATAATTTGTCATTTACTTCAAAATAATTCCACGCTTACATGGCATTTCCAACACAACCTCTGTGCACTCAGTGCTGATTGACAAAAATTAATAAAATCACTGCCAGGCCAGAGGTTGGTAGTGCAACTTTTTGAATCATTGCCTATAATCTGCCTTCAATAATAGAGAACTCCAACCACAAGGCCGCAGTCCAGCATGAGGCAGCAGATCATTTGGTACCAGAGTGTTGGAAAACGATCAATTTCATAGCCATTTAATATAATAACAGAAACAAAAAGGGTGTTTGAGATTGAAAGACTGATCAGATCCTCATAATTCCATCTGTGTAGCTTTACTGTGCAAACCTTGTGCACAGGCTCTCTGTCCCTGTCAAAGCTGTGATGAATGAGTAAAACCAGAGACAAACCTGCTGTTAGACCTTTTACTTGTGCACTCGTCCATCTACTCTCTAAACGTTAAATAAGTTCGACCCAGGCATCTTTCTCCTTGGGAACCAAAGTCCTTCAAGGCCAAACAGAATATAATCCCTCCAGTGGGTTCTGGGTCTACCACGTGGTCGCCTTCCACGCCTGGAAGACCGCCACAAGTAAGCAACCAGGAGGCATCCCGAGCAGAAGCCTGAAACACCTTAACTGACTGATGCGAAGGAGCAGCAGCTCTACTTTAAAATCCCTGAAAACTCCCTCGCTCCTGAGGAAGCTCACTGTGTTTCCTTGTATTCACAGTCTCCTTCTTCTGGTCATTACCAAAACCTCATGACCATAGTTGAGGGCTGGAAAGAAGATGGAGCAGTAAATCAAAAGCTCTGCCTTCTGGATTTCTCTCTGAAATGACGGTCCAGTTCTACGCCTGTAAGACTACAGATGATGCTCTAATGCTTATAGTAAATATATAGTCTGTTTTACCCTCACTCGAGACACATAAGAGCATTCAGCCTCTCAATGTAAAGTAAGAACTACCATAACTCCTTGATTATAACATGCACTTTTTTGCTTTTTAATAAGCTCTAACTTTTCTGGTGCATATTATACACAAGTACAAGCAAAATACTTAAAATATTTTGGCTCGCCAACATCATGATTGCAACACATCTGATACACAAAGCCGAAATATCCCCTCTCTCTGCGAAACATTTCCGCCAAACTTGCGTATTTCTTATTAAACTGACTGTAAAACTGTTCTAATCAAATATTTTGGGTCTTAATTAGCATAACTTTTTGTAATCATTGTTTAATTCTCAAGTGTTACCACTCACCGGCAAAGACAGAGCGCTGCCATTTTGTGAGCAAGGGGACGCTGGGATTGGTCGGTACACTACGACTGAGCATGGTCGGGCAGAAATCAAGCAATTGCGTATGTGTGAAGCTAAAGGTGTTCCCGCATCCATTTGAGAGAGAGAGAATTGTGTATTTGTTGTGAAAATACTGAAATTATGAAATATGGGATGCACGTTATAATTGAGAAATTATGGCAATAAAACACCCATCAGTAATCAACAGGCACACCAGATCAACTCAGAATGAGGACTGAACGTTGGACCACTACTTTTAGCTCCACATTGGTGACATTTTTATTGATTTTTTGCAACTGGAAGGTGTAGCGGTTACATTAGTTAAAATAACTTTCAGCTAACTTAGTTCTTAAAATGTTATTGTTGTGTAGTCAACCAAAAGTCCTGATGACTGTCTCTTTGTTTTGGTTTAGAAACAAGCCCATGGCTCCCTCTGATCCTGTGTCATGTTACAGCTGGTCCATGATTATACCATATTACATAAAAACGAGCTGTGGTACTAAAAAATGTTGGAGACCACTATTGTTCAACACAGTGGTTGAAAAAATATCACACATAGACTTTATTTGGACAGACAATGAGGAAGGGTTGCACTGGTGTCCAAAGTGTTATTGTAGTTGGATTTTTGTGCTTGAGAGCATGAAACAACATTTACTGAACATTTATATATGTGTCTTATATTTCTGCATACCAGTGAGCATTTTCAAACTTCTGAACAGATCATTGCAAATTTGTGTTGGCAAATATTTCTGCCTGGCAAACAAATTTAGACCATGCAATTAGTATTGAAAAATGAGATTATTAAGCCAGATGTTATTATACAAACACTAAGTTTAGGAGCTTTATAGTATAGAAACAGAGCCACTGTGGTGATTCTGCAAAGAGTGGTTGATCATATTACAAATAAAAGGACAATGGGATGGAGTTAACTTTTGTTTCTTGGATAGCAAATTGCTCACACCACTCTGAAACAATTAAGAAGCTTTCTTGATCACTCAGATAAAAATCCCATTTTCAGTTATAGTAATGCCATCAAGGAGTTATCTTGGTATCCTGTCCAGTCTATTTGCTTCCTGTCTTCAGTGAAATCCAATTATATTTGCAATATTTGCCACTAAAATAATAATGGAGAAGACTTTAATGCATGTCTCATAATTCAGTGAAACACAAACAGTGGTTAATTCTTGTTTAAACTTCCTGAGCAAAACTTTCCACTAGATGTTTTTGTTGTCTGTGTTGGTATAAAGTTTTCAGAGAGAACTAAGGGAAGGTCTACAGCAGGGCAGTCTGACCCCTCAGAGCCAAGTGCAGTGGCCCAGACCTGAACTGGTCTGTGAGAGAGTCAAAGATCCCTGCAGGTCTCTGGACTCCAGGTGGAATAGAGTCTTCTGTTTCCTGTTATGATTATCCAGTGATCCGAAAGACTCCAACCTCAGAGGGAGAGCTTCAAAACCTACACTGTCCTCTTCTATGATTCAGTCGGTATTTCTGAGTGTGTATTTTTGGGCACACATGAATCTCCCTGCAGATGGTACAGTCACTAAAATCATTGTAGTGCACTTGAGTCTCTGTTTTGGCCATGCTCCAGTGGAAAAGGGCCACAGGACACCGAGGTCAGAAAAGCAAAGGTGGTGACTCGGTGAAGGACACTGAGGCTGTTTTTTGTGTTTGTTTTTTGGAAGTTTAGTGGACGGTTGTCCTTGATTTCCCCTGAATGTCCCAACAAAAGTACAAAAGTTATAATTATACCTAAGTGTCAGTATTGATTTTGGCAGATCCATTTCGTCAACTCATTACACCAATTTAAAAAATGTGTATAATAAAGAATCAAGTGGGCCGAGGACACTGCAATCTGTCAGGCAGAGGGTTCCCTCAAAACCAAGGATATCACTGGCTACCCCTATATGGCCTTTATAGACAAGGCTAAGGAACATCCCATTTCTAGAAGTGGTCAAGTCCACCCTAAGGAGAAGAGATCCTCGACCCAGGATGTAGTGAAACCTTGTGGAGAAAAAGAAGAACAGCTAAACCCATGAAGCTCTAAATTCAGTGCTCCTAGGCAAGGTTGGAACTTCCATGAGGACAAAAACCTGTGGTGGCTATGGCAATATCAAGTTTCATTCCTGTTCAGAGCAGCATGTAGATTTTGTGGAGCAAGAAGAATCATGGGGCATATTCAAAAAGACCTCAAGAGAGAGTTTCACTTCTAAGGAGAGACAGTCCCTGAAACACTGAGAAAAGACATTTTTTTATGTTCCCAAGGAGGACGGACAGTTCTTCTGATGGAGCTGACAGTCTCACAGGAGGAGGGCCAAGAGCAGATGCAGGACTGTCAGGACAAAGGGTGCACAATATTGTTTACAGGAGATGTTATGCTAAGTATTCTTGGTCGGTCAGTGTGGAATCTGACCAAAGTTGGAAGAAGGTTGGGTGAAGCAGCAGAGAAACTAGGAATCACCTAATGATCTCTTCTCCAAGCCAAGGATCCATCAACTAGAAGCGAATGTACTGTTGCATCTCAGATGAATTAAACAGACTTTAATAAAGTTATACGGTTTTGGAATAACACCTTTTTGCTTCCGTCTAAAGGGTTTGAAACAAACAAAACAGTCTGAGATCTACACGCTTTGGATAGAGCTGCACCCACAAGCAAAAGAGGAAGGAAAATCTATTTCTCACTGTCCCAAAATATTACAGCTACTCCCAAAGAATCTCTAATTAATTTGGTGCATTCTGTTAGTTTTGTCAAATTAAAACTTGTCAAAACAACATTTAACTTGGTGTCTGGAGAATAATATTCTTGGCCCAAACTATTTGCTTTTACAAAAAAAAAAAAAAGACTCCAAAAATTGTTATTCTTCGCCAATAAAAAAGTTGAGACTGTAATTCTTGTGCTTCACATTTTATGAAGTCTAACTCTGATCTCACACTTTTGACTTGATGCTGGTGTGACATATGGGAAGCAGATTATATTTACCCAAATCCATGCTCTTGGACTTCCGTGTTCTGATGATGTCCAGCTCGGAGGGGTTTTCAAACTGCTTGGTGCGTTTTTCTGACATACTCTGGCGTCCAAATCCTTCTCTCTGGAACGCTCCGTCTGAGGCTGCATCTGGACTGAGTGAGCTGAGGGTCAGGAGAGGAGAGGAAATGAAACAGGTCAGAATATTCAAGATTTTACCAAAACACAGATGAGAAATAAATCGGTACCATTTAATTCGGAGATTACCAAAAAGAGATCATCTCTTTAACATGTGTGCTGCTTGGTGATGGACAAAATAATGATCTTGTGTATTTCTATTGATAACAAGACCACTGTTGATAAAAAAAAAATTGCTTATTGATTTTATAGCATCTGTGTGTAATTGTCATATAACTAAATAAATGATTTTGTATCAAGAGGCAGCAACAGTTGTTTTTAAACATATAATATATTCTACAGAAACTCCCTTGCTAAACTTCAACCCATTTATTTAAAACACAAATTAATTAATTAAAACATTAAAAACAGGCACATTCTGATATCACATAGTAACTTGGAAAAAAGGAATTCCCCAAAAACAAGCCAGAGCTCAAAAGTGGCCCTGAAATCAAATATTATACACAATTAAAACAGGACAAACACATAATACAGCCAAGAGAGATTTAGTCTAATCTAGTTAAAGCCAGGGGTATGCTTATTCTCATAGTACCAATTGGAGATCACACTTACCTATTAATATTTATACATTCCCAATTCAGCCTTACCCCCCTTCACCATCAGATAATGACCATCGACATTCAATAAAAGCACGGACACACCGTCAGTTTTAATCCTTCATTTTAATGACTGCTCTAATCAAGGACACCCTCACCTCTGCAGGCTGGAATCTGAATGGTTAAAGCTGAGAAGGTGAGCTCCAGTCTACACCTGTGATACCCCAGTGAGGTGATGGTGCTCTGGGGTCATGGCCACTTCAATAACCCCCCCTCCTCTAATATGTCTGGCACATTGGGAGACCCTGGCCCCACCGTGGTGCGCTCCCCATGAGATCCTCTATCTCTGTCTGGATCTTAATTGAAAATCAGAGGGGAGTGAGGAGAGGAAATTGGGAGAGGGGGGAGCTCTGGTATTGGCATGCAGAAGAGTGGATTCACAATTAAGGTGAGAACATGTTACCATCGAGGGCAGACAAAGAGGGGTGGGGGAGTCTAATAAGTGTTACACGCTTGAGAGGATGCTGTCAGTTTCTTTTGTTTGGCGAGTATTAGATGTTATTTGCTCGATTGTAAGCCTGGCTCAGGTAACCTGGCATACAACACAGGTGTCTTTCCTATTTCCCAAGCAGCATTCATTTATTACAACCAGCTCTCCCTTCATTAAGATAGCAAATAGACCTGTGTTCACATCAGGCTCCAGGAGTGTGTTTGTCTATGGATGAGGAGTGGTCAGGCATAAGCTGGCACATTCCTATATTAAAAAAAACAATAAAAACAAAATAAGCCTCAGAAAAGCTTTAACGTAGTCTTAAGTATCAAGTCTGTGTCACTATGTGTAAGAGATATTTGATGCACAAGATAGATGGAAATTCATTGGCATCAAATGTACGTCACTTTTTAGCATATTAAAGTCTAAAATTATGTTCATCTGAACAGTAATACATCAAAAGTTACAGCTCTTGAACTTTGCCAGGGATCTTGATAGACTGATTAACATCCAGCAGATTTGGTATGCTATTAAAACACTTTACCTATGTGTGCAACTCAAGCCCCCCCTCCCACCGTGAGTGTGTATGTGTGTGTATATGTTCTTGTTTGCTTTTTTTATTTTTTTCCAAACATTTTAATTACTCCTCAATTTCTTATTTCTTATTCTTCTTCTTCTTATTATTATTATTATTATTGTTGTTGTTGTTGTTGTTGTTGTTGTTGTTGTTGCTGTTGTTGTTATTATTATTATTATTATTATTATTATTATTATTATTATTATTATTAATAATAATAATAATAAAGTGATTTTTTATCATGTTTTTTGTTAGTTACTCTTTTACCTTTTTTCGCTTTTTGGGAGGTTTACTGTTGCTGATCTAGTGGTGTTTTGGTAAGTTCCACCAGAACCCTAAATGTTCTGTTCTAGTCTAACTTTGACTATAGTGTCTCTAATTATTATGACTTTATAGCTATGAAAATTTAATAAAAATGTATTCAAAATAAACACCTCAAAACAAGGGATGGGCAACTGGGAACCTCCGTACTTAGTATGGCCTGCAAGTCAATTCCAAATAAAATTAGATTGTGAAAATTTAGAAAATATAATAAAACAATAGAAGTAGATTTTTTTCCATAGCAGTTTTTCATTACAAGTGCATCTTTAGTTCTTTCTTAGTCAGATTATTCACCAGCAAAAGAATACATTGTCTTTCTGTGTCAAAAAAAAAAAAAAAAAATTACAGCTCTGGTTTTACTTGATCCATCTGGAGATTTTGGTACACTGACCTCATTATTCTGATGGACAGACTGGGACAGTGGGTCGGACTTCCTGGTTCTGTATTAAACTATCTCAAAACATACTAAACAAACATGGACTACTTTGTGTCTCTTGGTAAATATGAATCTAGGCTTTGAGAAATGACACGTGGGGTTCCCCAAGGATCAATCCTTGGGCTCATTCTTATTCTATGCATTGTCTCTTGCTCAGATCATAGTTTATCATAATATGTCTCACCAAGTTGACGCAGATGTCCCTTACACTCACTGAACAGGTGTGTTGAAGAAATCAACAAGTGGATGTGACAGAATTTCCTTCAGTTAAATTAAAAAAAAAAAAAAAAATGAAATCTTCATCTTTGCTTGCACAGACAACAGATTAAAAGTCAGAGCTTAACTTGACTTAGTGTCTCTAAAACACACAAATTAAGTAGGATATCTTGGCGTAATTGTGGGCTCAGACTCTAACTTTAACAGTCACTCTGGCTGAATACAAAATCAGCCCATTACCGCCTTAAAAAGAGAGCAAGAACCAAAGCATTTCTGTAAAAAGAAAACACAGAGAAACTTGTTCTTGCTTTTAGTTTTGGATATTAGATTATTGTACCAGTATTTACTGTTAGAGGTCTGACTAAAAAAAAAATCCATCAGACAGCAGCAGCTCATCCTGAATGTTGCTGCTTGAGTCCTCGCCAAAACCAAGAAAGTAGATCACATCATACCAGTCCTTAGATCATTACACTGGCTCACTATCAGTCCGATGACAGATTTTAAATTCCTTCTCCTGGTTTATAAAGCACTAAACATCCGTGGGCCAGAATACCTTTCAGATCTTCTGGTCCCCTATGAATCATCTAAACTCCTTAGGTCTTATGGGACAGGTTTACTCACTGGTGCCAGGGTGGCTAATGCTCCTCAATGCCATGGTGTCTTTGTTTTTAACACTGTATAGCACTTTGAATCACTATATGTATTAATGGTGCTTTATAAATGATGTTGCCTTGCCTGAATCCAGATTCTATGTGCTTTTTGTGCAACTATTATTTTAAAAAGGGCAGAAATGGTTGCACTTGGACCCCAGGCATTTTTGTTGTCCCATTAAGCAGTTTGTTAACATCCATTGTTTTGAAAACAAATAATGCTCCAAATTCCAAAATTGGGGTAATGTCTGTGTCCTGCCCTTGGCAGTTGAGAACTATGAAACGGTGTTTAGCACCTCCTACAGGTTGTTTTGTTAGAGCAGCAAGTTGCATGTTTAACAGGAAGTTGTCATATGGAAGCAGCCATCTTGTCCTCATGTGCAACTAGAAGCAGACGTGTGTTCCCATCTGCAGCCATCCTTTCGTTTACGCTAGCAAAAGCATCATCTGTAAGTTTTTTCTTATCTGTTGTCTTGTATTTTAGCCATATGTGATGATAGTTTTGTTATAAAATGTGTGAGTTTGATATATGGCCAAATGGGAACAGGCTACATTTAAATTTACATTTAAGGTGCAAGTGCATTGTGATTCAAGTCATATACAGGAAAAATAAATACAACGTTTAAGTTAAGTTAGGTTGAAATTCATATAATATGAAGCAGTGAACTAAAGCTACCTTGTCATTAAGGAATGTTTCCGTTATTTGTGTTTTATGTCTTTATACAGTTTCACTCTGGTTCATGAATGCATCATAAACGGCATCTTATTAAAGGGCAAGACTAAGATGATTCCTGACTCCTCTGCATTTATTAAACAGAGTTTGGCTGGCTGTTAATTTGTGTTGCCACGCAAAGAGAACAGTACAGTCTGATATATTTTAAGTTGCTAATGAAATGTTCAAATCTTGTATGTATGTGTTTATTATGGACACCATTTCAGGCACTTATCAGAAAAGCTGTTCGACAATCCCTCAGACTTTTAGGCCAAACTGGAAGTGCTGACTCACTTTGAGACTGCATTTTAAGATTCATTCCTGCACCACTCTATATGGGGATAAAAATGCTCCAAATCAATTTGCTCCCACCTTTCATAGTGTCATAACAGGGCTTTATATCATCAAGATGTGTTTGTTCTTTTATCTCCAAGAACACTTAAATTCTTGCTCTGTACATTAAAACTGTATGACCTCATATCCCCCTGAAATACAAATGGAGAAACTTTTTGTCCTCAGTTGGACTTTCCAGTTCTAGTTTAGAAAGTAGAGCAGTGAGAAGGAAATATGTTTTTTGTCATTGTATCCTGTTGGAACAGATGCTCCTTCAAGCACACTTCAATATTTGTAAATTCATCCAACAGCAGCCTCGCTTCTGCCGACGCTTGTTTACATGTAAACCATTCTTATTTGGGTTGTCATCCTCCATTTAACAAAAGAGCTGCTTCGTCTGTCACCGAGGGCCCGATGTCATCATGTCACTTTGCTGTCGGCCGTACCTGACAATCCCAACTAAGATCAGACGGCCTCACAGGACCGACGACGACTGACACGGGAAGAGACGGAGGTGGGGCAGGAAGAGAGGAGTGACAGCACAGATGTATAATTCATTTATTCATCATTGTTCGCTATTCTCCTCTCATCAAACCAAGCGTAGAAAAAAAAGGGGAAACAGCCTGCCCTCTCTTCTTTTTGTGCAAATGTCAGCTGTCAGAGCATGGCTGATACATCGAAGGCAAGAAAGGATGTGTTTCCAGCTGGAATTTTTCAAACTATGTCTTGTGTTACCACTTTATAATTAATATTACCAGAATAAATGATAAACTAGTAGTAAAATAACACAGTGGTTGAAAGGACCCAAAACCCAGATGGTGAAAAGCCTGTGGGCAGCTGAAGTAAAGTTCACCAGGGCAGCCTAGTGATGGTGTAAATTCACTCAGCAGGCGATCAGATCTTTTGGTTTGAGCTGCTGCAGCCTGATTTAGCGCCTTCTCTGCTCTTATTTTCCACAAACAGCAATGACTAAATGGCCAGGTTGGACATTGAAGTTTACCTGCAGAGGAGCAGCAGATTGTGCTGCTTTTAGCACCCTTTGCAGTCGAAGGCTCCTGCTGTTTGAACTTGCACCACAGGTCTTCACAGCGGTAAATAAAACTATTTAAAGAGGTGGCAATGACCCTCCACACCGGTGGTCCCCTGACTATTTCATTTGGGCTGCTGATAGCAGTGCTTCACAAACTTCTGGCAAAATAATCTCTTCTCAGTGCTATATATATTTCAGCCCACTGAAAAGGTATAATCAGTACAGCTCCACCATGGCCTGATTTACTCAAAATATCAACCATGGTACCTTAGAAAATCTTTATGAGGTGCAGCCTCCTCCATCACAAACCAAAGAGAGGGGTGCACTTCTTTGGGAGCTAAATAAATAAATAATGCGTTCACAATATTGGTAAATCTTTTGGGGTATCTAATGTGGAAATGAAAGTCTTCATTTTTGGCTCTGTAATGCCATAAATCCCAAAACTCTGCTCTGCTTTTTTGTTGTTTTGGTGGTTGCAACCATCCCTGGAACAAAACTCATCTCATTTCAGTGACTAAAGCTACAAACCGAGGGGTGCAGGCAGCTCTATCGCCTCTATTTCCTCATTTCTATAACAACTCCACCACCCTCGAAGATGTATCCTTGAAGTATATATTGTTATAGAAAATGGGACAACTTGTATTAAATCTGTGCAACAATCCAGGCCAAGGCACCCAATACAGAGCTCCCGGACCTGGACCACTTACCATATACGAGGCGTGTCAGAAAAGTTCCAGGACTGGTGTCACGAAAGATTTACTTAGAATCCAAACTACAAACTACAAGTATTTCCCTTCAAAGTAATCCCCCTGGAGTCTAATGCACTTTCCCATCCTTCTCTGCCACGCTTTCATGCACTCCTGGAAGGATTCTTCCAGGATCCTCCGCAGCTCCATCGTCACAGCCTTTGATGTTGTCTACGTCTTCAAAACGGGTCCCCTTGATGACCCCCTTGAGCTTGGGGAAGAGGAAGAAATCACACGGAGCCAGGTCGGGTGTGCAGGGAGGTTGCTCCAGCACAACAATGTTCTTCTCAGCCAGGAACTGTTGGATGCTCAGGGAGCAGGCGTGTTGTCATGGTGAAGCAGCCACGACTTGTCCTGCCACAACTCTCGCCTCTTCTTGCGCGCTGAATGAAGCAAACGCCGCAGTATCTCTTTGTAGACATGCTGGGATTACTCTGAAGGGGAAAACTCTTAGTTAAACCTCATTATTCTACTAAGGAACTGTAAACAATGAGCTGATTGGACCATAGCACCTTATAAGATCTGTGCATGCATGGGTTTTTTGTGGATGCTACGGTTTCCTCCCACAGACCAAAAACATGCTCATTTTGTTAATCCATGTCTCTAAATTCCCCATAGGTTTAGTGTGATTGTCTGTCCCTGTATGTTGGCTTTGTGATTGGCCAGTGCCTAGTCTAGGGTGTAGTCTGCCTTTTGTCAGCTGGGATAGGGTTCAGCCCAAGTGACCCTGAAAGCAACGAGCAGGATAGATAATGGATCTCCCAGCTATTTACACTCTTGTTACTGCTTAACTGTGTTCACTTTGAAATGAACAAGGTTAAAACAATGTCATGCTCTGTAGCTTGGTTGAAAATATCTAAAAATGCATTAAAAACATGATAAATTGTTCAAAAATGATTCCCCACCATTTAATTATACTTTTCATTGAAAGTCCTCAAAGGTTTTAAAGTTATTTTAGAAAACTTAAAGTGATTGTTGGCGTAAAATAAATCTGCAGCTCATTCCCAAAGGCATGTAAGGGCTGGTATTAATCTTCGAGTCTACTTAAAGCTGGCACACAAAGATTCACAGTCCATTAATAGAAATGCAGCACTCAATTACACATCTCATATTCACTTTCTACTGGCTATTAATTTTCCCACTGGAGTGTAAGGAGATATACTGCTTTGAAAGTCTGTGCACTCTGATCTAGAGACTTCTGAAGCTCCAACATGTTCCACTGGTGAGGAGAAAAGCCAGCTGAAAGGGTGACCCATCCTGGACTTTGGTGACCACTGGTTATCGTATTCTCTAAGTGCTTTAAGAAAACAGTTCAGAGAAAGCTCCCCGCCTCACGGTCACGTTTGATAATCTGCAGAGTGGCACATTTCTTCCTCTCACAGTCTTTCCAGTCCACGCCTCCGGCCCGTCTCTAATAGTCGGCCAAATCCATTTGGATAATACATCCCCTCATCTCTATTTCTTTAAGCAGTGTTTAAAAGCAATTTCCAGCACTCTGAGCAGATGCTTTCCTCCCTGTTCAAAGTCCTCCCATCATCTAAAATTAACTAGCGCTGAGGATTGCTCACAGGCAAATCCACAGCTTTAACTTGCATTTTACATCAACTTGTTCCTGTCTCCGTCTCCCCCTCGCAGGAAGTTTAATGTGTCAAACTGCAGCTCGACGCAGCTGCTAAGTGGTGAGTGCTGAAAGCCCACCGTAATCACAATTCACCCAGGTGACTCAAGTCTTCTTTAACTTTTTTTCTCCTAACTTTGAACCTTTTTTACCCCCATTAAAACTGAGGCAAGTCTCCAAGCATGCCCATGGTGTGATCGAGAAGCATGGGTGGGGGGGTCAGTGCATTAGCCTCAATGCCTGAGAGAGTAAGAGGTGAGGGGCCATGACTTCTCAGAAGTGCTCTTTCAGAGGTTTGGAGGAGGCCGATTCGGCTGACCGCATGGATGCATAGACAGGGCACAGAGCTGGGAGCCGCCTTCAATCATTGGAAAAGACCCTGCATGAGAGGCAAGTGCAAAAGGTCTACGCTAGGGCTGGTAAATAAAATAATATCTTATTACCTTTAGCTGAGTGAAGATACAATTGATACACCTTGAACACACAAATTTGTCTTTTTGGCTGTAAAACAACAAACAGTCGTCAAAAACTCTGACATGAGTCCAAACAGTAACTGCTGTGATTAAAACTGAAGCTCTTGTTGAAACTTGAAAAAGTGCAGTTCTCTGAGTGTCCACTGGAGGGTAGCTGCAGAAACACCAAAATTTATATGGTGCACGATATCAAAATGCTGATTTTACATCAGGCACAAACACATTTAAAGCCTGGTTCAGAAATGGTTTTGGTTTGAACACCATGTATTTATGCCCTCTCACTGAAAAAAAGGGTGATCTTTTAAAAACAGGACCATTTTATTGTTACAAAGGATTAAGGTTTGGCCTTAGATTGAGGAAAATCTGACATGTGTATAAGCCCACGCTGAGCTCCAGATTGTCATACAGCCTTAGGTACTACCTCAACTTGGCCACTCTGTCTGCTGTTAGGTTGATCGGAAGTTAATTTGAGACATAAATTTAAACAAGACGGCTGCCACAGATTGACTCTCAAAGCTCCCTTTAGTAGGAAAATGGCTGAACTCACTGGCTTTGTCCACTTTTCTCTGCTAAAAAAAACAAAAAACAAACTATTCCAACATCTGACACTAAGGCAATATAAAATAAGACATATAACACCAAATTTGGGGTAATTCATAGTTTTAATGATCAAATCTCTAAATTGTATTAAAGATATTAAACAGTTACATGTGGACAACAATCTTATTTCTGAACAACAGACTTAGTGTATTATGCAACATTAGAACTTCAAAGTAATGTTCTTGTCTTGCCCTACATCTTCTAAAAAATCACAAGTATTCATCTCAATAACTAAAGATATCGCACAGCCCTAATTAACATAAACCAGTTTCTAAAAATAACATCTTATGGCCTAATAGATGTGTAAATAATTTTTATAGTGTAGCTTTTTAGTTTTATACTTCTCGTCTTTATATTTATAGTAATTCACATTTTTTTACACTTAGTCAATTCTTTATCTTTCATTGCTGTCCCCTTTGCTGCTGTAACACCGTACATTTCCCGATGTGGGACGAATAAAGGTTATTCTATTCTATTCTTCTATTCTAAAGGGATTCTCACTGTGAATCTTAAGACCTGATCCTAAAACTGTGCCGACAACTGAACAATATTTATTATGTGCAAAACTCTTATCCAAAAGTTTGAAGGTCATATTAGAAAACAGGCCACTCACAAAGACCAAGAAAAGGTTAGATAAAATTGTGGTACTGATGCAAAATTAATCAATTTGATGTACACAATGTCCATTTGAGAATAAATCACTATGTCAACCTCTTATCTGCACTGCTTGTATGTAAGTCTTATGCACACAAGATCGATAAATAATTCCTATTTTTGAGTAAAAGTGAGAAGATAGAGATCCTCTGATTCTTCCAAATGATGGTTTTCTTAAACGTATACGTGCTGTGAGATGTATGGCTCAGGTACACTGAATAATTTAAGATGAAAATGTGAAATATTTGATTGAAAGCTGTGCATATGGGCTTTCATTCCAGCCTCACCTTCAATAAAGCCACTGAATTGAATTAAAATGCTCCATCAGTGCCTCGCTGAGGAGCAGCTGCACCTGTGATTTGCTGCAATCTTCTTTTAATTGTGATGAAGTTGTGGAGAGAGAGAGAGAGAGAGGACAAGATCAATTAAGACCTCTTTGTCTGTGGGCTGACTCCTGAGCAGACCTCCTCTTTCATTCCCTGCCTGCTGTACGGACGCTTTAATTGAGTTTTAACTGCTCTGACTTGTCCATTCTGCTGAATAAGAAAGAGACTGAGGACATCCAGGCAGAGGCGATATTCCCGTTTGGGTGTTGCAGTGTATCTGAGTGTGTGCAGGTTAATTTCATTACCTGTACTGGGATCCACTTGCTCATCTATCACAGTAGATACAACCTTTATAAGAAAGGATGACTGGGTCTCTTTTCTGTTCGCCATTTTATATGCAAGGTAGAATGGCTATAGTTTGTTTATGATGTTTGATCTTTGTATGGCTACAGCTGTGCAGGTATGAACCCTGCCTCCATGTTTACAGTATAGGACAGGGATAGTATTATAAAGTTCACATGCATGTCAGTTTGTTGTTTTCTGTCTCAAACTTGCATTATACTGACTTTATCATGATGATTTATGCCCAAGTGTTAAAATAGTAGTTCCCTTATATCTTCTTTCTTTCTTCATCTTAAACTCAAAAAACAAACAAACAAACAAACAACAAAGTCAAAGTAATACATATGTACACCAAATAACTGCTCATGTCCATAATATAAATTTACACTTGTGAAAACATACATATGTATGTCAACACAACAACCAGTTTGAGAAGGGACAGAATGAAGCAAAGAGCTAATCTGGTTCTGCCCCTTTCTTACAAATCAGACCCAATAATGAATTAAAATCATAATTCATTACCAGCTGCCATTATTCATGGAAATAATACAAATACATGGGTAAATGCCCCAGTTTACAAACTACAGTAAATCTTCATAGAAAAATAATCTCCTTTACATTTTATCAGAAAATAAAATGTCATGCATGCAAAAGAGTCTCTCAAACAACTCTGCTGTTTGACGGGCCAGCTCCCACCTTTAGGTCTTGACTTTGAACTACTAAACCAGCCCAATATGTCAAAACCAAGCTGCAACCTCTGCTCTTGAAAAATGAAGCCCGCAAAGATAAGCAAAACTGCAGTTTCTTGAGTGTCGAATTGAGACTGGCTGCTGAAGCTGGGGTACAAATGACTACCTCATACACACAGCCCCTCATTGGCTGGTAATTGGCTGGAACTTGGCTGGCTTTTGGTTTGAAGGGGAAAATTGAAGTGGCTGCATCTGTAAGCTGTCCATCAGTTTTAACTAACACACCCATGCAATTTCATAGCAATTTTCATGCCACTGATGCAGCAGTTGGAGCAACATGGGGTTGACAGTCTTGCCCAAGAACACATCAACATGTGACGTGTCTTGCTAGGCTATAAACCTTGTCTTTCTGACTGATGGTAGAGGGCCCTCACAGATTGAGCCCCTGACGCTCCAACAAAACCAACAGTCTATGGTCTTTAGGTCTTTGAATATGGTGAAGTAGCTCTCAGTCAAATGTATAGTTATTGATGTGTACACCATATTAAAAAGCAGACTCACCCATGAAGACTTTAGCTTGCCTCTGGTGGAATGGTATGGAAAGCCGTTTGGGCATAAAATTAATATCGGTGATATCAACCGTAGTTCAGCTCTACTAGTACTCAATTTGGAGAACACGTACTCAATTTTGGTCAACTAGTGCACAAGTAGACTTTACTAGTGAAGCAAAAAGTGTCACTTTTACTACTAGTAATCTTAAAAATGTTCAAAAGTACTATTAGTAAGCCTTATATGCTAATAAGGGGGAAGGGAAAAGCAAATTCAGGCTTCCTATTGGCTTTCAAAAATACTACAACTTATCAGTGTGCTGGATTTGGTTATAATCCCTCCTACTTCATTTGGATTAGGTCTACTCGAACTACTAGTGAATCTTTTGGATTTACTGGTACTACTAGCAGACTAAAAACAGTCTATGAGTTATACCAGGGAGATCTTTTGAATTTACTGGTAGTATCAGTAAATAAAGATTTAGTTTCACTAGTAAAGGTTTTTGGCTCACTAGTGTGTGAGTAGATCTTACTAGTAAATCAAAATCATCTACTAGTTAACAATTTTGTGTTCCTATTAGTAGTAGTAGACTTAAAAAAATGTTTCTATTAAAAACTCAAACCTTTACTGTAGTACTAGTAACGCAGAATTGTATTCTAGTAGGCAATTTTACTTTATTAGTAAGATCTACTCGCACACTAGTGCACAAAAAACCTTTACAAGTAAAAATAATTTTTTGTTTACTAATACTACAAGTAAACTCAAAATATCTCACTGGTAGTTCTAGTGGACTGTATTTTTGTCTACTAGTAGTACTACTGACACTTTCTGCTTCACTTGTAAAGTCTACTTGCGCACTAGTTGACCAAAATTAAGTACATATTCTCCAAATTTGAGTATGAGTAGAGCTGAACTACGGTTGATATCAGCGATACCAATTTTATAATGGCGTTTTATAAAATAGTACATGCTTGACTCGTTTCCTTTGCCAATCACAGCACAGTAGAGCAAACCAGTCACATCAGAGTAGGGAAGTGCCTGGTGAAGCTCCAACACTTGGTGACAATGCCACATGAGCATGGGTATTCTTTATCCAGTCACACTATCAGGCAGCAGCAATGCTGGTTTTCTTTAGTTAATATAATAGAAACAAAGCCACTTTCAAAGCTTAACAATAGTTATTTAATAATAAGTATCTCAGCCTATGTACTGCTGATAATGCAGCACAGGTCACACAGTCAGTGCCCATCACAGGCAGCTGCAGGTAAACACAGCAGGTGAGCACAGGAACAGAACATGAACGACATGCTCACAGCAATGGTGCACTACTATGATATTGTTAATATTTATAAAGCTAGAGGAGAGTATTAGCATTTAAAGGATATAAAACAGCACTTTATGTGAATGTGCGTGTGCACTACCTTATGTTAAAATCACAGCTGTCTAAATGGACATTTTAGATAAGTCACGTTGTGTCCATTTGAGTTCTTCTGCACGTGCTGCAGGGCTGTCTGCATTTATGTAGTTATGCTGATAGCCTGATGGAGAAAACATGCGTGCTTAATCGAACACTTGTGATTCTTAGTTACATTCCTGGTGATAGAGATTATTAGGGAGTCGACTGAAGTCGGCAGTCTGCCGCATTGTTAGCCCTGAAGTTTGTTTGTTCATGTCTGTGCGGACCTTTTCCACTTTATATGTTAATTTGTGAAATTGTTTACCAGCCAATGTGTATCTAAACACTCGTGAGACTGAGGGCGCCTGTGCTGCAGTGTGTGTGTGTGTCAGTGTGTGTGTGCATTTGTCGGGAGTCCTTTTCCATCTCTGCTGCTTGACAGAGTGTGTCAGAGCTGGCGGGGGTGATGATGTTTCCACCTGTGACATCTCACAAAGACAGAGAAGGACACAGTCGACTTCTCTCCCTTTCATTTCTCTGTCGTCTCTCTAGCTGTCCATTTCTCTTTCCGCTCACCCTAACCAGAATTGACACCTATCCTCCTCTCTGTCACTGATATCCAGAATGAGGTCCAAGCCTCTGGGACGGTGCCAGTCCATTTTTATCTGGGTTTGACAGCGCCTCTGGTGGCTCTGGTGGGGCAGTGATGCATTTCACCTCGAAACAGCCAGCTATAGATTTAAAATAGTCCGTTTTTCAGTATTATGGAGCATTCTTTGAATAAATTTGGGATCATTATATCCAGGATTAAAATTCTACCTTAATTACAGCTGAAAGAGGACACCTGCCTACCCACCAAAATAATTACCAATCCTCTTACATCTCTTCCTACCTATCTGCCTACCTATCAGACTAATTGTCACCCTCCTTACTCCCCTCCCTTTCTATCCACCTACCTACCAACCTACCTACATTTCCACCTCCTAACCCACCCACCACTCTGACCCGCATTTAATTACCTATCATTTATCTACTCACCTACCTCACGGACAACCTGCAGACCTACCCTTCCATCACTCCTTCCACCTAAGTGCTCACTTACCCACCTACACACCAATTTATCTACCCAGCTACCTCCTTCCCTCCCTACTAACTTACCGACCCAACCACCCACCTACCCTCCCTATCAAACCTACCCACCTACCCTCTTCCCTCCATACCTGGCCACCTACCTCCCCCTTGCACCTTACCATCCTTTCTGGCTACCTACCTACCCTCATACCAGTGTACTTTTCCACCTTAATGTCCACATCTCTCCTCACCCACCTATCTACTTGCCTACCTTTCTGCCAGCCTACCTACCCATCTAGGTACAGTACTTACTTCGAATTCCTACTCACGTACTTATCTACCCACATACCTATATCAGCCTGCCCTTCTACTTATCCTCCTAACTACTTACCTACCTCCTACCTACACATCTACCTACCTAAGTCCCTTCTTACCAACCAACCAAGCCAACTTCCCTACCAACCCACCAATCTACTCACCTTTTATCTACCTTTTTCCCTACCTGTCGGCTCACCTACAATCCTTCCTACTTATCAACTTACCCCATCAATCTATCCATTCACCTACACACCTATCTCCATCCCTCCCTAACCACCTTCCTCATAACCTACCTACTTTCCCTCTGATCCACCTGTCAAACTATCTATGTACCTACCTACCAATCAAACTCACAACCTACCTTTTTCCCTATCTACCCACCCATCTACCTTGCAACCTGTCAACCTGCCTACCTACACACATACCTTTCCACCTTTTTACCTCCCTCACTTTCTCCTAGGGCTGAACGATATGGACAAAATTTCATATCTCTATATTCATGCCAGACATCTCTTTATCGATAAGATATGATATGACTATGAATTCGGTGAAAACCAAGCATTTTTCAGAAAAATAAAAACAGTTTGAAAATAAAAAAGATTTGTGGTTGGCTTGCCTTAGCGGTGCATTCAAGGGCAATTGTAAAATGAAATTTGTTGTGACTTCCAGAGCTGTAAATGCAGGGCGAGCGCAGGGGAAATCTATGTCGTTTATGTTGTTGTTTTTTTTATATTAATATCTTGAATGTTCATATCTCAATATAGATATGATAATGATATATCTTTCAGCCCTACTTTCTCCCTCTCTACTTACCCACCTACCAAAACATCTATCAATCCACATACCTTTTTAACTACCCACCCACCTGTCTGCCTCCCTCTCCACACATATATTTGTTGTATTTATGGATCTTTACTTTAAGTTTATACAGCTTTGGGGTAAATTTACGGGGAAAGCCCATCATCTTCGGATTTTACTTTGTTGAGTAAATTATGTAAAATTGCCTCAAAGTTAATTAGACTGCTATAATTGTCATCGCTGATGCTGTAAAAATCATCTGTGTGTTAAATTTTTTTGCAACTACATTAGGAGTTGTAACACAGAGCCACATTAAGCTGCTAAATGATCAGTATAACAAAATCTCACTGTGTTCACAGCTTTAAACAGCACACGTAGACAGAGATGTTGTTCTGAGATGGGATTTCAGTCTCAAAGTGCCTCGTCTTTAAAAAAAACTGTTTTGCTTCTGCACTTAGTATGTAAGAGGTTCACACTCCACAAGGTGCTCGTACAAAGGTCTCCTGAGGATTAAGTCATGTTTGTAAATGCTAGACGCCTGCATTTCTTGGAGATTTTATTTTTGCTGCCTCTGAAGAACGATGGTGATGTTTTGCACAGGATTAGATCAGTTTCCAAGGGGACCTTTTTAGGACAAGAAAGTGTTCATGCAGGAGTGGGGGCTGGTGTATGTAAGGGTTACAGTCCCTGTTGTCAAGAACTTAAAGATTGATATGTTTTGGCTCAATATATCCTTATCAAAAATCAGTGTCATTGATTTGTGGTTTGTCAAAACTGATTATTTGTCTAATTATTTTCAAATGGACAGTATCTATTTTTTTTACTGCTCAAGATCAAGTCAGAGACTCACTGATCTTGAATTTAAAAAATCAAATGTTTCATATTTTTATTTTATTTTTGATGTAATACCTGTTATAGTCAATGTCAGCACTCCAGAGAGTGACAAAATGAATAAATTCAATGTTTCTTGCTGCGATCACCTCTAAATTACTTTAATCTCTTTTTGTATTGTGCTGTAGATTAGAGGGCCTAGCAGGTAGTGCAAGAAGTTTGCTGGTTTGCTCTACATATCTGGCAGGGCCTCTCAGTGTGGAGTTTGCATGTTCTTCCTGTGCATGCATGGGCTCTCCTGGCATTCAAGCTTCCTCCCACAGACCAAACACATGCTTGTTAGGTCAATTTGTATTTACTAAATTGCCCTTAAGTGTGGGTGTGAGCGTGGATGATTGTCTCTCTCTATGTGGTCCTGAGATTGGTTGGCGTCCAGTCCAGGGTGTGCCCCACCTCTCAACAAATGTCAGCTGGGATAAGCTCCAGACCCCCAATGGATGGTTTAGCTGTTATGTTTTGAAGATTCTAATACTATAAATGGCCTAAAATGTCTGTATTTATGTGGTTTCCTTTGTTTTTAAAATGTAGTTAAGTTTGGAAAATATTAAATGAGAAGTCAGTCTGAATTGCAGTGTAAAAAAATGTAAACACATTGGTCCACACATGCTAAAATCTTACGACTTTTAAGATGTTAATTGTTGAATTATATATATAAAAGCTACAAATTCCTTATCTGCAAACTTGAAGAGTAAATACATGCCTAGTTGAGAAGAACAGCCCCACCCAGCAACTGCGTTGCATCAACCTCTCGGATAAAAACCAGGTGGAAACTTGAAACATTCCTCCTACATCTGCTGAATCTGCCCGTTTTAGGAGTAGCCGTTACTCTGGACACTGTTCCACATTCCTCCTCTGAAAGCAAGCCTTTTTATCTATTTATTAATCCAGATTATTCTCCAAAGCCCGTTTATGAGCCGGTGCATGTTATCTGCTCTACAGTAGATCATTTGGACGTTGTCCTTCCTGTTTGGATTTGGATTCAGATGAAAGGAGGAGGAGGCAGACACTGCAGAGTGAGTAATGGGACGGGTCAGGACCTGACGCTGAAATGAACTTGTGCAGATATGCAAAGAAGTAATTTATTGCTTTATTTATCTTGTGCAACCTGACAGAAAACACATGCTGGTTCCCTTCACCTCCCTAAGTAAAACACACTTTTGTACAAAAGCCGGACAGAACAAAGAACAGCTACAGTTCTCTGGATATGGGTGGACTTGTAGGACTTGTAAAGTATAACAGACACCAAAAAGCCTGAAACTTCTGCAATATACAAAGCCTGTTCGAGTTTCATCTGAGAACTGTAAAGCTGTCATGAAGTACCAACCATTTATAAAAGCCGGAGAGCATCAAGTACCAGCGAGGGAGGGCAACACCCACTTACCCTAAAATCAAGTGCATAAGCTGAACTATTAATACATGATTTTTTTTAATCAGAAATTTGTCTGAAGCCTGTGCACTGTTACAACTGATATAGCAAGTGCAACCACCATATCCACACTCAATATGTTGAAGCTATTAAAACAACATTTAAATTCATTGTTGCTTGATGCAACTGGAAGCATCACAGCCCTTAATGTGCAGAGGAACACAGCAAGACAGACAGAACCATAGAGGGTTGGTACAACTCTGCCATGGTGTTAGCGATAACAGCAACAGATTGATTTTGACTATGATTTCCGAGCCTTCTCTGCTTCTACTATAGGTAAGTACATCATGGAATTAAAAAGCTTTTAACACTATATGTTCTCAGATAATTAATGCCTTAAATGTCTAGTATTTACATTGTATTATCATAACTTAATCCACAGACAAGGGATAAAACATCTGCTCATTAACTGTGACCAATTCTAGTTAAATCTCTTTAATTCCTATGATATGATATAATCTGATATTCCTATATATATTTAAAATGTTCCAGAAACTCTGATCAATTGTTTTCCTGTCTTGGGTCGATCTGCTTGGCGGTGAGTGACGCTGAGTTGAAGCGGCTGTGGAAACGGACTGATTTAAGAGACTGGAGGCAATTTGCCGTGGAGGATGTGGGAAAAATGGGGGTAAGAAGTGGGGGACGTGACTCTCACAGGATGTAAGTTTGCCCTTCACAAAGAGCACTGAGAACTTAATAAAAGGTATCAAAAAAGGGAAGCAAAAAATAAGCCAAAATGACAAACAATTCTAGAAGAGCAACATGTCTGTCGTTCTATCTTTCCAGTCTTTTAATTGATTCTGATGTTGTGGGAATGCATTAGTGAAATAATACTTAATCAAAACAACATATTTCTTGTAGTGTCCTGTGTGTGTTGTTTATGTTAAATGGTGCTATAAGTAAGGGAATTAAATGATCCAACCAGAGTTCAGACCAAACAGTGAAATTGTTGTCTGAGTAACAATGTCATTATTGCAGGGGCACTTTATTTTTAAAGCTAATGAGAGCTGAGACTCTATTTGGTTTGATTTGTGTTACACCAAAAACACAAAACACCGTTCCTCTTTGTGCTCTGTCTGGCTTTGGGTAGTGGACCCTCAAAATGGCAAATTACAGGCCTATACACCTCAAACTGTTGTGCACCACACAGTCCAAACAGGTCCCCTCATTTGAGTAGCATTTAAAGGACACCATTTCAAACCCAGCCAGGGTCTCTGTAATGGATTTATGTTTACATTAGTCTTTATTTACCTCATCATAATCACTGCCAGGTGCTGAAATGACCTTCTCATTACCCCTGTATTTATAGAGTGAAGTAAGCTGCAATTAAATTAATATTACAAGCCGATGACTCACTGCTCTGGTCTGTGTGTGAACATTGTCGCACAAAGGTCTGGTTACCATAGGAGAGAAAAAGGTTACTGAAGTGGATACAGAAAAATGAAATGAATAAAAATCAGAGTTCATAAATTTCCACCAGGTGAAAGAAGGACACCGGCAGAAAAAGCCTGAATTACATTTATTGTAGACGACGCAGCCACTCTGGAGCCTTGTGTATGCGCTGCAGGTGTGTGGAGCTGTGGCCTTGGCGAGGCGTCTCCCGTGGGGAAGCAAGGCTGCATAATACAGTGGGGCCAGAGGTGAGACTTTCACAGCTCCCCACAATACATATTCAATACGTCGAGGACCCCGGCTGCACTGCTGCAAGAGCTTAATTAAAAAGTAACAGTTCCAGTACGGCGCAGTCTGGCTGACCCACAATCCCCCGCTGGCTCGGTGCGTGTGTTAACGCCGCCTGAGTGTGTGTGTGTCATTGTGTGTGGGGGCAGCACAATGTTGGAGGGACTTCAGAGGAAAATAAGGAAGATTTAGAGTCAGTTGGACAGAGGAGACACACCACGTTAAAGCAGCTGTGGGTAGAGTCGTGCAGTATATCAAGTGTTGAAGGTTAATGTGTGAACTTCCAAACCAAGTACAGGATCAAACTTTATTGTTAATTATGACAGAGTTTATGTTGATGTTGATTAACGAAGAAAGAACAGGAGACAATGGTCTTAATCCCATGTAAAAGACCGTTTAAAGATAGAAACACAATCACTGATATGTTCATTGTCCCCAAAGCAGCGTAGCTGATATGTGCAGTCTGAAATAAGTCTAACTGGGGGATAATCAGATCTTAAATTAATCTTATTTAAGGAGCATTTATTTAAGAAGAAAAAAAATCAAACAATACTAGGGATGCACAACATCATTAGTATTATATTGGTATCTGCAGATAATTCCTTTCAAAGCTAAATATTGGTAGTGGCAGATATGAAATCTCCGCTGATATGCTCACCTTATACATTCATATCAATATTGTGTTTTGTTTTGTTTTGTTTTGTTTTTTTGCATATTCATCTTAAATTGAAAGAATAAGCTCCAAAATAAGGCAGCTTTTCTTTCAGAGGTCAAATAATCAGTGTTTTAGCTTATAAAAAAGGGCAGACGGAGGTTGGTTTTACTATTACAGTCAAAAATTAATTTTACATATAACATAGGTGTGATCTAAAAAGAACTTCATTCAGTCATTTCAATATATTAATATTGGTATCAGCCAAAATATGTTTTGAAATATTTACGAAAATCCAATATTGTGCATCCCTAAACAATACTAAAGTTTGTTTGATGCCACAGCAACAAAATAAACACCCTTAGCACTAAGAATTTGTTGTCTCAGTCTCAGTTTGCTCTTATATATAAAGTTAACTTTCAGTGCAGCTGTGTCCATCTGATTTGATGTGAAGTGGCTGCTAGATTAGCATAGATGCTGACACATCAGTAGCAGTTTTATCAGATTTGGATCACATTTCTTTATTAAATGTTAAAAAATACAACAAAGCTAAAAGCATTTCATATCAAAATATATATTTTTGCTCCACTAAAATGTCTTGATGAGAATTCAATGTACAAATTTGCCCATGTTTTGTACCTTACACAGCGGCAGTAACGCCACCTACTACAACACCTGATTGGCACATCATAAATGTGAATGACACAATGATCGTCCAGTCATCTTCAGGTAAGGTTCTTTCCACCTATAACACTTTCTAAAGGCTGTTGCCTGGATGGTGAAATATGTTCTGAATAGTTTGAATTGTCTATCTGGTGTGTCAGGTTGATTTTAAGTTGACCAAATGTTTGGTTTGGTGGCAAGATTTCAATATATAATAATATCAACCAAAACAAAAGATGTTAAGGTGTGAAAGCAACCAAAATGTCATCAATGTATTTGACAAAATGTGAAAAGGTGGGAAGAACTGACAAGAAGAAATGGTTTCTCCTTTTCCTCACCTGTATGCACTTTCCAAACTGTTGCCAGTGTATTATGCTTTATTTCTCTCTTCAATTTTTGAGAAGATATTTCCACAACAGCATGTCTGTGCAGCCACAGTAAACATAAGAGCACAAAGCTAATAAGCCAAAGCCATATTCACTTCCTCAAGCAGGCATGGATTGACATCTCATGAGTATTTACAACAAAACAGCCTGAGCCGGAGCGGTGGCTGAAACTGAGAGGCTTAAAGATGCCAAAGTCCAATATCTGAGTGGATTCAGTTACAGAAGTAAAATATGCTCCAAGAGAATCCAAACCATTTCAAACTTGACCAAAAAGGTGAAACATGTTCTAAAATAATCTTTAAAAAGCGAAAAATGCCAAAAAATGGGAGCAGGGCTTCTATTTTTAGCCATCATGGTACCAAAAAGGGACCAAACAGAAGCACACGCCCGCATAAAGTCAAAATATCACAAATAATTCAGGAGGAGCACTGGTTTCCCTCTCCCACTCCCTCTATGACCCACATATCCAAATGTTATTTATGAATGTGTTACTTAGTGCTTTCTCCCTCTCTGTGGGTTAAAAATACAATTGGCTATAATATGAGTGCCTGCATATTTTGTTATTATCATCAGTAAACCTTTTTTAATCCCATTATGTATAAAATGTTGCAAGTGCTTCCTGTAAAAAATAGTGTTTGGAAGTTTTTCTGCAGTATTTAAAGTGAAAAAACTGCAAAAACTGCAGACATTGATTCTTACATATTCATAAGGAAGAGGAAAATTTAATATTTGATATACAATGAAGAAGGGGCAGGAATTAAAACTTCTTCCCAATCCTTTTTGGGTATGCAAATTAAATTATTAAGTGTGTTTTTAAGGAGGTCTTTGTTTGTTCCCTTCTGTATTATTATTTTTCTGATATCATTTGTCATAAATGTATACACTTAAATATAATCTCTATTCTTAAATGTTTGAAATAAACTACTACTACTCAAATAAAAAGCAACCCAATTAAGGGTGTGTTGAGTTTCTTTTTCTTTTTTTTGTAGCTGTGGTCTCAAATATGTAACAACATTGTTTATTTTTTTATACAGATCATTTTAGAAAAGAGACATTTGCTACATATTTCACAAAAATAATTTCTAGACATCAAGAATTTCATGTAACACAGTAACAAAAATAAAAAGAGGAGTTTTATTTTTAGTCCGTATCACCCAGCCCTAGCTGTTCATGCTTGAGTAAAGAAGCCCGTGTTCCTGAATTGTGTACATGTGTGAGAGAGTGTGCCTTTGTGAACATGAATTATTCACTATAACCCAAGGCAGTGGTATGTGGCACACTTCTTCCTTGTGTGCACACGTCATGCACGTGAGCGGCTGTGCTGTGAGTGTGTGTGTGTGTGTGTGTGTGTGTGTGAATGAGGAAGCCTGAGAGCAGCACAGTTGTACACTGTGGTCCTAATCCACTATGACAAAGCTCTGACATCATCTGAACAACAGGCATGCTGAGCAAATCCACTCATTCATAATAAATGAGAGAGAGAGAGAGAGAGTCTCTGGGGAAAAGGGAATAAAAACACTAAAAAAAGAAAAACACATGGAGCCTCCATTCGTGGCGGCATTTCACCTTGAATTAAAAAGTCAAGGACTCTGATCAACAACAATTTAAAATGTGACCTCAACCGGCCAACCATAAGATACAGGAAATATCCTCATGATGGTACGTTACATACACAAAAGCATGAACTACTGTCTTACAGCTGTACGCTGCTGCAAACCAATCAGGATCCAGTTTTATATCCGACCTGACACACCAGATGGACAGTTTAGTTTATACTATACAGGATATATCTGAAATAATCCATCCATGTAACAGAACATAGAAAGTGACTGTAGAGGGTAAAACCTCTAAAAACTTATCCGGAAGGTGATTGGACATTTCATTATGGGCCAATCAGACATCAGAGTAGGTATAAGTTTATTTTAATTAAACTTGAGGTCCCTCTTTGTTTTACTTCCAACATATATGAAATAATATGTTGCAAATTAACACTTTCTTTACGATTCATCTGCATTAATGCACTGACACTGAATGCTGGATCAAAGTTATTCTTTATATAATCTACTAATCAAGGTGGCAATGTGTTTAGTTTGAGTTGCGTCACATCACAGCAATGTATGTGTGATGTCTTTAAAACACAATAAAGTGAAAAATCACATATTTCTAGAGGAAAATCTCTGGCTGTCACTTAGATTCAAATGGAGACATGATTGGATGCCTCATCCATACATTTCCTGTACTGAATGCAATTACCTAGAACAAGTCATGAGGTATTTTAGAGTGAAGACATGCACACTGAAGAAAGCACAGCCATAATGTCCTGTGCTTGAAGACACCATTTATGGAAGAGAAGAGAAACATGACAGATAAAATTACCAAGTGTTTTTCTTTTTTTTTTAGTCTTAAAGGGGAAGAACACTTTAAACCTCCCCCTTTAAGAGCTGATATGCTTTTTGACCTTTATGTGCACTTAGAGTCATTCTATTCACAAGACAAAAGGTCAGTGGGGTCAGGACTTTTCCCTCTCTAAACCCCAATAGTTGGCGACTAAGACAGAATGGTAAACATGAGCTGGCTCCCCACATACACCTACCACTGTGACATCACACCGTTGTTTTGTAAGCTGGAGTAGGTACCAGATGTGCTTGAAGCCCTGCTCTTTATGCAATTTTAATGTTTCTGAGGTAAAGTCACACTAATTTATTGGCTGTATTTTAGGGATTTAAGGGTTGTTTGTTGCTTTTTTTTAAATGTATTATTCTTTTTTAATTAACTTTTTAAAAATCTCTCCACTTGACTGTGCATAGTTATAAAACTTGACTTGTACTAGAATGATCATAACATTATTTGCTATTATTCTGCTCTGGCAGATAATCTCAGACTGAGAGAGAATACAGCTGAATCAGGGGTAATCAGCATATCAAAACTAACCGGGCTATTTAAGATAGTTGCTTTGTATTTGTCCATTTGCCCAGGTCTAAAATTTGTACAATAATGGTGTCATTGTCAGAAAGAAAGAAAGGGGGGGTGGGGTTGGAGAGGTGGAGGCACTCAATGAGTCCCTGGGAGTTTTCCTTCGCTCCCTCCAGCCGCTCTGGGTCATCCATAATTTAACACACACATGCATGACCATATATGTACTGCTGCCCAGTCCAGCACACACAAACACAACCATATGCTCTGTCACAACTGCATTAGCCAAAAGTTTCTCACATTTTGGGGATTCTAAATGCAGTCCATGTTGCAAAACTTCATTACTTTCCCATAACAAACCCAGGTTGTGATATGAAAATGTTATTTTCTGGTTTGTTAAGTCAGAGAGTCTGGTTTACCCAACGAGGGGAAGCCATCACACTATGTAATAGCTGTGTGGAATAGCTTGCAATAACTTGAAATTCAGAATTTATCCCTGTGAAATTACATATTTGTAGGATTTTACACCAATTTCTGCTGAATATTAAGCCGGGAGATCTCATTCGCTGAGTTTTGGACCAGTCAGGTACACCATCACCACTCAGGGAAGGACGAGAAATTCACAAACAGCAGGAACCAACTCATATAAAATAAACTTTTCCTCAACTTCTGGCATACTGTTGTTTCAAAGTATTAGAAAGCCTAGTTTAAACGAAGTTGGGACAATGTGTAAAATATAAATAAAAACAGAATACAATGATTTGCAAATCCTTTTCAACCTACATTCAATTAAAGCTGAGACTGGAGCAGGTTTACTACTGTGTTAAATCACCTTTCCTTTACTCAATAAGTATTTGAGAACTGAGGACACTAACTGTTGAAGATTTGTAGGTGGAATTCTTTCCCATTCTTGCAGTCCAGAGTCTTTCTCATTGAATTTTGAGCTTCATAATGCAAAAGACACTTTCAATATAAGACAAGCCAGTCTAGAACCTGCACTCTTTTACTCTGAAGCCACACTGTTGTAACATGTGCAGAATGTGTCTTCATTGTCTTGCTAAAATAAGCAGGCATGTCCCTGAAAAAGACATTGCTTGGATTGCAGCATATCTTCCTCCAAAATCTTAATCTTAATTTTTATTTAAGATTTAATCATCATGATTTTACTACAGAGATGAATAAGATACGAGAGACAACCACCTCTTCTCCATCTCTTGTTATTGACATTAAAAGTGTCGCCAATACCTTCAAACATACTAAGAATAAGAGCCCAGGATATGATCAAATCTGTGGCAAGGTGTTAAAAACCTGTGCCTATCAGCTCTGTAATCTATGACGATGGTTTTTTTACTACGTTTGAAAATAATTCTCAATATCTGCCCGAGACAAGATTCAGACTTCTTAGATTTAGGCTACTGAGCTATGAGGAATTGAACTACATTTATACAAACCCCAATACCAGTGAAGTTGGGACATTACAGAGATACGATGATTTGCAAATCCTTTTCTACCTAAATTCAACCAAATACTCTACAAAGACATGATATTTAATGTTCAAACTGATGAACTTTGTTGGCTTTCTTGCAAACATTCTCTCATTTTGAATTTAATGCCTGCAATAAGCTCCAAAAGAGCTGGGACAGGGACATGTGTACCTCTGATCTTCATCACTTTTCCTTTAAAGAACACTAAAGGAGCATTTGTGAACTGAGGACAGTAACTGTTGAAGCTTTGTAGGTGAATTATTTCACATTCTTGCTTCATGTTGGAATTCAGTTGCTCAACAGTTCAGGGTCTCCATTGTTGTAGTTTGGTCTTCATAATGCTCCCCACATGTTCAGTGGAGACAGGTGTGGACTGCAGCAGATCAGTCTAGTCCCTGCTGTTGTAATTCGAGCAGAATATGTCTTCATTTTCTCTGAAATAAGCAGGGACGTCCCTGAAAAAGATGGCTGGCAGCATGTTGCTCCAAAACCTGTATGTACCTTTAATGGAGCCTCCACAGATGTGCAGGTTACTTATGCCAAGGGCACTAACACCCCCGCATACCATCATAGATGTTGTCTTTTGACCTTTGCTCTGATAACAGTCTGGATGGTCCTTTTCCTCTTTAGCCCGGAGGACACCACGTCCATGATGTCCAAAAACAGTCTGAAATGTGGACTCAGACCACAGCAGACTTTTCCACTTTGCCTCAGTCCATCTCAGATGAGATCGGCCCAGAGAAGCTGGCGGTGTTTCTGGGTGTTGTTGATATTTGGCTTTGTCTTTGCATGGTAGAGTTTGACCTTGACCTTGTAGATGTAGAGATGAACTGTGTTAACTGACAATGGTTTTCTGAAGTGTTCCTGAGCCCACGTGCTGATATCCTTTACAGAATGATGCTGGGTTATAATGCAGTGCTGCCTGAGGGTTAGAAGGTCATGGGCATTCAGTGTTGGTTGTCTGCCTTGCTGCTTACGTGCAGAGGTTTCTCTGGATTCTCAGAATCTTTGGATGATATTATGGACTGTATATGACAAAATCCTTAAATTCATTTCTCCTGTATTTTAAGAAATGTTGTTCTTAAACTGTTGGACTATTTGCTACACAGTTGTTGACAAAGTGGTGAACCTTGCCCCATCCTTGCTTGTGAACAACTGAGCATTTCAGGGATGTTCCTGTTATACCCAATCATGACACTCACCTTTTTCCTACTGACCTGCTCACCTGTGGAGTGTCTAAACAGGTGAGTTCAGAGCATTTCTCAACTTTCCTGGTCTTATGTTGACCCTGTACCAGCTTTTTTGGAATGTGTTGCAGGCATCAAATTCAAAATGAGTGAATATTTACAAAGAAAACAATGAAGTTTATCAATTTGAACATCTAATATCTTGTCTTTAAGTGTGTTTAGTTGATTAAAGGTCAAAAAGGATTTGCAAATCCTTGTGTTCTTTTGTTTACATTTCATAAAATATTCCAACTTCACTGGCATTAGGGTTTGTATAGTATTCTCCACAAAGGGCCTGTCAGAGGTCTACTGTGATGAATAATGCAGCAGAGTCAACCACAACAAAGACCCAGCTCAGCTCACCTTTCATTCTGACTGGGCACGTCGTGGATCCACGGTGGGGGGGTTTCTCCAACGAAGCCCATGTCATCATGTGAACTGGAGGACGATTGGTCAGAGAGGTGGGCAGGGAGCAAAGGCGGCCTGTCGTCCTCGATCATCACAATGTCGTCCTGAGGCATGTTCACAGTGGGAGAGAGCTGGTAGTTGCCTGAAGGAGAGAGAAGAAGCAGAATGTAATGTTTTTATTAGAGATAGTTTAATAACTATATGACAGAGTTGATAACTTCTAAACATCCAATTACTGACGCCAAAGGGTGATAAAATCTGACGGGTCGTTTCTGTGTGCATGCTGAGCCAAAGTCAGACATGTGCACATACTCCTCTGTAGACATGTTTGTGTAAACTCATTTTATCTACAGTAATTACAAAGATAATACTGTATTCAGAGATAACTGCAGGCTAGATAATTGTATGGAGAAATTCTGACTTCTGGGACTTTCTAAAGGACACAGTTCTCTCTAAGGCGAAATAACTTTGCTTATCAGGTGTTTCGTGGTGCTGCATGTACACAGAAATGCTGTACGCATTAGAAATGGGTAGTATCCTTTGCTTAACACCACTGTGGATCCCATATTATGCAAAATATACACAAAAATGTGTCCATGGCCTGTCAGCGGTCCGACTTCAAATGTAGAAAATCCATGTAGGGCACAGCCAGAGCTGGGAAAATAACCACATTTTAATTGTGATTAAAATTATTGCTTTTTAAAATTATAAAAACAGAAAAAGCTAAATTAAAAGATTATTGTGTCACATGACATGTTTTTTCCTACGTATTTATTATTAGCATTATTTGAGATATTTTTATTTTTACGTGTATATTTCTTTCAATTTCCCAATCTTAAATGTTAAAAATGACAGTGTTTACCTTTGGTGAAAGCATGTGTGTTAAACTGCAGTGAGAAATCATGTTTCAGAATTGTGATTTTTTTTTTTTTTTTTTTCCTTTTAAACATTATTGAGATGAATTTGGCCACAAAATTGAGCAGCTCTAGGGCCACAGAAAGAAAGAAAGAAAGAAAGAAAGAAAGAAAGAAAGAAAGAAAGAAAACAAAAAATATTAAGACTGCATAAAATTGCAAGCTATAATCACATGTTTGAAAACGTTACAAGACGACAAAATACAGTACATTTTAATGTCAAAGTTACAAAAAAAATTCCAGCAAATAAAGACTTGTTTAAAATGGTCACATCTGTAGGCAAATCACTGAATATATTTTATTTTATATTTTATATCTGATTTTATTCTAATTTGACTTGATTTCATTCTAATGCATGATGCATGCACCTGGACTATTTTTACTATTATTATTATTATTATTATTATTTTACTTATTTGTCTGTTTGTACTTGCACCAAGAACACCAGGACAAATTCCTTGTAAGTGTTAAAACCTACTTGGCAATAAATCTGATTCTGATTCTGATCTCTTATTTCTCTTATTTCATTTAAAGTTCACAGAAAAAAACACGATGGGCAGCACTGACACTGTGACTATATAAGACAAGGTCACAGAGACTGTGAGGAGAAGCCACAAAGGGGTCCAATGTCCACCATCTAAAATCCAGTCTCATAATTTCAGTCATAAGTTGCAGAGCCGGGGAGTTTCTTCCACTCTCCTTCAGTGTTCTCCAAGGACAAAAATGAGCAGGAGAGGTGCCCCCTGATCTGTATTCTCTCCTGCCTGACCCTCCCCCACTGAGGACTGCTTTGAATCGCTCTTTTCTGCTCCTCAGGAGTCAAAGTCAATGGGAAAAGTGCTGCAGAGGCTGACACTCCGCAGCAAGGGCAGCAAGAGGAGGAGGGCTGTTCGGCGGCATGAGAAGTGGCATTACAATACTGAGGTGCAAGATTCACTCAGAGGGGGGGGCCTTGATGAAATACACAAACACAATAACAGGAATTAAAGTAAGGACCTCTTTAAGATCACGATTTAACACCACACCTGGATGCTATTAGGTTTGAAGAAAAGCTGGACTTCCTCCTCGTTGCTGTTGTTTCCATCATCAGAGAGCCCTTTTGCAAATTTAATAGCTCGGGAACAATTGTGTGTAATCACGAGCAGCAGACAACAATATTTACCCTGGCAGGATCCCAACATGAATCTGAGAGCCGCTTAATTTCACTGGGGCTCCACGAATGATGAATGCACATCGTGGAAGTAAATCTGAGCACCAATCAAGTTGGCAATGAGCTGTGTACTCAAGATGAATAATTTGCAGGGAAGGGGAAAAGAATCAGAGGAAGAAAACAAAACAGCTGTGCAGAGGAGGGCAGAGACAGAGGCCGGCTAAGAAAGGTCTACTGTGCTGGTCCCTAAAACCAAAGTCTTTATGTGGGATCAGACTCCTTGAAAACCTTTTTCTGCATCTTCTAATTGATCCTCGAGGAGGCCTCATCCCTTTGTCTATCATCTAAACCAGTTAAGATGGCTGACAACACAGTGCAGGTGAAATGAAGGCCATTTCTCACCGGGGCAGCTTGACGGAGCACCATGGGTAATTGAATTTAGGCCGTACTGTAAATCAGCTGGACTGGAGCAATGACAGTGAGGAACAGCACAAAGTTGGTCTGACTAAAGTAGACCTTTCACTGACAAAGCAGTTCAACCAAGAAGGTGTTTTAGCCAGTGATTGAAATTCTTATGTTCTTGCTCCATTAATTGTGGTATCTGCTTTAATTGAATTATTATTAGGTGAAAAAGGAAGAAAAAAATAATAATTTTTGTGGCATGAATACAAATAATTTGTTGTTTATCACCAATGGAGATCCCATATTCTGCAAAATAGACTTTTAAAAATAATGTTTATTTACAAAAATATGCCCATGACCTGTCCACAGACTGACTCAACTTAGAGAAAATCTTTTCACTCCCTTTGCTGTTTGCTCCACAGTTTAGACTAGAAGTGCTCAGGGTGCACAAAACTCCAGCAAGGCATGTACGGGCACAGCTAGAGCTCGGAAATTAACCAAATTTTGATTAGGATTACAATTATTGCCTTTTAAAATTATTAAAACAGAGTAATCAAGATTAAAAGATGACTGTGCTACATGACATGTTAAACTTTGCCAGTCTTTTTCCAAAGTCATTATTATTAGCATTGTTATGAGATATTTGGTTTGTTACAAAAACTCAAATAAATCCAGTGAATTTTCAAAATTTTCATAATGCCATAATCAGGACAATATTGGGATCTGAAAGAAAGCAAAAATGCATAAAAACTGCCAAAATTTGAAGCCTTTGCTCAGTTACAGCAATCGCGTGATGATCTTTTTCTATCTTTCCGGTCACCAAGCACACTCACCAGCCTCTTTATTCTCTACACCTTGCTCGTACCAGGTTGGACCCCTTTGCCTTCAGAACTGACATAGATTCAACAAGGTGCTGGAAACATTCTTCAGTGCTCTATTGATGGAGATCTGGTGACTGTGGAGGCCACTGGAGTACAGTGAACTCACTGTCATGTTTATGAAACCTGTTTGAGATGATTTGAGCTCTGTGACAAAGTGTGTTATCCTGCCGTAAGTCTTCATTTGAAGATGGTTTACTGTGGTCATAAAGGGATGGACATGGTCAGCAACAATACTCAGGTGGACATTGGGGTTTAGTTGATGCCTAAAGTGTCCAAGATAAATATCCCCAACACCATTAGTTCAGCCTGAGCTGTAGATACAAGGCAGGATGGATCCATGCTTTCATGACGTTCACACCAATTTCTGACCCAACCATCTGAATGTGGCAACAGAGGTTGAGACTCATCAGCACTACTGCCTCAGTTTCCTGTTAGCTGACAGGAGTGGCCCACCGAGTGTGGTCTTCTGCTGCAGTAGCTCATCCGCATCAAGAGGTGACATAATGAATGTTTAGAAATGGTCTTCTACATACTTTGGCTGTAACAGGGGCTTTATTAACTTTCTATTACCTTTTGATCATCTCAAACTATCTTGGCCATTCTCCTCTGATTTTTGGCACCAACAAGGCATTTTCCCTGATGATGGCCTCATGCTGGATATTGCTTCTTTTTTAGACCATCTCTGCAAACCCTGGAGATGGTTGGGCATGAAAATCTCAGCAAATCAACAAATACTGAAATACTAAGACCACCGCTACCAGCACAGACAACAAAATTCACAGTCAAATTCAATTAAATCAACTCTCTTATCCATTCTAATGCTCGATTTGAGCTACATCAGGCAGTTTTGACCATTTCTACATGATTTAATGCTCTAAACTGCTGCTTTGTGACTGGCTGATTAGCTATTTGCATTGACAAACAGTTGAAGAGGGGTACCAATTCAAGTGGCTGGTCAGTGTTTTTGCATTTTTATGAGGATTAAGATGTTTAAAAGACTTCACCTATGAGGATTATTCCTGAAACAGGAAGGGGACAATCTTTTTTTGCAAAAATACCCACCAATGAGCAGACACTGCCTAAATCTAGTCTTCTGTTGGTGAAGGTTGGCAGCATTTTTCAGATCTTTTGGATCCTATTTCTTGTCAAAATGTCTGACCTCGAGCACAAAACCAGAACCAGAGGTTGATTCATTTACCTTGCACACGTATTTAATCATTTTTGGCTATTAAACAGCCACATTTTGAGCGTTTAGCTTATACGTGTTCTTTCACCCTGTCAGATACATACTTTGGCTGTAACAGGTTTATTGACTCTCTATTATCTTGTGATCATCTCAAACTACCTCAGCCATTCTTCCCTGACCTTTGGCATCAACAAGGCATTTTCACTCTGATAACGGCCTCACGCTGGATATTGTCTCTTTTTTAGACCATCTCTGCAAACCTCAGAGATGGTTGGGCATAAAAATCCCAGCAAATCAGCAGTTTCTGAAATACTCAGACCACTGCCACCAGCACAAACAACCAAATTCACAATCAAATTCAACTAAATCAACTCTCTTATTCATTTTATGCTCGATTTGAGCTACAGCAAGATGTTTTGACCATTCTACATGTTTAAATGCACTGAGCTGCAGCTATGTGATTGGCTGATTAGATATTTGCATTGGCAAACAGTTTTAAGTGGCTAGTAAGTGTTTTTGCATTTTCATGAGGATTAAGATGTTTAAGGACTTGTCTTCTGTTGGTGAAGGTTAGCAGCATATTCCAGATCTTTTGGATCCTCTTTCTAGTCAAAATGTCTGACCTTGAGCACAAAACCAGAACCAGAGGTTGATTAATCTACCTTGCACACTTATTTAATAATTTTTGGCCATTAAACAGACACATTTTGAACATTTAGCTTATATATTTTCTTTTGCCCTGTTTGATTGTTTTCCAACAGCCAGGCCCTGCCATCCTGTTCAATTCATCCACTCAAGTGAAAGTCCTTTCTACTTCACCTTACTTCCCACATGCTTCGAGGCAGTGTGCTAAATTGTCCTGGATTAGTCTGAATTGACCTCAGAAGTACAAGAACTAACAGTCAGTGAGAACAGCCTGTTAGTTCAGTTCAGGTTTGTCCTCCGAGTCCTCTAAGTCAGAATCAAACACCCTCCATCCTAAATTCAACACTGTGTCGTCAGTCGTGCTGTACAGTCACTTTAACTAAAATGTGGCTGTGTCAATAAGAGATGCCCTGCGGTTCTGTGTCCACCGGGGCCGCGTTATATCAGTTTTTGCTTCCCTCCAGCTTTTAAGTTGAGTTACAGCTCTGTTGCATCAGACACTGAGGATTTCAGCACAGAAGTCACCTGGAAGCGGCGCACAGGGCGGTTTTATTATATCTGGAGTGTTTCGTCAAAAGAAGCTTTGAAAAGTTGGCTGAGTGTTTGAAATTCACTCCGTCGGATATCACATTACTTTGCACTTACAATATGCACTCTCAAAGACAATCCATTATGATCACCTTACATTAACTCGTGTCAGCAGACCACTTGTGCTAACAGAGGACATGGTTTTAATTAGAAACTCGGCACGCTGCCCTCAACCAGCTTTATGAAATATTTCCAGTCGGGACCCGCTGACACGAGGAGCCAGCTCTGCAGATGAAAAGTTGCTGGAGTCATTTGATTTCCCTCTTTGCTAAGTAGCTTAAAGACACACACACTTATACAAAGTGAACAGGTAGAGCCGGGGCCATGATGATAATTCGAGAGGTGACAATAATTAGGGAAACTGCGGCACTTTCTTTCTGCAGCTGTCAGCATAATTAGCATAAAAGTAAGCTAAAACTACCACCTGGCAGTAAAATGCCGTCAGTGGGTATACTGCTTCCAGACAGTGAAAGCAAAGTGAGGAAGAGGAGGGATGGGAAGGTTTTTGTAGTGATGGTCTTCTTTAAAAATTAAAAAAAGGCTTGTTTAATAATGCTAGTTTGGTGCTTGGGTTCAAATTAAAATAATATAATAAATATTGTTAAATGTGTAGCTGCAATGACATGACCTCCAAAATCTAATCAGCTCACCTTCAACTCATAGTGCAGATTTGTGACAAATTTAAAATAAGACATTGTAATGGATTTTTCTTGTTTTATGCAGCTAAGGAGACTCTCCAAAGTTAGGTTGTTACTGTTATCCATGCTTTTATCTCCTCACGCTTGGACAACTGTAACTCTTTATACACATGTTTATACTCATCACTCCTGTTTTACCTTCCCTCCTCTGGCTTCCGGTGCATTTTAGAATTGATTTTAAGATTTTATTGTTATCTTTAAAAGCATGCTCTGGTCCCCCATCCAAGTGCATTTCCGATCTCCCCACTCCATATGTGCCCGGTTGTAACCTGAAGTCCTCAATCAAGTCCAGACTGAGGACCAAAAGTGACCGGGCCTTTTCTGTCCATGCCCCACGCTTTGGAACAACCTCTCAGAGGAGATCAGTTTAGCGACCTCTTTCTCCTCTTTAAAATCTCTTTTAGAAACACATTTTTATCGATGTGCTTTAACAAGAGATGTCACCATTAATGCTCCGACGCTGCTTTTATTTCCGGTTTTAGACTGTTTCACAGGCAGCATCTTTTATTCTTCCATTTTTTATCTTTTCATCAACTTCACTCTTTATCCTCTTTTGGTTTTATTCCTTTTCCATCGTTTTATTTTCTATTTTCTTTTATCGATTGGTAATTTTAACCCATTTAATTTTCTTCCTCCCTATCTTTGGTGATATTAACCTTTTCTTTATTTTGCTCTCTTTTCTGTCATTTGTAGCTCTTACATGTTTTATCACAGTTCTGTTTTAACTCTTACACTTTTGGTCATTGTATTCCTCACATTTCTCCTTCAGTTCTCTTTTTCTCTTTATCTTTTTTTTTTTGTCTACAAAGTACATTGTAACCCTGTTTGGAGAAGTGCTATATAAATAAAGTTTATTATTATTATTATTATTAATATTACTATTATTACTTTTTTTATATTTTATTTTATTTTTGAAAGCTAAGCTCACAAAATTTGAAAGGATATTTTAGTATTTTTGAAATTGGGTTGAATGAGGTACTTGACAACAGTAAGTGACGGGGCTGCTCCCAGGAGTGCTGCACCTTTAAGGACAATGAGCTGAGACCACCAGAGAGGTACGCTGTTGGTAATGGGTATATTACATCGTGTGAGTTTTACCAAAAAACAAGCTACAAACTGTAATGGGTAGAGTGTACAAATGGACAAAACATTTTTGAACACTTCATTTTTCCTCTAGGAAGTCTCTGAGTTTAGATCTATTTAACGATGCAGCAAATGGCAAAGAAGCTGTACAATTACTCTTCTTTTCCTCGTGAAAAGATCTTATGGAGAAACTTTGCTCAGAAACAAGGGATTTAGATAGATAGATAGATAGATAGATAGATAGATAAATAGATAGATAGATAGATAGATAGATAGATAGATAGATAGATAGATAGATAGATAGATAGATAGATAGATAGATAGATAGATAGACACTTTATACCAGACTCAGAGATCCATTTCATCCAAATATAAAAGTATAAATATTGACAATAAATAAATTGAAAATATAAAGACACATTTACTCCAATGTTTCCGATAACAAGAGAAATATCGACTTTGACTTAATGAGGGTTGAGTCAGTGACATCAAAATTTCATTTTCTGAAGCAGTTTATCAGCACTTAAATTGGTACATTACATTTCTAAGCCCAGCGTGAAAGGTGGGGACATTATACATGACAAACAACTCACTTACACTTGACCATCTTGGTAATCTGAAAAATATTCTGAGACCATCTGCAACTTTTTCCTTCTGGCTTTACTGTAGTGTGTAGATTTGTTCAAACTAAAATACAATGACTGTTTGGAACATAACCAATGTCGGGTCATATCCAAAAGGTCAGTGTCGTGTCTGAGGCTGGTCTGAAAATGATAAAAAGCCAAAAAAAGAGGAGGTGAAAAGGACAATGGGAGGGGAATAAAACTTGTATTTGGCACCTTTAATGTCATTTTGGCACTGTGAGGTGTGATAGAGATACTCAGTTATTGTTTTAACACCATTGTCTTTTACTGACCACTCACAGCTGGTGAAAAGAGGAAAAGGGACAGGTGATAAAACCGCAGAAACACTTCACTTCCTGCCAAATCAACCAGCAGTGTTTGATTTTGAGCCAGAGCTGGCAGGTGACAAAGAGGTTAAAAGGTTATCGGGGAGGACAGAAAAATCTGGACTGACATGAGCTTGGGGAAATAAAGGGGGGAAATCTTCGCAGAAAAACCTGCAAGACGTCTCCATAAATGTTAGACTTTTTTTTATTTTTAACATGAAGGTGCATTAACATCTGTGCTGTCATACTGTCTTTGTCTCTGCCAGACAGAATCTCATGGCTGCTTTGTACAGATGATGTGTTTGTGTTGGTCTCTTCAGCTGAGGACCTTCAGCAGGCATTGAGGTGTTTTCTGCAGCTGGAATGAGGGTTGGACGTATGGGTCTGAGGCCATGATTCTCTGCTGGATTCTCCCTCCGGGTAAAGAGCACGTCTGTCTCAAGTGAGGGAGTTCAATTATCTCGGGGTCTTGTTCACAAGGAAGGGTAAAATGGACCAAGCAGATCGTTGTAGCATCTGCAGCATTGCAGGTGTTGAACCGGTCTTTCTTGAGAGAGAGGAAGTTCAGCCAAAAGACATTCTCTTTGTTCCAGTGATAATTTTGTTGACTAATTATTTTGGTCATAGTTTTTGTCAACAACATTTTTTCCCCTGACAAAAACTAGACATTATCTATTAAAAACAACTGCAAATGGACAAAAAATAAAACTAAATTAATTGACATTTTCATAACGAAATAAAAACTTAATCCACCAAATCCTTAATCCTTAATTTTATCATTGACTGTTTAAGACTGTATATTTGTATTAAAAATACAACCCAACACAAAAGAACATGGCTCCCTCAAGCCATGTCAAGAGTATATTGTACTCATCCAAGAGTACAGACAATAGGCTCATTTTCATGCCTAGACTGTGGTCTTTTTTGATGTTCTTTTCAGTACGATTTGTAGTTTTCTACAAGAGAAAGTTCTGTTGTCCTTCAGAGTGAAGAAACTTCTTCCTTCTTCTTATATCCTCTCTCATCAGACCACAGCAAAACAAGCATCTTAACCTTCAAAGTCTGGATGTAATTACTGTCTTCAGAAAAAAAACACAACTGCTATCTCAACTGTAATCAAAATGTTCTTATTCAGCTGTGATGACCTCTGCAATCCTGAGAACACTCAAGCTTTTTCATGCCCTCTGAGAGAGGAAGAAAGCAACAAATATAAATATCACAATGCTGTCACACAGGAATCAGCGACCATACAGGGCGACGCTCACAAAGTCACATGGGGATACATATCATCCATTTGTTGATTTGTGGTCTCACAGAAAATGTTCTTCACACAGGAGGTTTTGGTTTGTTGGAGATTCTTTGTGTGATGTTTAACACTAAGAAAAAAGAGCTCCCTGGCATCATGACTGTGCAACTTTGGATCTAGGATCTGTTATCTAAGATACCTTTTCATGACCTCTGAGGAACTGTTACAGAACCAGGCCAGCTGGAAACAAACACACACTCTGTTTGGGATTTATGAAGCGATAATAACACGATGTGAAGGCTGAACAGGTTCACAGCAAACAGCTGAAATGCATTAAAGTCAGAGTGATTACAGTGGTTGTTAATTTTAATGTAAGGGCATAAAACTTTACATTGGCTGTGATCTGAAATATGAAAAATGGCATCATCACTGCAACACAAACATGCTGTGAAAATGGAATTAGTCTCAGTCAATGGTTGAGTAAAATACAGTTATGCTTTTTTTCTGTATATCCAGTGTAAACCATTCATTGAGACGTAAAAATTTCTCCATTGTCCATACAGTGGTTTGTAAATCATGTTGTCATATGGCCATCTAATGCAGCAGGAACCTGCAGCCCCCGGACCCACATGCAACCCTCCTGTTTCCTCGCCAGTCAATTTTTAATATCCAAAATTGCAACCATTAATAAATGCGGTAAAATAGAGCGGCAGAAGCTCAGCCCAGAACAACTTAGGTTGAGAACTCGGGGACCAGTTCAAGTCCCGACCCAATCATGTTTGGAAGTTGTTTCGGTAGCTAAAGAGGTAACAGCTGACTTTCTGCACCGCCAAAGTGCCCTTAAGCAAGGCACTGAACCCCAAAACTGCTCAGTGGTGCTTCTTCAGAAACAGCAAGCCATGTGTTTGTTTAGCATGTCTCAACAACAAAGTGTGAAAAATTGAATTTGGGGATTGGATGTAATAATGGTTGATCATGCCAGCGACGCAACGGTAATAAATTAAACCTTACACTTCAGTGTGGACATGGGTGCCAACTTTTGATGCACTTTTAAATAAAAACTACTTAACAATAAAGAGACTAATGCAAAATATGTGTTCTTGTTTCATTTGCACTAAATCAGGACAAGAGTTTATCCAGTATCACAAAGATCTCAAAGCCTATACACAAGTCATATAAGCATAATTTAGACCATGAACTGACAGCTTATTATAAATAGTTCTAATGACTACCAGATTGAAACAAATTGTAAAAATATAATTTTGAAAAAAAGTGAAAATACAAAATAAAAGCAGAGATAAATGTTCACTGAGCATACCATTGGATACTGTTTGTTATAAATAGTTTTAATGTTGACCAAATCCTTAACGGGGTGAAATTACTAGTGGCCATCAAAATAATTACAAATATTGATGTACTTCCTGTGAAAAGGCAACAAAGGGAGGATTTTTGACTCACGTTTCAGGGCAGCCAAGGTGGATAAATGGGATTGTTTTTTTTCATCTAGGTTCCGACATTGGCATTGAACCAAAACTGTTCAGTGGTGCCTACTTCAGGAGCAGCAAGGCATTTGTTTGTCAAGCATGTCTCAACAAAGTGTGAGGAACTGAATATGGGGATTAATAAAGTATGTTTTCTTCTTCCCCCTCTAAAAACACTACCACTACCACTACTACTACTACTACTACTACTACTACTACTAATAATAATAATAATAATAATAATAATAATAATAATAATGCTATATTGGTTTTTAAAGGTCCTTAACTGACCATTTTTAATGCATTAAGGTGATATATTGCTGCAAAAAAAAAAAAAAAAAAACTCTTTAACTTTGCTTACCACTAATGGTCAGAGCGCTTTCGCTGTGACAAATGATTTTAGACTTGAAAACCTTCTTCTTTGCTTTTAATGTTGTTATACAGGGCTTTGGGAGCAGGAGAACATGACGCCTTTTACTAAACTCTCAGTTCACGGAGGAATGTGCTATGCCACGTTAATAAAAACACTCCGTTTTTTACTTCCTAGCGTTTATGATGTCATAGCTATACAGCCTCCACAAACATGTGGGTTTTCTCATCACAGGCAAACACTATGACTGTTTTGAAAGTCATCTTGTCGGCCTTTAACCCCTCCCATTAGATTGTTTGAGCAGCCATTCAGCGCAGAGCTCATCACCATAGCCTCCTGTAGCCCCACCAACCAGTGTTTCCAAAGGGGAGGGAAAAAGAGCTGCTGATCCTCTACAGAGTTGAATTTTTTCATTTTTTTATTCAACTTCAATCAAATCCTTGCTTAACAGACATCCAGGACATGATATGAACAGTCAAACTCCCCAGGACATGGGATTTTAAAGTTTTATATCTGAACGATGCAACATCAAGGGTCAACAAATGAGAACAGCCTGGTGGAGGCTCAAGGTGCAAAGCAAAACCTTAGGTCATGCAGTCCAGAGGCTTCAGAGGTGGACAGACTCAGGGTAAAGATAATGGCTTGTCTTCATGACTGTACTGAGGCGTGCTCTGCCCCCTGGCCGGCTATGCTCATTGTGTCTCGGCCTCCTGATATTGAGTCGGAGATGCTCCTCGTCCCTCTGGCAGAGACTCAGACAGAGACAGATGAGCTCTTTGGCTCCAGAGGCCACCTGGCTGCATCCATCCACACGGATCAGAGCCTCTCTCTGCTCCGTCTCTGCCCTCTCACCAACACGGCCTGTTGAAACATTGAGCTGTGAGGTGAAAGGTCACACTAATAGAGCCACTCCATCTTCTTTTTTCTACGATATTTCCTCCACCTCTGTCCATCACACACTCTTACACTTTCTGTTCCTCTGCCTTATTCTCTGACACTTTGGCCTATTGATTTGACAGAAGGAGGGATTGTAAGCTGATCCTTGTCAGCCTGTACATGGATGTAATCATGGCTAATCATGCCAGTGACATGATGCAACCTTATGCTTCAGTGTGGACACTGGTGCCAACTTTTGATGCACTTTTAAATTAAACAGGAGGAAAAATATTGAATACCATAGAGAGTGATACAAATATGTTTCCTTGCTTCATTACAACAAAATTAGCATTAATAAATTAAGTAATATAACCATAATTTACACCATGAACTGACAGTGTATTATAAATAGTTCTAATGACTACCAGAGTGAAACAAAAGTGAAAATACAAAATGAAAGCAGAGATAAATGTTCATTGGGCATACCATTGGATGCTGTTTAGTATAAATAATTTTAATGCAGACCAAATCCTTAAAGATGGGGTGAAAGTACTTCTAGTGATGAAAATAATTACATATACTGATGTTCTTCTTGTAAAAAAAAACACAAAGTGAGGATTTGTTGACTGACGTTTCAGGGCAGCCAAGGTGGCTAAATTAGCACCTTGAGACTTAGCAGACTGAGAAACTCTTTTGTCCCTCAGGCCATCAGACTGTACAACTCCTTACTTAGAGGGAGGAGGAGTAACAGGAAGACAGAGGAGGGGAAGGAGCATTAGTAGTAGCCATACTTTTCCAGTTTTATTTATTTATTATTTAGATTTATTAACATTTTTTGTTTATAACTGCAAATTGTTTTTACTTGTTGATATCTTGTGTACTTATTTACCTGTGTACTATGCAATGCTACTAGAACCTTAATTTCCCTGAAGGAGTCTTCCCAAGGGATTAATAAAGTTCCATCTAATCTAATCTAATCTAGTCTAATTTAATCTACTCCAATCTAAATGGGCATTATTCTTGCCTATGTGCTGGCATAAGCATTGCTTTGCTCACTTCCAGTGCTGTAAATACATCATAGTTATTCTAAAAGCTGGGAAAGTCCTTTAGTTTATATTTGCTTTAACATCAAAACCAAACCACAACAGAGTCTACTTCCTCTTGATTTAAACCAGTCTTTCCAAGCAGCCTTTATGTAAGGGCTTGGTCCACAAAAACCTTTTAAACCTACCAACTAGACCAAACTAACTAGCTAAAAGCACCCAGATTCATTATTACCAAGCCAAACAGCTCAGATGTGAAAGCACCCTGACAGCATGCTGCCATGTTACACAGGGGATTTCCTCGTCAATGTATTGATCCGAGCATTTAGTTGATTGGCTTGATGACACTCTCATTTTTCTTTGTAGGGAAACAGACAACAGGATGCAGATGTCTATAATATGAGAACATCAAACACTGAGTAGATTTTAGGTTGATCAATGATTATCATTGACGTGGCAGTGACAGGTCAATCTGATATCGACTTCTGGGCTGAGAGGTGTTGATTGTTCCCTGATAAAATGACAAATGCATGGATCTTTTTGGTGTTTCTGAAGTCTTTAATGCAGTCATGATGATCATGAATCAGGAAGATGAGGGCCCTCAATCAAAATAACAATGGTCAGGGTTGTGGGGAATCATGAGATTGATTCCCTGCTATGGTGGCAGTCACAACTGATGAAACTAAACTCTAACAGCCAAAAGTCGAGACCAACAGACTGAGTTTGGGCAAAATAACATGCAGCTGATGGTAGAGAATTCACAACCTTTAATGCAATATCTGGTGTCACCATGGCAAACATGACATGTTGTGTCTTTCATGGTGAACAAGACATGTCCCACAACAACTGTGAAAATAGTCAGTAGGTTGTTGAAACAGCTTTGTTGTAAAGCCTTTACACCAAAAAACAGTTTTGGTGTAAAGGCCTCAGAACACCCTCCATCAGGGCAGTGTTAATTTTGTTGACTAATTATTTTCGTCATAGTTTTCGTCAACAACCTTTTTTCCCCTGACGAAAACTAGACTATAACTAGAAAGCACTCGGAGAGTGCAAACCTCCGTGTGGAAAGGTTGGATGAGTTTTCATTTCACACAAAAGTTCAATTCGTTTCTGTTCATTTACACATTCAAACTTTACAATCATTCAATAAAGGGTTATTAGATGTTTCATTTTATCCAAGTGTAAAACATGACTTCAGAAATTCAAGGAAACATAAAAAATGCCTTACCCTTTTAATTCATATTTTAGTCGACTAAATTTACAGTCGATTTCGTCGACTAAAATGTTGTGAAATTTCATTAACTAAAACTAGACTCAAATTAAAACAATTCAGATGACTAAATTATGCCTTAAACCAAAGATATTTTAGGCAAAAGACTATAACTAAAAACTAAATTAAAAAGTGCTGTCAAAATTCACACTGACTCATATTGGATATATCCTGATGTGTGTCTACAGTTTTTTGCACTGTCACCTGCTCAGCCCACGTTACGTCCGGTGAACACTTTCTTTCCTGTGTGACACCAGCGTGAGTCACCTGGTTCCTGCCTCCACCCTCCCCCTTCTGTGCCGGCTGAAAGTCTGCGCTCTGACTCCAGACAGCCACGATCCAAAGAAAGACCACAGGCCTCAATTTTCACCCCAGCGTGTGGACTCCACACCCTGTGTCACTTTTCAATTAGACAGAACGGAAGGAGAAGCTGGGTGTGATGCTAACGACCTTTACATCAAACCCTGGCTGTCATTGTCCCACTGAGATTTCACTAAGTTTCACATTTCTGGGATAATTAACATTGTTCTTCTTCTGTTCTCCAGTTTTCATCATGGGAGAAAAGTCACGTCTGAAGACTGTTGAACCTGTTAAACCCCTGATGCTGATGTCTGGTGAAGATGGAGGCAAACCAAAAGGGGAGAGAAAATGAGCGTGAGAAGCTGAATTTATTCGAGTAGATCGCACTGTATGTTTGCCACCTGCTAGCTGTGGATTCAGCCACAGGGCGGTGAGGCTCAGTGTGTGAAGCTAAAGCTGAACATATCACAGCATCCCGAGGTTTACTGAGGCAAACAGGGAATGGGATTACCTCTGACTATTGATTAGCAGAGTGTGTGTGCCCTAAAATACGCACACGCTGAAGATAGTTCTGAATGACAGGCCAAAATACTGGGAAGGTAAAAGCAAAGTGCTCCAACAATCAATGTGATGGCACTATTCCAACCTAATAGCATGTCTCCTGTGTCATTTTGTGCTTTTCTTCTGTGTTGCCATGGTTATTTTAATACCCATAATTCATTCAATTGCACCTATCTCTCCCAGAAGACCTGTTCCTGCTGTTCCAGATGAACGACAGCAAGCTACCTGTGACTGCTGAGAGTGGCGTGATGGTCCAAGTACTGATCGATACCTAAGCCAGGTGAGATAAGGTGTCCATCGAGTGCAGCAGAGGTAGAGTAATACAACAAAATTCTTCATATGTGGACAAGTGGAAATTTGGTTCATAAGTTACGGCTCTGCCCTGTAAAGTTATTTTGGACAGAAGTCTGGAAGTTAAATTCAGTGATCAGTAATGTAAATATTGCTCCAAGTCCATCTGTGTGTCTGTTGGGTCTAGGGTTGTCCAAAGTATCGATACTTCAAAAAGTATCACTACTCAAATGCCGTATCCGGGTACAATACTAATTTGCCATGGTATCGATACTACCTCAGACAGGTTTTGGCATATTTTTGCTATTGTTAATTTTAGATTTTTGGATTATTTGCACTAGGTTTAAAAGAAAAATACCTTGAAACAACCATAAAATATTGTCAAATTGTGTTATGTTTGGGTTATTTTTTGCATTTATTTGCACTAAGTAAAGACAATGTGAATGCCTTGTTTTTTATTGTTTTTTTTTTCATTTTCTGATTATTTAACTAGCATCTGTGGTTCTGTTGAGGCAGCATGTTCCATTATGAGACTGAAAAAGTTTAAACCTTTTAATGCCTTTTAAAGTATTTGTCATTTTAGCAGTATCGAAAATGGTATCGCATATTTTCTGGATATCGATATCAAGTTTGAAATTTTAGTATTATGACAATCCTAGTTGGGTCACAAGACAAGAGAGGAAGACAGTTGGATTAGCCGTCTTGGCTGCCAAAAGAATGATTTTGTCAAACATGAAAATTCACAAACCACAATGTTTCTCGATAGAAACATCGACATTTGAGTTTTTCTAATCTTCTAGGTATGAAGCTAATAACAGATACACTAAATGCCACTAAATTTAGGTCTGAAACCATATGTAAGCAGGTGTGGGGGCACATATCATCATCGTCAATATTGATTTGATTTAATCTGATTTGATTTACTGTTAAATCTGGTCCATATGAGAAAAGCTGTGTCTGTTTTTGTCTTGTTTTTGAAACTAGATTTACCCCTCCATAGGACAATTTGAGCCTTTCAATGAATTGAATACTTATTTCAGTATGAGCATGCGCTGATCTTCCTTCTATGTGGCGTTGTTGTGAACATGTTTTCCGTTTGTATTTGTCAAGGTCTGGTCTTGTGTGTATTTTTGTAATCTAGAGGATGGAGAGCGCAGCAGCAACAATCAGGTGACGGCTGAAGTCTACAGTCTGACTGTACTGACTCGCTGCCTTGTGCGATAACTCACAATCAAAGTCAGATTTAATTTTTGAGCAGAAGAAACATTCTGTTCCATTTACCTCTGTATCTGGGCCCACTTATGAAAGTAGGGGAACAAAGCGGAGGAGCTAATTTAGTTATGGAGTTCCTCCTCTGTCTCTAAGGAAGCAAACGGCTTCAGATTTTATAGTAATCACCATATGCTCTGAAGATAAACTAGAAATATGGCCTGATGGTTAAACGCCTTCCAAAGAAATGCAGTTGATGGACAGTGAAAGCACAGTGGTGGGTCAGTAAGGACAAGGCCGGTTTTTGTGGTGAAGTAAAGAGTACAAATTGTGATTCTTTAATGGTGTGGGGGATCTTCTGGAATAAACTTTGGATAATAGAGAAAGTTCAGAGTTTGTGGTCCAAATTGATCCATGTAAGGAATATGAATCAAATGAAGAAGTGCAGCAACATCTAATCCAAAATCAGGGTGTCAGGACTTGAGTTAGGGACCGAAGGGTGGCTGGTTAAAGTCCTGACCAAACCATGTTTGGAAGTTGGTTTGGTAGCTGGAGAGGTACCAGCTGACTCCCTGCGCACTGCCGAAGTGCCCTTGAGCAAGGCACTTAACCCCAAAAACTGCTCAGTAGCGCTTCTTCAGGAGCAGCAAGCCATCACACTGACATCTCTCCATTAATGCATGATCGTAGGACCTGTTTGCATGTGCATTGTCTTTCAGCCTGTGTTTGTGTAGCATGTTTCAACTACAGACTGTAAAGAATTGAATTTCCCCATGAGGGACAAATAAAGGATGTCTGTCTCTTCTTTCTTTCTTGAAGAAATCCTCACAGTTCAACCTCGAGTCCTGGTCTAGGGTCATGGTCTAGGTTCATGCTCTTAAGATACCACGTTCAAAAATGAGTGTGAACATGATGTCTGATGACCTTTGTCTTGTAAGTTCTGTGTACGTCATCTTAAATGCAGCTTGGAAAGTGAGGAGAAGATCCTTGGCGCAATCATTAGATTCTATACACTGATTTTACGACCAGTTCTGTCAGATGGACAGACGGATGGACAAGTCAAAGAACAACATTTCTCTAAGCTTGGCTAAGCAGGTACAAAGCCTAAAAAATGATCCACTTAGGTCTATTAAAATACTCAAATAAGTGAATTAAAGTCTAAACTTGAGTGTTTCTGAATGTGTATTTAGTATCAGTATTTCCTTCAAAATTGTGCTGTACATGTGCCCCACCCTCTCTCATCCTCCTCATGTCTGGCCTTCATGATTCAGTAAGTAAGCAGGTCTCAGACACACTCCACATCGAGCTGTCAGTCAAGCCCCGGCGGCTGTGCGATTCCTGACCTTGCTGAGCCGATCACAGCATCTGTCCTCCAACCACAACTGTCACATCTCACACGCCAGGCAATATGTCTGAGCCCGGCTGAAATAACATATCAGGGAAGATAGAGAGAGAACCAGCAACTGTCTGAGCGGGGGGGGGGAAATAACATCCGCACAGAAATTATGTCCGAAGTCTAAATAATCAAGAGCAAAAGATTCTGGGAGTTGGCAGTCTTCAGATAGATCTGTTTTTACTCAAGGCCATTTCAGTTCAAAGTGGAGCTGGCTGCCAACATTTTGGAAAAATCAGAATTAAATAGAAAAAAAAGCTCTCTTTACTTGAACATGAATGCCCCTGAATGTCTGGAGTACTGATGCTCTTTGCTTTCAAAGTCAATCCTGTGACATTTGATCAAGGTTAACAAGATCTTAGCTCTGCTCTGAGGCACAAGGACATCCTCAAATGATTGTCGTCAGAAGACGAAGGACAGAGCACCAGTATGATATCTATCATTTTCTTCATACATCCCTCCTATTGTCTGCTGCATGCTGGCAAAAAACAACATCCATCATCCACTTTGGTATTATTTTTTAAAATAATTCCAATTTTTCAAATAATTGGCAAAAGTTTACATGAAACATGTTGTCAGTAGAGGGCAGCACGGAGGCGCAGCAGTTATTGCACGTGCCTCACAGCAAGAAAGTCGCCGGTTCAATCCCCTTGTCAGTCAGGGCCTTTCTGTGTGGAGTTTTCATGTTCTCCCCAAGCATTTGTGGGTTCTCTTGGGGCACTCCAGCTTCCTCCCATTGACTAAAAACATGCTTATTAGGCTGATTGGTGACTCCAAATTGCCCTTAAGTATGGGTGTGAGCTTGAATGGTTGTCTGTCTCTCTATGTGGCCCTGCGATTGGCTGCAACTGGTTCACGCTGTACCTTTCCGGATAACATTCAGTTTTCATCTGATATTAGCCCAGATGATCTAGTGTCCTGTCGTAGCTGTCTGTCCCCGTATCATCTCAGTCTAACTCTTAAAAACCTAAAATAAAAATTGACTCTTTAGATCCTGTGTCCACATCAGGAAAAAGACCAACACTACAAAAAAGCCAACATTAATTCTAAATATAATTAATGACATAATGAGGAGTAATTTAAAATGTGAACTTACTACAGTCCTGTCGACAAAAATATAATGTTTTTGTTATTTTTTCATTTTTTTTTTCACAAAAGTAACAGTCTGAAACATAAACCCTCTGTATTTTAAATAAAAACAATAAATGGAAATGAATTATTTCCTAAAATAAGAGATTTTTTTTCTGGATTTCATTACACTGGATTACAATAACATAGTTTTTTTACAGTGTCACATTTAGACCAAAATTTGACTCAAAAGACCCAGAGCCTAAAAGGTGGACACATCAGGGTAATGACTAAAAAATCTACTTAATATCAGTTTTTTAATCAATTTTTAAAAATATTTTTATTGAATTTGGTTCTTTGCAAAGCACTGAATATTGATTTACTCTTAGACTTTTTACCCTTCAAGTCCCACTTTTGAAACACTCACTAAATTTCATGTAATCCATAACACAGTAGAAAACAAATCATATCCTAAAATTAATTATTTCCTATAAAATAAAAGGCCCAAAGGGGATTTAATATTTGGAACTTTATGACGTGGGCATGCCATTAATAAACAATGATGTTGATTTTGTTTTGTTTTGTTCAGGATCAGGTTTTGACCAAAATGTATCTCAGTTTTCAAAAAGTGGAAACACCCCAGCAACAATTAAAAAATGATTACACCTCACTGACAGGATCCCTTTAATTATATGACTTATTATTTTAGAATAATAAAGTGTGACACATTTAACTCTTTCGTTCAGCCACTGAATGTGAAAACCCCAGGGCCACATTACTATGACTAGATTACCTATATACACTGAGCAGCTGCATGTTAGAACATAACATTTAAACCTGAAAAGAAAACACACGAGTGAATATAATTAGTCTTTACACAACTGGAATATCCTTACAAGTTGTTACTTTTGCAAGTGTGACTAATCTGGCGTTTCAATCCTCAAAAATGCTGGTTGAGGAGTATATTTTATTTCATTTTCAGTGGATACTTGGATGCATAATCATGTGAATGTTTTTCTCCAAGTAAGTCTAAACTGGGAGCATGCTTAGGCAAGGGGTTTTGGGGAACAAGCTAATATATTTTATTTTATTTACTTATTTTATTTATTTTCCTTCATAAGAAAGTTGATATGTCTTAAAAATTCCGCATGTTGCAACCTGCATTCTTATTTTATTACTTAATTGTTTATCCTCTTATTTGTTTTAATGTCTTTTTGATATTTTTGCTGCTATATTGTGTATAAGACCAACTGAAACATCCGAATTTCCACTTGGAGAATAATGAAGTATTTCTCATTCTGATTTAATGTATATTTCAATTCATAAAACTGAGTGAATATACACATGTAAAAAAATAAATGTCAAAGCAGTAATAATGACAAAAATATCATTTAATAAGATGTGAAGTGTACAAACAGTGGTTTCAGGGCATCTAGGCGTCCCTAAGTGTTCGAAAAGAGGTCAAATTTGAAGGAATTGTAAAAAAGCTGACATATTTCCTGACCCCCAGGTGCAGCAAATTGCTATTTCCTCATATCTGGAGCGACACCTTACCTCATGAATACAAACTAAACCCTTAAAATATCAGAAATTTGAATATGACAACAGTGTCAGTTTAAAAATGGTGAATACCTGCCACAGGTTAATGAGGGCACGACTCCGAGGCAGCCTGGAGACATAAATTAAAATACAAGCTGACATCCTCTTGCTTCTAGACAAGCTGAGTCAAAGATCTAAGACTCTGAGATTGTGATAACTTACTAACTTAGCACCCACTCCCCCCTCAGCTGTAAAACTTTCCCACTCTGCGGGATGAGACGAGTGCAGGGCGCCCTTGAAGTTTCAATGGCGAGAAACTTTTCCATCAGTGTGCCTACAGTTGACGCTTATGATCACAGGAGCGCTCAGGAAAAAAAGACTCCCTTGGAGGAGCCGGCGGAATAAATAAGTCAAACTGAGAGGAAAACCCAACCAATTTAGCAACATTTGATTTGGGATGGAGGGGAAAGACGAGATGAAAGAGTAAAAAAAGAGGGAGAGAGAGAGGGAGAGTGAGTGTCAGGGGCGAGCCCTATTGATCTGCAGCCTTAATGAACCATCAGATGCCTCAGACACAGCCTCTGATCTTCTGTGATCAGTGGCAGAGTGGCACCGCGATGGGGGAGAGAAACGGGATAACCAATGGGAGAAGGGCACAGAGGGGGAAAGTGTGGATCATTGACGGACTACAAATTCACTCCATCCGACCAGAGGTGGGTGGAGGTGTGATGGCGTTGGGGGAGGGGATGAAAGAGGAGAGACAGACCCTTTTACAGTCTGTCCAAGGTGAGAATGATGCACCTTAGTTCACTCCAACGTTCAGTGAGGGAGGGGTACAAGACAAAGGGAAGAGCTGAAGTCACATCTTTAACAGAGACAATGAAGCAGCCATGTTGGTTAACAGGTAACATGGAGTTGCTCCACCCTTAATGCATTCTGACTTCATATAACCCTGATTACAGTGCCATGGTGGGATAATGTCAGTGATGCACAAACCTGGATTTTGCAAATAAAAAGTGAAAAAATTGAAGAATCTTGCACTGCTAACAAATCCATGAAAACAATCCTGGATCCAGAGTTATTCATAATGATAAATGTGATGCACCACAATTCAAATCCAATTCCTATGACACTGGTATGTTATGTCATATATATATATATATATATATATATATATATATATATATATATATATATATATATATATATGTGTGTGTGTGTGTGTATATATATATGTATATATATAAGTATATATATACATATATACATACACGTGTGTGTAAATATATATAAACATAATAAAATCATTAGCAAATCCTTTTCAACCTATATTCAACTGAATATATTACAAAAACAAGCTATTTATTATTGTTTCTTGCAAAATTCACTCATTTTGAATTTGATGCGTGTAGCACATTCCAAAAAAGCTGGGACAAGGGGCGTGTTTACCACTGTGTTTCATCACTTTTCCTTGTAACAACACTCAGTGTTTGTGATCTGAGGACACTCATTGTTAAAGCTTTGTGGGGGTAATTCTTTCCCGTTCTTGCTTGATGTTGGGGTCTCTGTTGTTGTATTTTGTAATTCATGAAGCTCCATGCATTTTGAATGGGAGACAGGCCTGGACTGCAGGTGTTTTTTGGCCTTGCCGCTCACATGCAGAGATTTCTCTAGAGTCTCTGAATTTTTGGATGATATTCTGGACTGTAAATGATGAAATCTCTAAATTTCTTGGAATTGGATGTTGAGATACATTGTTCACAAACTATTGGACCATTTGTTTGGGGAGCTGTTCACAAAGTGGGAAATCTTGCCCCATCCTTGCTTGTGAACAATGGAGCTTTCAGGGATGCTCTTTTTATACCCAATCTTAACACTTCCCTTTTCTCAATGAACTTGTTCACCTGTGGAATGTTTCATAAAGGTGTTTTTGAGCATTCCTCAACTTTCCCAGTCATTTGCTGCCCCTGTCCCAACTTTTTTTGGAATATGTTAAAGGCATCAAATTTGAAGTGAGTGAATTTTTGCAAAAAAACAATGACATTTATCTTACTGAACATTAAATATCCTGTCTTTGTAGTGTATACGACTGAATAAAGGTCAAAAAGGATCAAATCATTGGAATTCATTCATTAGAATTGGGGTTTGTATAAGATAAGCATGCACACAGACAAAATAAAACGCATATACATGGTTTCAAACTGGCATTCCTTATGATAGTGAAGTAGTTAACAAACTGGGGTATAGGCTGAGCAGAGAGCAGAAGATGAGCCAGGCCGGGTTGGAGTGTGTTTTTTAATTAGTTTAACAGATGAGCAATGACTTTTAGGAAGCGTTTTTGTCTTCTTTTCACATCATCCAAAGATATCAACATGAAGACAACATGTCCTCTGCTATTCCTACCATTTACAGTGTTTTGCCCAGCACAAACATGGTGGTGTATCTGAAGGCTGTGTAGTGCAGTTTAGGTTGAACTGAGGTGCATGCATGCAAGAAATTTTGAAGCTCCGTATCAGTTGAATATACGACAAGATCACCCACCATTTACAGACACAGTAAAGGGACATTTTAGGTATAAATAAATCAATATTGCCCCACACATATGGAACATTAAATGTCTTACCAGCTAAAGAAATGGTGTTCAACTAGTGAATAAATGACAACAAATGTAGACCTCATCCACAAAGACCTTGAGTGAGTGAATGGACATTTGAGAGAAAAGATGTGAACGATATGATTGTAGAAAGGAAGATAAAGGGACTGGAGCATTTAGAAACAGAAGAAACATGGTGCAGGGTTAAGGTGAAATAATGAGTAGTGTATTGTGACATGTTTCCACTCCACTTAATCTCCCTATATACACACTCCCTCTACTCTGATGCAAACACCTTTGGCTCCTGCATGTGTGCATATGTGAAGAGTGTCGATGTAGAGATGACAGCAGCGACTGGTCGAGGATTGAATTGCCAATTCTAATTCACCTGAGGAGACGAGATCAGAGCGCCTGATGTCAACTGGGTAGAATGGGAATTGACCCGAGTGAAGCCAGTTGGAAGTGGAGTGAAAGCGGCGAGGATTGAGGGTGACGTTAATCCTTCAGGGGTTTGAATAGAGAAATAGCAGCACTTTGGGATGCAGGGCGATGGAGGGGGGTGCGAATCTTTGAAGGTGAAGCTTGTTGGGGGTTAAAGGAAACACATCAGAGCAGCTGGGTGGACGTTTGAATTGATCAGATGAGGCTAGTATAAGAGGGGAGTGTGAGGCTAGCAGGTCAACCACACTTCCCATCATGGTGAATTGGGAGTGACTGGCTAAAAAATGTAATTCAATTTACGGAGTCATTTTGCCAGCAGAGGTCGAAAGACTCATAACGTTCCTGAGGAGAAGAGGGCGGCGCAGTGCTGATATATGACTCACCGACTCGTCCAATCATATTAGTCCTCGGTGTGGCGATGTTGTCCATGCCTTCGATGGTTTCATACAGGGAGTGGGAGATCCTGCGCTCGTGGTTATCCAGGAGAGAGTTTGCAGAATGCTCGGATACTGGAGGGCTGCCGGGAGCTTCCTATAGAGACATAGGAAGAAGAAAGAAAGGTTGGCATTAGGCTAGAAAATGGAGCAAGTATACAACCATTTTTATTTCTCTGATAGATAATGTAAAACAAAATAAATGAATTCGGTGCATTGACTTATGCCATTGGAAAAGAATGTGGTCCAATTTGGTTCAGGACAGACTGGCAAAGTTATGTGTAGAAAACCCTGATATTGCTTGACCTTACTTAGTAGACAGCACTGTGTATAGCTCCACCCTTTAGGGTCAAATAGGATTACCAAGTGCTTTAAAAGAAAGGTGCCAAAATGCAGCACAAAACACATTTACATTTTAGTACTATTTTTGACTAATAAACTACCTCTCATCCCATCCTACCAAGCCAAAAAAGCAGACTGCATGGTGGAAATACATCTGGAAAAGCACCAACATCAACATCTTCCTCAGAGCTGGTGGCTGAAGCAGTGTCCACAGACTGCTGAGAAATTGTTATCTATTTACTATTTGTCATCTGTCAAGTTTAACATGCTCTCTGCTGTGTTTAACATGACTTCTCTGTATGTTAGAGCACCTTTATGCACAAGAGAAAAGTGTTTAAAGCCCCAGTAGCTGCCTGAGAAGGCCCTCAAGCATCCACCATAGCCGGAAGAGCAGTGCAGTAAGACGTGTCCACAGGCAGCAGTGAAGCATTGTGGGAGATTCTTGAAAGGCTGCATCTGAGGCTGCATTTCTCCAAATAGAGTCTTGGATTTAGTCAGGATTAGTGGTTCCCCCACTGCTGAGAAATACATCATTCATCATCATCACCACCAACGCCGAACTGAGCAATTGGTCAGTTCGGCGTCCACCAATCAGAGTGGACTGGGGTTACACGGGGGGGCCTTAGGCGGAGGTTTGTCAAAACTTTGTTGTGTTATGAACTTAATCAAAGGAGTCAACTCAACCATCCTTATTTAATTTTTATGTAAAGTTGGGCTAATTTCTAAACTTAAGTTGGAAAAACTTAAAACAATTAGTTTAAGGTCTGGTGTGGTCAGGCCAAGCTCTGACCACAGGGTTCATATAAAGACAAAATATTATCAATATTATCAAGACTGGTGCAGCTGTTAAGCAAACATACATGATCAAAAACATAATGCTACTGGTCTGGCTACAAGTCCCACCTGGATTTTTCTTTAAATAGTTTTTTCTCACAACTCAAAATTTTGAGTTTTGACCCAAAACTCAAAAATCTAGTGCAGTTACCTGAATTTTTTTTTTTGTTTAACATTGCACCAGACTCACAGTTTCTTTCCTCAGGCCACACACACTTTCAACAATCACTGACCTTGACAACTTGATGTGTCTTGTATGTTTTACTGTCCAGTAATTCCCTGACTAATACAACAGTAACAAGCTTTAGTCTTTTTATGCACCTTGAAAAATTATAGACAATGTTTACACGCCGCTACTCTACTTGAACATCATTAACACATCTGCTGTCCACTACTCTTAGCTATTCTTACATTTCTACTATTTCAACCCTTTAGCTGTATTTATTTTGGTATTTATATATTGTTTTTTTATGCAGATGCAATGACAATAAATGCTTTTCTATTCTATTCTAACATACTCAGAATCATCAGAATCAGAAACAGAATCACTTTGTTGTCTTTGCATCTAAATACAACAAAATTAGTATGACCATCAGTCAGTGTATTTGCCTTATAATTTGGGTAAAATAACATGTAGCAAAAACATCACACAGGAAAAAAATGACAGCAAATAATTTCAAAAGATAAAGTGACTGAGTGTTATGAGGTGCCATTGTGGCTGGTATGTAAAAAAAAATGTTCTGTTTGTTCAGTGTGCTGATTGCTGTTGGAGAAAACTGTCTCGGAGTCGGGATGTGCGCGTTTTAGCTGCCCTGTACCGTACTCTTGCAATCATCCAAATCAATGAAGCTCAAGTCCTCTTTAATGCAAAAAACCCACCCTTTGACCCTGCTCTCTCTTCCCAAGGGGTTCACCATCATGATTGCAGATTGTGTTTCCATGCCCAAGGATTAAGAGATTTCAGGTGAAGGGCATGATAGAAAATTATCATGATTTACGAGGACAGAAGACTCTGGATAAAGCATCAGATTCTTGTTTCTTGGATCTCATCTGCATCTGTTTCCTGCAGGGAGGTTGTATCACCAACACCAATATTCTAGGAAGGAGAAGCTCACTAAAGAAGAGATGGATCTTGATTTTATGGCTCCTGATCTTACTCCATCTATACTCCACAGACGCGTAACTGCGGCTCCAGCGTCCATTTCGCCTCGACTTTTGTGGATTTTTTCTGGCTCAGCAGTGGGAAACATCTCCTGTAGTAGTGCGGGCTGGATAAAGCTCCATGGATTTCCCATAGGCCAATAGATGGCTGTCTCTAACAATAAACCCCAGTAAATGGACCAGTGACATTCGCCATGTGGTCGATATGCTGCGCTGCTGATTATTGAGCTAACTGTACGCTCTGTGCTCGAGTCAGTACTGACACGGGGACACGGTTAGCGGTCTGGTCTGGGACTGCTGGATCAAGATACTTGTCCAATCTTCATTGGTCGATAATCAGTCAAATGTGGTATTTTTAGGATTGAGACAATGAAGGCACCAAAGAAAGAAGGTAGTTCTCACATCCACGAGCAGAGAGTTAAGCAGTAAAGCTCGGGCCTTGGACTTATTTCCCACAATGCTTCATATCAGGCCGTGGGCAGCTGCAGGAATGCACTGAACTCCCTGTATACAACCTATTACAGATAGCTCCCTCGCAGCCAGATAGTTCAACTCTGTACCTCAAGCGTGCTTTAAACCAAGCGGCCCTGGCTAATATTGATGTCTCACAACACTCGGCTGGCTCCCGGCCAGGAGAAAAGGGAGTGAAAGATCAGACAACAACCGCAGCGAGAAGGCTGGAGTCAGTGGGGAAGAGGGGCAGAGAGGGTTTTGGTAAATAAACAGAAGAATAACAAGAAAAGGGAGGATTCTGTGAGGGTGTGGGAGCTGAGATCCCAGTGCAGCGTGGGTGCTGCCAAGTCTTCTTCTGGGAGTGGTGCACCATGGGAGGTGCCGGGTGGAGAGTAACTGACTTTTATTTACCTGGTGGGCTCAGTGTGTAAATTTAGGGCTCAAAGAGTGTTCAGAATTAATTTTCGTTGATGCCACGTGCCATATTTCACTTTCCCTATTTCAGAGCACATTTCTACTTTGTAGTTTTGTTATTTTACTTTGGTTAAATGATCTTTTAAATTAAATACAACACTTAAAATACATTTTAAAGAGGTACCTTGATCAGATTCATGGAGTAATACTTGTACTTGAGTAAATGTCACAGTGACTCTACTTTTATTTAAGTACTATATTTTCACTCCTTGGAGACACGTACCAGGTTAGAAGGACTTATCGGCTGTTTAATATAAATGAGCGGTTTAATGAGGTTGAGAGTGAAGGACTTTATCGGTACAGCGTGTATGATAAGAGCGAGCGGCGAGGAGGAAGAGACGTTCTGTGTGTGAGGGAGAAATAAGGGTCCAGGTCAACACAATTACAATCAGAGCCACAGCCAATGCCAGCCTTATAATAAAAAGCATGTCCCCGGATGATTCAGACTCAATAAGGTTCAAATTGTCGAAATGAAGATTTATTTTACTCACTGCTCTCTCTGTTACTCAACCCTGTCTGCACTTTTTAATCTCCTTCAGATCTGGAGGAGTCCTGTCAGGGGCTGAAATGAAGTAAGATGGAGGGTCTGAGGTAAGAAAATGCTCGGACAGAGAGGAGCCAGCAGCTGAGACTAAATGATATGAAAACTTTGTATAGGATGTGTCAAGAGGAATTTATCTCAGACAGACAACTATGTCACTACCTCTCTATCTCTGAGAGCTGAACGGGCTTATTTTAAAACTATTCATTGGTTTTACAGCAAATAGACTTTGGAATCTAGTTAACACAGAGGCAAAATGGCAGCAATTTAATCTCTGTGTATCCAGTATTAATTAAGTCTGCGTGCGTGCATGCTAATGCTGCAGTGTTTACTGACTGGTGCAGGTCTGAATGTCTGGTCTGACTACTGCAGGACAATGGATGAGATATGAAGAACTGCAGATTTTATTCCACATTTTGATACATCCCGAGTAAATTTTGAGATGCATTTGGAGATTCCTGCAAGTAAATGAAGTGAGGAGAACTCTCTAAATGATTCTCTGAATGAATCTCTAAATGCTGCAGCTGCTCTGCTTTAAATACTTCCTCAGTATTTATTCATCCTGTGCAATACAATCATATGTGATATATAATCTGTGAGTATCAATCACCATGTTCTCTATAAGTATTCTGTAAATATTCAACTATCCTGTGCAATACATTTGCATACATACATAGAAATATTTATTTTTATTCTTAATATTTATCCTTTCTATCTTATATTTGTATATAGAGTTTTTCAATTGCACTGTCCTGTAGGATTTTATCTTGTATATATTTTGTACCTACACTTTTTACAACTATTTTATACTTATAACTATTTTATATTTATAACTATTTCATACTTTACTTTGGTTTTTTTAACGTATTGAACTGAAAAAGGAGAAGCTCTCCAATCTCATTGTACATTCTGTATGATGACAATAAAGGACATTCTGATTATCTGTTTCTGACTCTAACTCAAACTATTATTTGGTGTGACCGCCCAGCCTGCACGGAGCTTCTGAGGGAACTCAGCAGGTAGGTGGCTGGAAAACTGACCACAGATCTAGTGTGGATATAGGATGGTCTCTTCCTGTAACTGCTGACACACTCAATAAAGATGAGATCAGGGCTCTGAGAGGGCCAGGCCATCACTTCCAGGACTCCTTATTCTTTCTTACATTGGTGACTGTTGTATGTTTATGGTTGTTTTCCTGCTGCAGAAGGCCTAGCATTCAGACTCAGAATCAGCTTTATTGGCCGGGTATTTTAGAATCTCTCTAAGTACAGACTAGATGCATAAACAAACAGAAGCAGAAAATCCAAAAGAAAAAAAAAAAAAAAAACACTAACACTACAGGCTGAAAGACATCTAATTATTACAATTAATCCGATGTGATACAAATCTGATAATCTACGATTACTGTTGCCATAACTTTCTAGTTCAAAATGTTAAAGAAATTAGGACTTTCACAAAAATACGTATCCTTGACACTTAGTTGCTTTTATTTTGCCAGACCTTAAGTGTAAGTCAGCCTAAACACACAAGGGAACTAGACCACATCAGACACCATCAACCCTGACCAAATCCACAACTCCAACCAATCAGAGGCCACCCTGATGGTTCTGCATGGATAAGCATCTGCAATTATTTCTCAGCATTGAGGACATCATAAATTTTGACCAAATCTACAACTCTTTTTTGATGCAGGAGGTATGGCTCAAAGCAGAAACCCAGATCTTAGCACGTGTTTGTCTTATTTCAGGCCAAGTCACTAAAGGGTCAATAATCAAAATTGACTAAAAAGGCCAAAATAAGCTCCAGCTACAGAAAATAAAACCACAAACATCCAATATGAGTGAAGTGCTTTTGAGTACTGGTGTTAAAAAGCTTCTAAAACCAGCAAAAGTTGATCAAAACGCCTACCAGTGCAAAGGCGGACGTGCTCCTTTAGGTTTTTCAGTGTCTTTGTTGAGATTTCACTGCCAGTTCTCATCACCTCATCATGTGTTTAATCTGCTTTAATCTAGTCATTTTCAGAGTGGATTATCCTGTTGACAGAGGAAGAGCGGAGTCCTGAGACTTACACCAAACCAAGTCAAGAGCATCTGCTGCTCAGATCCCTAAGGACTCACGAAACACACCTGAAGCACCTGAAGCTGCTTCTCTCCATCAGATATTGACATGTGCAGACTTACACTCGTGCATTCGTGTGCACTCATATCTTCAGTGAAGTCAGTCTTGTGCACAAACATGTCCTCCCCGTGCATCAACATCTGCCTGACCTTGAGTCTTCATTCATGGAGAAGAATTGGTGTGTTGACAGCGCTGGTCTTAAGCTGTCAACTGAGGGTAATAATGCAGAGTCCATGACCATTTCCTGGCCTTCTATCTCGGTCCCAGCCCGTTGCGGTGGCCCTAATCCAGTCAACCTCCACCATAATGCTGTAATTACAAACCTTAAGCTGCTGCATCCTGCACTGGGCACAGCTCACCTCTCTGCCGGCTGGATGACCCACTTTCATTAACTTCTCACATCCACACAGAGCCACAGCTAAAGCCCGGGCTTCCTAAAGTGAGAGGTCTTTCAGGTAGTCTTAGCTAAACTTCACCTCCACAAACACTCCACGAAGATACGAGGCACGTGGGGAAGGGTCAGTGATGACAGAAAAAATACCAAATGGGTTAAAGTGGTCCAGCTTTTGTTTTCTTTAATTGTGTATGCAGTTTAAGTGCTTTTCAAAAGTTTAATGGACCCCCACGGCGATAGTGGGCAACACCCACTTGGGGAACACCAGTAGGTTTACTGGTCAACCAACTTTGTTTTTAACACTCCACACAAACCAATGTAAAAGAGGCTTCTACTTTGACTTTAATTATTGTATAGATTTGTATTGATAAGGAAGCCAAATAATATCTTATGGATAAGGGGTGGGATTAAATAAGTATTCATTCTTCTCACTCCTTTTCGGATATGTAAATCATAGTTTTCATTTTCATATATTTTTTTTTTCATATTTGTCAGTTTTGTAGTTTATTGTTATGTTTGCCCACTATTGTATGATTACAATAGTCATTTATTTTATTTATTTATTTTACATGTCACAAAATACACTACTACTACTGCTATTACTACTACTTTCCCTTAGGTTAATTTGTTCAGTATAAATCCTCATTATTAAAATCAATAATGTCAGACAAAAGTACTGCACTGAATTTGTGGTTCTGGAAACTCACACTGTCATATACTGTACATACAGGTCAATTCAACACATTTAAATCCCATAAAGATGGACAACAGACTACAGATCAGGGGTGGGCAACTTTGATTACCAAGAGGGCCACATATTTTTCTTTATTTTTTTTATTTTTATTTTTTTGTGCCTGAGAGTGGGAAAAAAAAGAAAATGTCAAGCTTCAAAAATGGATTATACCAACATAATTATATTTAAACTCAAACACTAGGAAAAATTCACAATTTCATGAGCATGACACATAACTAAAGCTAATTTAAGCTTCTTTTTAATGCAATAAAATAATAAGTGTTTACCAGTTTTTAAAGGACAAATATATTACCTTTGCCACTGTTTCCTAATATATAAACAAAAAAAAACATATTTAGAGCTACAATCACAGCAAATAAAGTTTTTTAATGGCTTGTAATAATACAAAGCATGTACTAACAATCTAAGGTTAGTACAAATATTTGATCAAATGTCCTAATTTGTGCATTATGAAGTACAGGTCACTCAAGATTAATAATTTTTGGCAGTTGTTTTGTTTTCTTCATATTTTCAACTTGGTTTGTTTTATTTTTTCTGGAAATGATTGGTGGGCCACAATGAGTGTGAAGGGCCGTATGTGGCCCCAGGGCCGCCAGTTGCCCACCCCTGCTATAGATGAACCTACTCACCAACAGCAGTCTCTCATTGTTTACCCTGAGTGGTCTGATTTGGCACAGTTCAGTTAGAAAATGCTGGTCTGTGTCTTTATTGTAAGACATAAAACCATGCCTTGGTATATATAAGGTCTGGGACCAATGCATCAGAGCATCAGGGAATCACGCCAAACTGGTAGTGCACATGCCTCACAGTAAGAAGGTTGCTGGTTCGAACCCTGTGTTAGCCAGGGCTTTTCTATGTGGAGTTTGCATGGTCTCCTCGTGCTCGTGAGAATTCTTTACTGGCACTCAAGCTCCGTCCCACAGACCAAAAACATGCTCAATAGGTTAACTGGTGGCTCCAAATTGTCTGTCTTTCTATGAGGCCCTGCGATTGGCTGACAACCAGTTAAGGATGTACCATGCCTCTCATCCAGTGTCTGCTGGTATAGAGAATATGCAAATGTCATCATGGTGGCAACAAACACAGACTGACAACAGTAATCAGAGAAAAGTCAAACAGTCAAAGTTTTTTGCTGTTAGTATTTAATAATGTTCACCACAGGTAGCGTAGATCCTCAGCTGATATTATTAGAGCTGTAACAACAGGTTTATAACCAAAACAAGGCCATGATGCTACACCAGGTGGTATTAGATCACCCAGCCAACAGAGATCCAAGTAATGATAAATATGAACAACAGCTCTCTCTCTATTTTTCCCATAAAATCAAACAGCTATATCCTAAATGGTGAGGCACTGAGGACAATAAATTATGTTTTCATGCTTATAGCCAACATAAAACCATTAATCAAGTTTGATTACAATGACTAGTTTGACAATAAACATTTTTATAATGATAAGTCCTCAGATTTAACACAAATAAATAAAACAATTAAATCAATACAACTTCAATCTGTCCATTTATTGATGTTATTTTTCATTTAATGAAAGTATCTGACCTATTTGTGAGTAACATTAAAAATAAACCTGAGGTAACAACAGTTAAACAAGTGCTAAAAACAGAAAGCTCGATAAAGCCCGGGTACATCGATCTCACTTTGGATAAACACAAAATCACACTGACACTCATTTACAGTCATTAAATCCTGTAGCTCAGGCTTATAAATGCTGCATTATAAACTAAACTTTGTGGCTTTAAAACTTGAATTTAGTCACCTATAGATGTAATTCAGACTGGAATCTACATTTTCCATAATGAACATAATGAAAAATAATTAGGCCTACTGAAAATGACAAACAAATCAGCACCGTTCAGGTGAGTTAAAGCATTTCAGTGTTTCTAACCACTGATATAAATTACTTAATGCTATCAATATTTATAAATTGTGACACCAATGCATACTCCCTGTAAGCTCAAGCCCCTAAAACCTCGAAAGGGACAAGGAGTAAAGCTAATAGATATATTGATGGATGTATTTCTGCTTCAAACTGTTCTGATATGGCCGTCTTCTTTTCACAAAGCTCCACCCTTTTGCTGCATGATGTGCTGCTAATGATCAAACATCACATGTAGCTCTTGTTTATTTACATAAACATGTTTAAGTTGCTTGACAACACTTGAGTTTCCAGACACCGAGGCACAGACTTCACCTCAGCAGTCCTCAGCCAAGCCCGTGCAGCCCACTCAACCTCCAGATTCAATATATTACTTTCTCAATTGGTCCTATTGAGTTTCCCCCGCCGCTCCTAAATGAGTTAGTCCTCAGAGAGCCGGCTGGGAATGAGGGCCCAGCAGCACTGGAATTGCATTTCTGCTGCTCTGCGATCTGCTTTCCTCAATTTAGTCACAAACTGCATATCCCAGAGTGCACCACTCTCTACGTTACCCCATCCTCTCTTCATGAATCACTGCCTTTTGCTGTGACATCAGTGGGGGCTGATGTTTTTACATGTCATGATCAAACTGGACAATGATCCGTCCATATTAAATTGGGTAAAGGGGGTGGACACAGACATCCTCTCTCCCTCTAACCTCTGATGGTGCTCAGCATCTCAGTGTTTTAAGGTCTCTCCCAGCAGTGGTCAGCTCAATACTAATAAAACCATAATTTACTCGGCCCAGGCTGATTGATAGCTCTCTCAAGACTCTATCGATCAGCTCTTCCCTCATCCAAACAGCATCTTTTGTTAGGGCCGGCCACTTCCTTCCCCCTTGTCTCTTTGCATAAACGTTCTCTCGGTGACTAACAGCGATGCTTTAAGAATGGATTACAAACAGAGTCATCGACATGCAGAGGAGCTGGTGCTCCTGTGATGCTTCTCTTTGCTAAGCCTCAATATCTGCAAGGTCCTATGATGCAATGATGTGAACACGTACGCAGGGAATAAGGTCTCTGCAGCTTTGATCGTCTCCTGTACCCCCTGCTGCTTCTCATCAATAATAAAACCTCGCTTCAGCTCACCCATTACCTGACCATGTTCCCTAATGGCTAGAAAAATCAGAGAGGTTGGTTATCATTTCAAAGCAAAGATAAACCAAAGACAGGGTGTTCAAAGGGTGTTTCTTTTTCATTATTGGTGCTTTTGGAGAATCTTCATCTTATGTAAATTCCTTCATATAACTTCCACCTACTGCCGCGTGAAATATTGACTCACGTTATCGTGTCAGCCGACCAATTTGGATTTATTTTTTCATGCTTTCAGGTCACATTATGCATAATGCAGCTATGAGCCTGTTGAAGTCTTTCAAGCTGGAGCAATGATGCACAGCACATTCTAGGGGTGGGACAAAAAATCGATATAACGTTATCGACGTCCTTTCTCTCACGATATGCTAATTTATTTGCTGGTGCCAAATATCGATACTTTAATTAATAAAATATGGCACTCAAAACATGTTCCTGTTGGTTTATCTCCTTGAGATGCTACGTGATGGGTCCTTAAGGGGGCGCTCCACACCTGAATGGGTGAAGAGATTAGAGTGGACATCAGCACTAAGAAAAGTACACTGAAAGATAACCCAGCCATTTTAAAATCCAAAGTATGGATACACCTCAGCTTCAACAACATTTAAGGGACAGACAAAAACAATTATCGTTATATGTTTTTTGTTTTACAATATATCGATTATCACAGAATCGCTGCATTGTGATTATATCGTTATTGTGTCAAGTACATCCCAGACAAATTGAGATCTTGAAGAAACAAACGTGAAAATTTAAAAAAAAGTTACAGTATCCATTGTCTGATCCTTGTATTATAATCATGTATTTTTCCACCGAAGGGGGCTGAAAGAATAAAAAGGGGGGAAATGCTACAGTTGTCTTTAATAAGGTGGCCAAGATGAGTAAGAACATTAATTTCTGTCTTGATTTTTGCTCTTCTAAGGAAATAATTATTCTTTTTTCAAATGTACAATGATTTCTCCTTTTCAATGTCTAAAATCATGAGGTTAAGATAAAAGCAGATCTACTTATATATTATGATAAATAGTAACATATCATACATGTTTACCCTTTGTCTAAAAAAAAGCAACAAGAATGAAAAAGCACAGCACAATTTACCACAGCCCAATTTACCGGGGTTCTCCTGAACAAAACAAAGCAAAAGATTACTATATGGACAGGGAACCATGGGAGTGATTATTTGCTGCGCTATATTACTGGTAAAACTAATGGAAAACAAAAGTTCCTTCTTTCAACGAATCAAACAATGTCATATGACAATTACAGCAACTACACCATGTCATCATCATATACTGAGGCAAGCTACTTCTTACTCTTAGCTTTAGCATCCAGTGTAAAACACTAAGTGAAATGGTTTAACTGGTGTTTCACTGGTTACACTCCAAGTGGATGTGTCTGTATCATATCATGTTTTTATCACCAGAACTGATTCACCTGGAAATTTTAATGTTTTTTTTATGCATAATCACAAACTCAAAACCAGCTAGAGACAGTCAGATGAACACAGATAGCTCCTCTCACCACGGTCTGTCAGTGCTTGGGCCCTGAATATGAGGGATTACTTTGGCACTGAAAACTGGTTTTGGTAATTAATGTACCAAACTCCAATCAGATAGGTCACTGACAAATTTAATTAGACATTTCAGAACAAAAAAAAAAACAAAAAAAACAAGTTTCTAATTCAGAAAACCCTTTCGGTAAGATTTTAAAAAAGGATTCCAAAATTATTTTCCGTCATCCTCTTTCAATGAACACCTCAACAGCCTGTGTTTTTCTGGGAGCTCTTGATCTGAGGAGCAGAACAAACCACCACACATTCCTATAATTGTGGCACTTTGTCAGTGGCTTAAGGAAATGAGAAAACTCCAAACCAGAAACAGGTTTCTCAGGTGACTAAATGCATCGGACCACTCTGCAGCGGTTTCTCCAACCACATGGTATTTACATAATTGCGGTTGCTGGACTAGAAAGTCTTTCAAGTGGTCAAAAGAAGGGGGGATGTTTTACATAAAAGCTTTAAATCTACGTCTGCAGGCGGTCGTGTCAGAGCTCTGCTGAGACAAGCACATAAAGAAAGTGAAAGTTAGAAGTATTTGAAGTGGGGGGCTGGAAAGACAGTAAAACTGTTGGTCTTCCTAAGAAGAACATTCACACCTTCAGCTCCTACAAAACTTAGCTGCATGCATGCTAACGAAGACTCCAATTTTAAAGTCTCTGCATTGGCTACCCATGTCTTTAAGAATGGATTTTAAGGTTCTCTTATTGGTTTTTAAATCCCTTAACAGTCTTGGTCCTTCTTATTTTTCTGATTTGCCTTTACCAAATAAGCCCAGTAGAGCCCTCAGGTCTTCAGGAAGAGCTCTTTTAATTGTTCCCAAAGTAAAAACCAAAACGTACAGTGAAACATCCCCTCAATATTATGGCCCCCATCTGTGGAAGAGTCTACCTGCAGACCTGAGAGCGCCACCGTTTACTCTACCCTTTTTAGTCTGGCTTTTTGCTGATTTTTGTTTTATTCTCTTAATCTGCATCATGTGTTTTTTATTCTATTTTAGTTACTGCGTATGGTTGGTATATCGGTGAATGGCAATAAAGAAATCTTGAATCTTGAAGATAGCATTTCCTCAGTCATCTGTGGCTGTTTGAAGAGTCCTCACTTAATGTCCTTGTGTGTGTGTGAATGTGTGTTTGTGTGTGCACGTGTGCTGAATGTGAGTTGGGAGGACGGGCAGGGTTTTGTATTTTATTTTGTACCCCCTGACTTTTATATGCTTGTGCTCTAAAATGTACAAAACTTTGTGCTACATTTTTTTTGTACAAAAATTGCTTTATAAATAAAGTTTGATTGATTGATTGATTGATTGATTGATTGATTGATTGATTGATTGATTGATTGACTGTTGAGGGGTGTAAACTTTGATGAACAAACTATCATGAGAGCTCTAGAATGAGAATGTAAGGTGTTTTTCACACGTACAGCTCAGTTACTTTGATCTGATTCAGCTGAAAAAAATGCTATAGACTTGAACATTTTTTTTGGATCGATTCATGTTCCCATGGCAGTATTTTGAGGCAGACAGAGTCCTGGCTGAGTCTCACAAATGGCCTGTGCTGGCCTCCTTAAATCACAGCCAGCTTTGCTATGACTATGAGTCTCGCTGTGCATTGTGGGACAGAAGCTAGAAGGCTAAGCTACCTACAAAGCAACTCTTTAAACCACTTTTTTAATCAGTCCATGTTGTCCTGTCCTGTGATGATGTGCTGCAGAAACAGTGAGTGATGTTCACCTGTTGATATTTTCATTATGTTGTGCTGGAACACAGAAAATGACTCTAAGGATCAAAACATTTTCATTAAGCTTATCAGCCTGGTACCCTGGATGCTGTAATTAAATTATTATTACAACTACAAGCGCAGTAGTGTAATGAGTTAACTTGTCACCCTATGTGCTCTAGTTGCTCAGTCAACTGTGTTCCAACAGTGACCTGCTCCAAGAATTGACTGGAAGCAAGCATGGACCACCTCTTTTAGGAGAGCTTGGTATGGTTGTTTGTATTAAAACATATTTTCCAATGAACTGTGCCGAACAAGAAATGCTCACTCATATTAGAGCAACTCTCCCAATCTGCAGATGCAGCCACTTAAAACTTCCTCACTTTCCCTGATCAGGTCTTGGCTATCTTCTTGCAGGGCTGTGAAGGGACCTGCCCTCCCTGTAAGTGATAAATTGTAAACTTTAGGCCATCTTTGTGTGAATTTGTGGTGTCAAGATTGCTTACTGTTGATTTTGCAGCTGCTTTATCAACCAAGGAAAAGGTTGAGGCTATGTGATCTCATGGAGACACCCTGCAAATGCAAGAATGGACCTGTTTTCAACAAATTTTAGGCATCATTTCTGGCTAATAATTGGCTGGAATTTGGTAGGCAGCTGAGTGGGAGGGGAAAATTGAAGTGGCTGGATCTATAGAGTTGAAAACATCCTTAAAATAGTGTTCTGCAAAATTCAACTCAATCTGTACAATTGTTAAATGAAGGTTCCACCACAGAAAACACAGCGAGGAGGATGAAAACGTTGGTGGATGTGGGTTTGGGGCTGTTTGGTTCATTCTGATTAATGCGCTGCTTCATTGGCACATTGCAGAAGCTGTCAAAAAGGACAACAACAAAAACCACAAGATAGCCAGCCAGTCAAAAATAGTCGATGTCTGCCAGAGAGCTCCGTCATAAATAACATCACAAATGCATGGAGAGGTGTACGGCGTGTCTCGTGTGATGCATTTCAAATCAGAGAAATGAGACTCAGCCACGAGCATTCTTATCATCAGTCTGCCTGCGTCGGGATGCTGCAGTGATAAATACCTCTGTAAAGTCATGAACTGCCGCGGCTGCTGCAACACGCTGAAACATACAAGGAGTGAAAGTTCATGTACGGGATACGAGGGAGAGAAGATGAAGGGGTGCGTGATTTATAAGCTCAGATAGTGAACTCCATCTCATTGTTTTGGTGTTATCTCGGCACATTAGCTCCTATTTTATTTTTCTGATAATCCGCCTTGTATTGAAATGAGCTCTGATGACTTCTCATGATAATCAGACTTCTTTGTTCTGCTGAAATAAATGTTTTAGCCTGAGCAGATAACAGGGCAGCTCGTAGACGACGAATCAAAAATGCTCAGTGCATATTCAAATCAATTAGACTCAATTTTTGAGAATGACAAGTGTAACTGATTACTCCTGTGGTGGAATAAATTCAGCTCAGCCCTCAAATCAGATCAGTGGTTCTCAAACTTCTCTCTGCCCTTGACTGCAGAAGTGTAGCTACTAACAGTGTAGATTAGGTGGTCATAGTATGGCCCAAGACCGAAGAGGAGCTCCACTGTACGGAAATGCAAGTCTGCTGCAGGATCATGTCAGTAAAACATAACATTTTATAGATACACTACTGGTCAAAATTTTAAGACCAGCTGAAATATTGCAAGAATTTACATTTTGCACTGTTGGATCTTAAGAAGCTTCTAAGCAGAGCTTCAAAATGCAAAAAGAAGAATGGGAGTGAGAGGCCTTGCTTATGAAGCTCAACAATCCGACCACATTCAAAGAGGGAAAGCATTTTTACCTTTGCCATCAGGAGGTCACGACAGTGTGAATACCTGACAGAAAATGACACTGAGTCCACATTTTTGTGAAGATTTGGGCTTTTAAAGGCTGTGGTCTTAAACTTTTGATCAGCCAATGAACAGCCTATTTCAGTTTAATGATTGTTTGCAATAAATTTCTTACTCCTTTTTATTTTTTGTTTTTGTTTTTTTTTTTCATTTTGAAGCTCTATTTGGAACCTTTTTAAGATCCAACAGTGCAAAATGTAAATTCTTGCAAATTTTCAACTGGTCTTAAAATTTTGATCAGGAGTGTATACGACTCCATGGAAGGCTTGAATTTCACCGGTTATTAGTGTGTATGCTCAAAATCCAATCGAGTTTGATTTTTGGGAAAGTAAAAGCCTTATGTGACATTGAAAGTGGCACTGCCTTGACACAGAGAAGGAGGGAAAGACTTTGTCCTGGAACCAGAGAAAGATTTGTCCCACCTCTTGCACATGGTCACAAAGGATAGATTATCTCTACTTTGTTATTCAACTTTTTTCTTGCTGCAACTATCTATATAACAAAACTCATGTCCTTGCTGGAGCAAAAATCCAGGGAAAAGGGGCGGGGATGGGAATTGAAAACCAATTCTAGTTAAGAATCTCAAACAACTCCTTTGAGGAGTGGATATCATTTATCTTCTGCTTATCAATTCCTTCCACTTTGTTCTGCATGTTTTGTAAGTCAGAGTCATCACATTCTCATTTGAAGCAGTCAGCAAAAACAATAAAGAATTAAAAAATCATTGCACATTCTTAAAGACATTTATGCAGCACAGCATTAAATATCAGGAGTTTCATATGTTTGACATTGTTGCTGTTGAAAACACATGGAGGTAAATGTATTTTCACACACACACATGCACACACACACACAAGGCAGGAATCAATAAAGGAATTGTTACAGAACTGGATCAATTAGTAGAACTGGTAATGGCATTGGTATCAGTAAAATCTTATGAATTCCCATCTTTAACCAAGAGCCAGGCACACCACCATCTTTGTGTCCTCCTTTGTTGTTCTGTTGGACTTCCTGGTCGTCTCACACAGCTGCATTTTAATGACCCTGCACAAAGAGTGGTGCAGGAATGAATCTTAATACATGGAAATGAGTTAGCATATAGCACTTCCTGGTTCCCAATCCTGAAAGTATATGAGATTTAGAATAGATTCCTGAAATAAGGATTGTATGAACACATGCATGCAAGACTTTAATGCTTAACCTGAAATAATGAAATGTATCTGATATCGCTTGCTGTTGAATTTAAAGCATTTTGTGTGTTTATAAGGACTGTTGCTAATGAACTGCTAATAAGGACTACAAAAACGTCCGGGGACCCTACTGCAAACAGTTCTAGTCATTTTTTTTGATAAACAGCTATTCATAAACTACTGCCCCAGCCATGAGGACCAACTTGATCAGGTCATTTGATTAAGAGGAAATTCTCAAACAAGACTTAACAACAAGACATTAAAAACTGAATGTATTGTAGCTGTGTCTAAGTTGAACTGCCATGTAGTAGTTCAATAGCAGCTTAATAATAGAGTTTAACTCTTGCTGGTTACTTTAAAGCGTAACGAAAATGTAAAAAAAATAGGTTAATTCATGAAGATTATCTCAAAGAACAGAACATTTACATTTCACATTTTTGTTTGCTACAGACCTTTTAATCAATAATGATCCAAAAAAGAGTAAATAATCCACAGGCTTTAAGTTGATGGCCTACAGAATTATATCATCCCTGCACCATTCTACTGAAGAGGTAGTATCAAAGTATGTACCATACCAAAAACAAAGATCCTGGTACCAAAACAGCTTAGAATCCAGACTATTTCAAGGCTATATAAGCCAAACAGAAGTAGTTAGAGAAGGTTTGTGCATATAATGATAAAAACTGTCATTACTAGAAAGAGATTCTTTGTTATTAGAAATTACTCATAGCCATATCACCGAAACATGACTATTATATTTCAGAGAACAGTAAAAGAGCACAGTTACTCAGAGCTGAAAGTTGAGAGCATAGCTAACATGCTTTATCACAAAAAAAAAAAAAAAAAAAAAACTGGTGCATTTGATTCTGAGGACGTAGAGTTTTTTGGCTCCAGGATCCATCTCTGCCCTAAAAACGTAAAAGATTGGGAACGTCCAGAAAGTGTGGCAGAAATAAATTGAATTGAAATGACTTTCCATGAATTTAATTGCTTAAACACATGTGAGGATATATTAATAGAACTCAGATATAGAAGGAGAAATTATAGTCTCTGAAGTCGAGATGCAATTACGACGCTTCAAACAAATTGGCAGTGACCAATCATATCGCTCAACTATCTGGGGCAGAGTGGTGCTTTTTCACACGGAGGCTATCTGTGGAACCAGAACAGGACAGGAATTAATTCTTCTGCTGCAGCGTGTGTGTGTGGACGGAGTATATGTGTGTGCACCAGTATTTTCTGTGTATTAAAAATTAACATATAACTCTTTTGCTCACTTGTTTCCTGTGTGAATGAATATTAAATGCACTGTAAGGCAAAAGTATTTAGACTTGTTTATATCCGCAGACAGGAAAAGAAAACTAACAATATTTCGCTGCTTATGTAAGAAGCTTGGTTTATTTCAGCTGCTTTTGTCCCACAGCTCATTTCAAAGATTTCTTGTTTGTACATTTTCTTCTCCGTTTGTCAAATACTTTCCCTCTGGACAAAAGATGTTTTCAAAGGAGGAAAGTGTGAGAGAAAATAGAGGCAGGAGTTTAGGCAAATGCATTCAACAAGATGAAAATATCCATGATGTTCACAGATGATATTCCTATTCAATGGCCATTTTGTTCTTAAATTTATTCCACCAACCTGCAGTCTGATTGGAGCCAAGGTTTTGCTTGTGGTATTGAAGCAACAATAAGTTACTTTTGCACCTTTCGATGAGTTTTAAAAGTTGATCTCATAGTAAGAGGACCCTCAACAGACAGCATGGCCTCAGTTGCACTCCCTCTCATATCGACGTGCATGTCATCAAGTCAGAGCTTTCAGACCGGAATCATGAGCCGAAAATCTTGAGAATAGGAGGCTTGCCTATTTTTTCCACAGGCAGCAGGCGTTTTTTGGCCAAAACAGACAAAAAAAGACAAATAAAGAGCCAAGATTACCACAATCCAGCTGTAGAATATGTCACAGAAAAGAAAGAAACTGTCCAATAACTCCTCTGTAGAGAAACTTCCCTTGTTTATCAGCATACTTCGATTCTGCAGGTTTCTCAGGCCAGTTATGCACTCAGTCAGGTTCCTTGTGAGGAGATAATTGTTAATCTGATACACCAGATCCACTGTTGAATATATTCACTGGTCTATCTGTGCAACAGTCCATGGACAGTGTTTGGAAATGGGCAGGATCTTTCAAAAGCATATCTGCGGGTGATTGGACGATCACTATTTCATTCATTACGGGTAAATCAAATGATGTAGCATATGAGTGCTAACGCAGGGGACGAAAGGAGGGACGCGAGCCACTTTGTAAAACAAACTCTCATCAAAACATGTTGGAAGTGTGGTGAAAATGTCCTTACTATAGAGATGTTTGTAGTGTTGGTATTTGTTTACAGTTGAGGAAATGAGCTCCACATATGATAAAACTGCTACTGAAGCTGTTAGCATCTATGCTAATATCTGTACAACCAGCCACTTCCTGCTGTTGCCTCACCCGTAGCTTCCACCTTCTCCTGCTCCAAATGCTGCTGATAGGCTGTGCTGCTTTGAGCCAAAACAGTGGTCGTACATTGGAGCTCGGACTGATGGATCTGCATGAGTAGACACTGAATACAGCTGATCCATCTGCTCTGCAAAGTTAATTTATTGTGGTTCCTCCAAAGCTTTCAATAGAAACTCATTATTTGGGTGATATATATTGAAACATACAGACATGAAAAAATTGTGTCTAATGTGAGATGGGTGTAAAGCACTATGTAAGTTTGGCAGTGAGCTGCGAATATGAGTACAAATGCAAAAACTCCTCTCAACCGCATCAGCTGTAGCTCAGCTCTCATGAAAACAGAAGTCATAATTTAGCTCAGTTTTGACACACAGAGAAGAAACTGCCACACATCGAGAAATTACAAGCCCAAGATGCCATTTCCCCTTTTCCAGGTCAACACTGTAGACTGAGATTCTAAAGACCTCTACCTGCCTCTCAATTCTGCACATCTGACTTGATGAAAATCCACCCACAGTGTCAGTTTGGTACGATAAAGTGTTGTCATTTCTTCCATTTGAGAGAATATCACATGTACTACAAGGAACATCAGATGAATTTGTAAAGGAATGCCCCCCCCCTCAATAAATATTAAGGTTAATAATAGTCCACAGTTACCTGCTTAGGAGTAGACTTACCAGCAGACTGATTTATCGTCCATTAATTTATTTGATTTGTAATCTTCTATGATCATTACTGTTTTATTGTTGTTTATCATTTACTATACATTTCTCCCCTATTTGTGCTTGTGTGTGTTTGTTTATGTGTTTTTTTTGTCACTTACTTTGCCAAATATGTTTATTACCTCCACTAAGGAGGTTATGTTTCCGCAAGGGTCTTTTTATTTGTTTGTTTGTTTGTTAGTTTGTTTGTTAGCAAGATTACGCAAAAACTACTGGATGGATTTACATGAAAATTTTACCAGAGGTGTGGTTTGGTCCAAGAAAGAAGCCATTACATTTTGGTGCTGATCTGCATATTTGTCTGGATGCAAAAAATTCCCCATATTTTCTGAAAATCCCATATCTTAACATTGGGCCGTATTTTAAAAAATCCTATCTCTAACATCACATGATGGATTCACTTCAAAATTTACAGGATAATAAATATCATATAGCTCTATCATCAAGGTAAATTTCATCTGGATCGGATCCATATTGATGTCACAAAAAAACACTGAAGTTTATAATGGCAAATCTCATTCATTTCTCCTCGGCTGCTGTGAGGGTTCTGCCCCCTTTACGTCATTATGGGAACTGCTGTTTTTCAAGCCCATGTCACAACATTTTCCAGCTTCTCTTGCCAGTGGAGGAGTTCTCCACATGGACAAACATGAGCGGAGACTCGGCCATCATATTGGAGCGCAGGGTGATCCAGAATTGTATCCTTAAAGGTTAAGTTCGGTTTTTTGACACCTGGACCTTATTTTTAGGATTAAAAACGCTCGTAGACTCACCCAGACAATTTTGGTGGAGCTCGGAGCCGTTTTCAAGCAATTTAGATCCATCCAACGGTGTTTTTTCTCATGCTATAGCAGCGGACGGGGCCAGAAATCGATGCCCCTAAATTAGACATTATCTGCTGCGAAACTCACTCCTCCTCTGTTGTGTTTGCCGTGCAATGTCCACAACAACACCACCAGTTAGCCCCCATTCGTGGACGTGCAGTGGTTGCTTGTTCTCTGGCCAGCTGTTCGGCTCTTTCCCTCTGCATCCTCCTTTCAAATAGCTCCTCGTCGGTATATTCTGGCTCAAAACGATACGGGCATCCATTATACTCAAAGTCGTCGTCAGACACTTCTACATTGGATAAATATTCCGCCATGTTGCACAAAAATAGCTGCGTAGCTGTGTGGCCTAGCAACAACAGCAGCTCTACTCAGCTGCACTCTTGTGGCGCTTGTCTGTGACGTCACCAAAAGTTACCTATCCTTGTAAAGCCCCGGATGACCAAAACAACGAAGCCGAGCTGACATGGTGATAACACTGTCCATTCATTTATAAAATGTAGCTGAAATGAGCGAGTTTCGCAGCAGATAATGTCTAATTTAGGGGCTTCGATTTCTGGTCTAAATTGCTCGAAAACGGCTCCGAGCTCCGCCAAAATTGTCTGGGTGAGTCTACGAGCGTATTTAATCCTAAAAGTAAGGTCCAGGTGTCAAAAAATCGAACTTAACCTTTAGCAGGGCTTGTGGAAAAGTCACTGCTTTAACTGAGCTGCTTGGCGGAGGTCTGCGCTCTCTGAGTGCTTTTGTAGTTGTCAATGCAATTTAATGAACTCATGCTGGGACAACAGTATCAGACAGTTATGAGTTTGACTTGTCTGTATACAGAATGTATCCTGCACTCCTGGCATGATCTGCGTTGATGGAATAATAAATAAAGAGAGATCTCATCCTAGCAGGAGTTCCCATTGACCTTAAGCAAATTTTGTTACATAAAAAAGGCTAAAATGCAAAAGCTAAACACCACAGTTCCCTCCAGGAGAATCAGGGAACAGGTCACAAAACCAAACACAAAGCCTCTACCACCAAAGAAACACCACACTGCCCTCCTCTAACAGACCGTATTGTTCTTTTGCCCAGAAGACCAAGGAATGATGAAATCACTGTAATTTTCATGGAGCGGGGTGGCCTGGATACGCCGCCGTCTTTCCCCTCTCTGATGCATGAGTCCGGGCTGCTCGGCTCCTCTCCCCTGCAGACAGTGATGGATCTGATTCATTTCAATGGTGGCCTCCAGTGCTCACTCCCATTCTGCTGGGTGACAGTGGCAAACTGGTGCTGCCTCCCCACATATCTGCCCAGCAAACACAGCAGAGGAGGTGGGGGGAGGTGGATGTGGATGCCGGGAGCTTCTGCCGACATTTAACTTCTGCTTTTATTTTTTTTCGGTTTGTAACTGACCTTAAATTTCTCACTTATGATGTTTTTTCCGCTCTCTGAGTGTATTTAAATTCACCCTGGCGCCTTTACGGCACATTTTCAAAGCTTCCTGACAAGATGGCAGATGATTGCCTCTAATGGGAGTTAAATGGATTGAATATAAAACATGCCTTTCTCTATTTTATGACCCTCTTTCTATACATCCTTCGCTGCTATAAAATAAAACCGATGCTCAAATAAATGTCAGAATGCTCCCCGAGATGGCCCATTTGATCCAGAACTTCAAAACCACCCCATATCCTTCCAGTGGCAGTCAGAAAAATACATTTCTGCTGTTTCTAAAGCTGTGTTTGTGTGCGACCTGAGCTGTCTGCTGCGTGTCTCTCTGTCTACCTGTCTACCTGCTGCTGAAGGATTAGAGCGGACAGCAGAGTGACTGGACCGAAGTGATAGGACTCACTGAACCTTGAGGCTGCTCTTTCCCCACAGGGACATCCGTCCTCCCCCAGCGCCTGGAGGGAGGGCCAGAAGGTAAAAAAGAAAATCCTGTTGACCAAAACACAGCTCTGGGTTTGAAAAGACAAATCCACGGTGCTGCATTTGTAGGGGTTAAGCATTAATTTATGTAAAAGTAGAAGTAATGACTTTAATGGTAATAAGATGCAGATATGCTAAGTGTCCCTCCAGAGAAGGGCTCATCAGCTACATTTGTACAAGGGCTAGTTTTCTTCTTGACATACACCATGGGGTCGGATTTATAATAATATTAAACGAATATCATTGTCCAACTACCCTTCTTCTTTCTGGGGCTGTCACATTTCCAGTATTAGATGGATAGATAGATAGATAGATAGATAGATAGGTAGATTGATGGACAGCAATACTTTAATAAGACTGTGTGATACAACTCAAACAATTAAAAACATTAACATGTTAAAATGTAGTCAATAATACATAACTTATAAATAGCGTAAATAAATAAATAAATAAATCGATAGAGGGACATCAGACTATTGCTATATATTATGTTCTCCTGTTGAATGTTTATTAGCACTTTGTTTCTGCTAAACAGATCAGACATGAATTCACTCCTTATAAAACAGTTTAATCCCAATTGTAAGAATTTAAGGAATTAAAGAATACAGTACCCTTAAAACCTAGACACAATTACCCATTACATTTTAGAAATATGACAATATTCTTTAGACTGTTAATTACTTCATTGCTAATCACTTCCCCAGTCGCCATTGTCTAAAGGCTTGCAGTGGTGTTTGTTTGGTTGCCACTGCTGCTGCAATAATACAATGTTAGAGTGTACACTAAAAGCATGACTTAGAGTAACTAGTTTTTTAAACTCTATTATTTATGTATTTTAATAATTATTATTTTATGTATTTGTTTACATTTCCTCTCTACTCTATTATTTTATTATAACTGTTATTGTTTAAACTAATTTCATGTTGATAGTTACATTTTATTTATTTATTCTATTTATTTGTTTGTTTTGTTGTTATCCTATTTCTTGATAAATGGCTTTGCATTGTGTTTTATGTGTTTTACCTGTATTGGTTTATGATGACCAGTATGTGCACGTTGTGTGTATAAGAAAGGACTATAATCATTGAAGCTGGAGAGTAAGACAAGAACGAAATTAAAATGTTTAAAAGAAGGACATTTGAAAGAGAAAAATATATAAAAATGTCAGGATAATCTTACATGTGTTTTGTAAGGTTCAAATAAAAAATAAGTTAAAAAAATAAAGATGCTTGGTCAGTGCCTCTGCAGATCAACTCAAGCAGTTATAGCAAGATTGATCTGCCTAATCACAGGGTTGGAATCTGCTGGATCCAGCTGCACTGCATCCCTTTCTAATCAGCCTCTGAGTAAGTCAGTGGGTTGATCCAAAGTTACCGTAGTTTGTGGCAGTGTTACACATGGTGGCTTCCAATGCCCCATTCAGTAACTCGACAGCGGATGTCTCTGTCTATGCATCTGCTGGATTCAAACTTAGTTGCTCTAATAAAGAATTATATAATCTAATCTCTAATCTAATCTCACTTAGCTGAGAACACACCACTGGAAGATTTTACCCACGATTCCCAGTTGGGGAAAGTCTGCACCACTCTGCACTAGCTGTGGACAGTTGGCATGGCTAGCTGGCACAAAACCTGTGAATGTGTGAAGGGACCAGACCTCTGTCACAGCAGTGTTAATTTTATTGACTAATTATTTTCATCATAGTTTTCATCAACAACCTTTTTTTCCCCTGAAGAAAACTAGACAGTAACTAATAAAAACAAGTGCACACGGACAAAAACTAAAACTAAATAAACTGACATTTTCATCAACAAATAAAAACTAGACATAAATGTTTGACAGAGATTAATCCAGTCAGACCTAATTTCATCATATATAAAGTAGAGACAAGTTAGGAATATATCCAATCACAGCTACTTTGGATGCAAATTTTAAGGTTCAAGATTTCTTTATTAGTACCAGACGGTTCATTTTTTATACTAGATGTGCTCTAATCTCCTCGTGTAATCATTTTGTTTGTAACTGTCAAGGTTAAAGCTTACCTATGAAACACTCTTGTTTTGAGTTCTGTAGGGCCAAATATTTCATTTTCATTTTTGAAATATACAAACACAAAGACATGCCAGCTGTACCATGTTTGTGGATTAATTTTCTCTTCCAGGTAAACAGTAATGCATTCTTTGGTGTGGTCCTCATACCAAACATTTCTAGCAAAGTGCTTTCCTGTTGTTGTGATTCACATTTTGTATTCTGGAGCCAATTTTTCAGAGAATAACATGTCTGTTATTTCTACATACCACATCAGTAAGTAATGGCTTCATGATGTAACATCTGTGACACTTCAACCCAGTGTTTTACCTCCTTGATCATGCAGCAGTTAAAGAGAAAAGAGGCTGAAGCTGATTTTAATATGTTAAAATAAAGAGGGAAAAACGCACAAGGCAACCGGAGCATGATGAGCGGGTCGAGACAAAGGTCCTAGAGGGTGAGGGCTTGCAGGGAGGGTGAAGGGCAGTGAGGGGGACGGGGCTCAGTGTGGTACTCCAAACTGACACACAGCCACAGGACACGGGCTCCAATTAGAGCCAGAGAAACACTAATCAAACCTGATCTACAACCTCTGACTGCAGGGCTGCTGAACGTGCTGCAGACGGTGAGGATGAATTCACACATGAGTCTACAAACCATGAACAAACCTCACTGCGCTAATTTAGACTCAGAGCAACAAAAAACAATGTGTGATGGAGTAGGGCGTCTCTTATTCATCATTCAGAGCTGTGGAAATTTAAATAAAGTTGTAATTAGACCTCGATTTTGACCTCAACAGAAAGTACCACCGTCCTGTCACTGTATTGTAAGGCTTGACGATATGGCCCAAAAATAAATCCCTTTTTTTTTTTTTCCACAGCACTCGATTTACGATTTTAATCTATTTTTTTCTTCTCAAAAAAAGTGACACAATAATGACATGAATCCAGTTTTGCCTGTATGTTGTCAAAATATATTCCCAAACCAAACAGAATTTCCCTCTTAAGTTAAAGTGTGTGTCATAAAAGGTTGATAATGAAGCTCCAACGTAGGCAGGTTTGTCTACATCAGGGGTGTCCAAACTTTTTACATCAAGGGCCGCATAAAGGACAACTGAGCCACTTGCTGCACCTCTTTTTTAGAGTATTAAAGCTAAAGTTTCAGGGTTTAGGGATGGGTCATCACCTGTCAAGGCGCCCTTGTAACCCCGGGCTATCACTCAAGTCACACCTAGTCAGGGAATGACCTTCTGAGCAGCAGAGATGGGAGACACTGACGGCTTATCTTTACTGTCAGACACAAAACAAGAGTAAACTGCAAGAATGTTGGCGCTTCAAGATGAATATTGCAATATACTTTGTAAATGAAACCTTGTGACAAAATAAATATGGCACAAAATGTGCATGGTTGATGGTATTTGATGCCGTAATCAAAATATAGTTTGGACACCCCTGGTCTACATAAACACTGAAGGATGAGGTATTTCCACAGTATATTAACATGAAACTCTCTCATAAATATTTAATCTCATTTAAAAAAACAAATACAAGCCTGTAGAAGTACTTGTGCAAAACCTGACAGGGCCTACCATTATGAAAACTGTAAATTTTCTGAATTTATATGTTCAAACATTGCAACAGCTTACAATTGGAGTAAGTAAAAAAAAAAAAAATCTTGATATTTTAATTTTTAAATCTTCTGCAGAAAATAATTTGAATAAATTGACTCAATCAATATATTTACCAGCCATACTGTATTGATAAATCAGATAGGCCAAATGTCTGCCTCACTTCTTTTTTCGATGGTCATGTCCAATCAGGAGAAACCTAAGGGTCAACAAGACACAATATACCTGATACTTGTGAGTTTCCAAAGTAATTAATAAGGTAATGTGCCATCTGATTTGACTTTTTGTTGCAATTGAGACAGAAATTGCACCCTTGAGTAGCATGAATCGCTCTATGGAGCAAAAGAACGTCTGAAAATAAAAGTTTAAAAACATGAAAGATTTATGCTATGACTTTTTAAAAAGTTGTACTTTTTGTCTTGATAGCCAAGGCTTTAGATTAGATTAGACCAGATTAGACAGAAATGTATTAATCCCTTTGGGAAACTCCCTCAGGGAAATTAGGATTCCAATAGCAGTTTCAAAAAGAAGATAGAAAGATATAGATATAGATATATATTACATATATAAACAAAGATGGATATAAACAAAAATATTAATAAATATAAAATAAATTTAGATAAAAAACACTTTCAAGTGAACCATATTCATATATATATATTTATATATATATATATATATATATATATATATATATATATATATATATATATATACTGATTTAATTACATTTTTAGTGACATAAATATTCGTAGGCAGACTATTAATATCAGGGAATGGTTGTAACACTTTTTTCCATGCTGAATAATCAAATTTTAACCTGCCATTAAAAGTCCAGTCAATTTAGTGCTGGTTTGGCTGAGTGGTAAGCAACCAGGCATATCACATATACGTATATACATGCTTCTGCCGGCCCAGGTTTGCTTTCAAGCCTGTGGCCAGTTTGCGAAGTGTCCTCCTCCTCTGACTCTCACCTCCTTTCACAAGCCTATCTACTATCTCTCTCTCTACTATCAATACAGGCACAAAATGCCCCAAAATAATCCTCTAAAAAAAGTCTAGTCAATTTTGTATTACCAACATAAACTCAGCATTTAAAAACAATCAACACACGACTACTGATGTGCCAAAAAGAAGCTTCTCCTTCTTACAGCCCTGACTTCCTTCTGCTCTCCATAATCCTGACTGTTGCTTTAAGACAAACATCCACCTCACTGCAATACATTTCCCTTTATCTCCAATCCTGCTGTGTTACTCCACAGGCCTGTCACTCACAAGTCAGTCAGGTGCTTCTTAGATATCATATCAAGGCCCACTGTGGGTGAAAGAAAAAAAAGATCCGGTTGAGAATGTGGGGGAAATGTGAGACAGCATCTCACACAGGAAATGGGACGGTTTGAAGATTTGCATAGCAGTGAGTTAGCTTCATAAATGTCCTTTTTTAAAAGCTATCTCAGAGCAACAAAAACCTACGTGTGATGGATTAGAGCCTCTCTCATTTATCATTCAGAGCTGTTGAAATGTAGTCATCCCTCTTCTTCACTGGATATGTCATCCACTTGTCCGCAGACAGATTTGAATGAAAGCGTTTGTTTAATCTGCATTTATTACTCTGTATGTGTGCACAGGAGGGTTTGGAAAGCACAGTCCATCTCGTGTTATGGTGGCTCATGATGAGAACACAAATAACATATGATTAAAGGAGTAAACAAAGGCAATTAAATCTGACTCCTTATGAGGCTAATTAGTCCCAGCACATCACCGCGGCTCCTCGCTGACAGAAAGGCTTACCTCGTTGTTTTTAGACACCCGCCGGGCGATGATGAGCTGAATCATCCCGCGCTTGTTGCCCTCCACGGACATGGATTTACGCAGCGTCTCCATGGCGTCCTGGTTGGTCATCCCATGTAGTGACTCCCCGTTGACTGCGATGAGCTGGTCGTTGACTCGCAGACGTCCATCCTGCAGAAGAATGCCATCAGTGAAGAATAACACACACAGATGAAATAACCGAGTCAGGAGGTCCTGAAGATAAAGCTGCTCCCAGTGCATAATTTCATTGATTGTATGTAACCTTGATGCCAGTAAGTCCTCCTAAAAATACTGGTCCATGATCATTATTTGGTCACCAATCAAATTTTCTCAACTGCTGGTACTGGAATTTGCTGGTGTCAGAAAACACAGGACCAACTGTTTCGTGACACTGGTACCTATTAAAAAATAAGAGTAGCAGTCAAAAGGCACAACATCTTAAGAGACCTTTTTTGCCTCAAGGTATGGAAAGTTCCAGCATTCATTTGACTGCTAATTAACATGGCAGCAACTCAGTGCATTTAGGCATGTAGACATGGTCAAGAAGACATGGTGAAGCTCAAACCAAGCATCACAATGAAGAAGAAAAGTAAACTAATGTTACTTTAAGCATGGCATGGTTGTTGGTAACAGATGGTCTGGTTTAAGTATTTCTGAATCTGATGATCTACTAGGAAGTCTTATGCACAACCATCTCTAGGGTTTCCAGAGTGGTTTGAGATAGAAAGGCAACAGTACCTCAAAAAAAACAGTTGTTACAACCAGTGTATAAAGACCATTACTGTTAAGAATGATTTGAACTTTGTACATATTGTATATAGTGTTTTCATGTATTTGAACATTTCTATCCTGATCATTGTATAACCTTTTCTTTAGCAGCTTCATCCTTTCCCCACACACACAGATACTACATGACATTCTTTCCCCCCACACACAATCCCTCCATGGCCTTGTGCAGCCCTCTCCTTGTTACTTTTTATCACCTATTGTTTATGACTCGGTGCATCACCAGACCAGCCTAAACAGACCCAAGAAGGAGACGTGAAGGCCACGACACCTCTCACCCCTCCCTACATGTTAAACACACACGCACACACATGCCTATATAGAGAGAAGACTTTTGTATTAGCTTCAGATCAACACCTCAGACTGCTTGACACTCTGTATTGTTGCTCTCCTTGCTGCAAGTAAAACTCTGTTTGATTGCACCCAGCTGCTCTCTGCATCTTCATTCTGAATTATGTCAGGTGTTGGTAACAACCATTAAAGGCACCACTGAGCAATCTTGGGACTGTGAAGGAAAAAATCCTGACAATTACTGAACACACAACACATTGACTCTGAAGTAGATGGGTACCAGAAGCAGAAGACCACTCTGGATGCCATTCATGTTAGCTAAAACCAGGAATCTGAGGCTACAGTTTGCACAGGCTCACCAAAATTGGACAATAAAGAATTGGAAATGTTTTTTTTGGTCTCATAAGTCGTGGTTTCTGCTGCAACATGGATCCATCCTGCCATGTATCAATGGTTCAGGCTGCTGGTGGTGGTGTGATGGTGTAGGGGATATTTTCTTGGCACACTTTGGGCCCCTTAGTACCACTTGAGCACGGCATGAACGCCACAGCCTACCTGAGAATTGTTGCTGACCATGTCCATCCCCATTTACCCATCTTTTAATAGCTACTTCCAGCAGCGCAAAGCTCAAATCATCTCAAACTGGTTTCTTGAACATGGAAATGAGTTCACTGCACTCCAGTGGCCATGTGCTGTGGACAAATCTGCAGAAACTGTGTGATGCTATCACATCAACATGGACCAAAATCTATGAGCAATGTTTTCAAAGCCTTGTTCAATCCGTCCACTAAGAATTGAGCTAGCTCTTAAGGCAAAGGGAACACCAACTTGGTTCTAGCAAGGCATTCCAATAAAGTGACCAGTAGTTTTAAAAACAGGATTTTACTTAAAAAATAGTAAGCTCAGAGGTTAGCAAGGTGTACCTCTGATAAAGTGACCAGGAAGCTTAAATATAAGGGTTACAAATATAATAAAACATTAATCAGCTCAGAGAGTTCAGGAATAAATTAAGATAAAACTCACTTGAGTAAAACAGATTTAAAGAGCTTCAATGGTTTCAAATCAGGTTTCTACTTTTTCTAAAACATAAAAGTTCATTTCCATCAAAGAGATATTTGATTTTAACTAAAGAATAAGAGCAAGCAGGTAGGAATTGTGAAGGATTATGGACTGAGGGGTTTTAAATTGGTTATCTAAAATAACCCTGATACATTAATCTTTAGGCTTTGTACCACAGTAGTATAATGAGTTACTTTTTAATGGTAGTTATCCTGAAACATCCTGAGTTTCTTTAGTTGATTTTTAAGTTTTAATGACAGAAAAAGATTAAAATATAGCTTAGCTGTAATGTTACCCAACACTGCTTCTCTGAGAGCCCTTAAAGGTCAAATAAAACAATCAATAATGACATTAAAATCAACACAGTGGTTTCTTACCTTGCTTGCAGCACCTCCATTGATGATGGACTTGACAAAGATGCCCAGGTCAGCGTGGTTCTCTTTGGAGCGGTTCCCCTTCACGCTGACGCCGAGGCCGGCTGAGCCAGAGTCATTCAGAGGGATCTCAAAGGTCATGAACTCCTGTGTGCCATCTGGAGTCAACACCAAGTCGTCTTCATCAGGCTGCTGCAGGTATTAAGACCAATGGATAGGGGACTTTAATGAATATGATCATGTATGTGCATATTTCCATAAATCTGGCCTGCTGAAGTACTATTAACCCTGTTTTCTTAAGTTAATCAAACACTGCAAACAGCTGAAAGTTCTGGAGATAAATGACTCAACACTGCATCAGAATGGCTCCGTGAAGAACTACCTTTAACTCTGCTACACAGAATTAAAATGAAGACTAAAGCAGAGATAACAGAGACTAGCAGAGCACAAAATGAAAAAGTTAAGGACAGTGAATGACAAGAAAATGGAGATCGAGCTGGAGACAAGATAAAGAGGAGGAAAGATGAGGGAGCGGGAGAGGAAAGTGAATGGATGCATGTCACACGTCGCCAGGCTGTCATCGTCAATTGGCCGTACAGTCTAGCCGAGCGTGGCTAATTCTTTTGCACAGACACGAGCTCGGTGCAGGAACAGCAAGGATGGAGGGAAACTTTGAAAACACCAGGTGGCAATTTGGAGCTCAAACAACAGTTGTTTCCTGTGAACACCTCTTTGAAGGAATATCCTGACATTTTAAGGATCAGACATCTCTGCTCTGAGATCCACAGGGCCTTTTGGTAAAATTTGCTGGTCTGTGCAGGAGAGCCTTGTGCAGAGTAAACCTAAAACAGTTCATTTCAGCTGGTCTGGTGCTGTGATTGAGTATCTAAAACAGGGGTGGACAACTAGCTGCCCAGGGCCACATGAGGCCCTCCTTCTAGCTCAATACAGCTCTTCAGGTATTTTCAAATTTCCAAAAACTAAAATCAGAAAGTAAAATAGATCTACCATGACATATTTTAGTCTGATCTGCCACCATGACACCACAGGGAAATGGATCTAAACATGAAAAAACTGTAAATATTTCCACCTTTAATGACGGATTCATGATTTTTTTTTTCAGGAAGAGACATCTCTTTTCTGAACTGGTGTCTGTAAAGGTCTTTTATGAAGCATAATTGATACCCTTTGGGGGGAATAAGTGAGAAGAATTAACTGAACATAACTTTTATTTATTATTTTTTAAAACTACTACCTTTGCAATATAACTTTTGTAAAAAGAGTCTGATCTCAGTGGGATTTGCTGGTGAGATAAAATCACAATAAAACATCTAACCAAAAAAAAACCAAATACTTTATAGATTATTTCATTGGAAAAGTACCTCTAATTGGCTTGTAGTTCTGTATTCAGAGCATTAAATTTAGCTTTACTGTTTGGTTTTGAACATGAAAATATAAATGAAAATTATGATTAAAATAACATATTCTTTTATTTTATTTCATAAGGGCAGTTCACAGGTAACCTTTAACTTATCAAATTAGCCATCCGAAATTAAGATTAACAATGATATGACCATTATAATGACCAAAGTTGCCAATGCCTGATCTAAAACATGCCCGAATTGATTGGAAAAGAAAATAATCGCTCTCCCTCTTTGTGACAACTTCTACTAATGTCTGACAATTTTTGACAACAACTTTATACTTCAGACAATTATGAACCAAATTAACAGATTAAATGCTGTCAAAGTTAGAATTTTTGTCAACAAATTTAAAATTTTGATTAACTCTGAACATTCTTGCTGAAAGAATGAATAGACCAGAGTGTAAACACACCGGGTAAAATTCAAGAGATTTACAGGAAGTGCATGTAACAGGGACTTCAACAAGCGTGATCCTCATGGAATAATAATGAAACTGCTTTCTCAGCTTTCTACTCACCAATGTGTTCTCCTGTGCTCTGTTACTGAAGCTGTTAGCACATTATACTAAAATAAAACAAGTGTGTGGGAGGAAACCAAAGAATCCAAGGAAAAGCCATACATGCATGAGGAGAACATGCAATCTTCAAACAGGAAGAGCAATTTGGGTGAGGAACCAGCAACCTTCTACCTGCTGCACCACCATGCAACCAGATGTCACCCTAATGTGGGAGAAAAGTTGTTAAAAAGTGGTGCTAACCTAAGCCAGATTGGTCTGCATTGTTCTGTATACCAGCAGCTTACAATATACAAAGAATAGAAGCAATTCTCAACAGCTCCAGGCTTTTCCAAGGTGTGCTGACAGCTGCATTTGCACTTTGGATCGGATGCTTCTCAGAGTTTTATACGGTTATAAGAGTAACACTGGTGTATAGGATCAGCCATCCTAATCCATTTTTATCCATCCTTAAGGAAGTCAAAGGTCGAAAAGTTTTAAGAGTGTGTAAGATACATAATGTTCTTGGAACTTCAGAGAGGGAACGAGCAGTCATTCATGCCTCTGATATTTCTTCTAAAGCTGAGCCACTCAAGTCCTTCTGACTTTCTTTTTAACCTTGGCTAAGAGCACCCAAGCGTCAGCTGTTGAATTTTCATTCAGAGGTTTATATTCAGCAGATAAGAGCTGATGTGGTCCTCTCCACGGGAAGTCTCGGAGAGTGTATTTTTACATTCTGATTGGTCAGATTGTACAGTATGTGCGTAGTTATTGCCATGGCAGCCGAATCCACATGAACAATACTGCCAGCCAGAGCAATCAACCCCAGAAACCCAGCTCAAGACCTCTTTAAATAGACTCACATCAATACACACACACATGCCAGATGGATGGCAGCCAGGTGTGTGCCCTTCACAGCTGCTCGGATAAAGAGTGAGGTGGAGGAAAGAAAGGGAAGGTAGAGCATGAGGTGTTTTACTTTTTTTATTTTCAGAGGCTGAGGAGTTATTAGGATGCAGCGGTGCGTTCAGGTGGAGGCTCTTTTCAACACCCTCTGACTGAGCCCCTATTCCCCCGACGGCCGTCCTATCAGCCCCTTTTTCTTTTCTTTCTGCTTTTCTTCTCCTGCTTTTCAGACGCCAGTACACCTGTCCGTACAACCTGACAACTGGGCTTTGTCCCTGGCCGGACCCTCAGAGGATTCAGAGCCCTGGAATCCACTTAATCACACCGCATTTCAGCACCTCCTCTTCTATTAGGGAAATCAGACACTCGTCAGGATATGGACCTCAGACAAACGAGTGAAACAGATACGGGGCGGAAACAAAACAGTTTCTTACCTGCTGCTGGGTTACATATGACACATCAAGACTTTAACCTGTAGGTGCTGAAGTTTGACAATCAGAAAGAGTTTTGAAGTGGGGGGACATCCGGTTCAGTGACCAGGTGGACCTGTTTATACCTGGTGTTAAAATGGTTTTCTGAGCTGCGTGTAGCCTCATGTTTACATCCAAGCACCGACGGTCTCTGCACGTTGAGGCCATGTCCATTGGTAAGTGGGTATTATTGAAAAAAAGCTTTGCATGTGTGTTTGGCCCGCTGTCCACACACAAATAACACATAAGGTCAGTCAGAAAACACATTTTTAGACAGCGCTTGCCAGATTTCTGGAGAATTTCAGAAACTTTGTTCATAGCGTATGCTAACCTGAGTCACCAGATGGACTTAAAATTTTATTCCTCAAGTCCATCTGGGCAACATCCTAGAGAAAGTGAGTGAGAAGGGCAAAACCTTTAAATAAAAAGTGAAAGGGGATTGAGTTAATGTTTGGTCCATCATATTTATTCAATAATATTATTATTATTACAGTTTTAGTGACTATTATAATTATTTATGTATTTCAGAGTATCACTTGTTACCTTACTTTATTGCTATATTTAAGTTTTAAATTGTATTGACCGATTTTTTTTTTTTTTGTAGTAGTAGCTTAACATGTTGATATAGCTTTTGTATCTTTAAAAGAAATCATTTTAGATTTTCATTTAATCCCTTAGCAAGGTTTTATATGTATTTTAAGAATTTTATTTATTTCTGTCTGATGATTCTTGTTTGTTCTTTTTTACCATGCATTCTCTCTTGTTTATTTTCTTTTATATTCTATCAATCATCTTGATTTTATCATTTCTTTTACTTTAGCTTTTCAGGTGTGCATTAGTCTCCACACTGCGCAGTGTCAATTAATCTCACTCATACAACTCAGCACAAAAAAATGTTTTTCACAAGATAGCTATAAAAAAATCTTTTTTATTTACAACTGTTTTAGGCCTGATTTTTAAACCAAAATCAGTCTTAATCATACACATAAAATATTTCAGAATTTTAAAATATTTACCCTTTAAATACCAGTTTCTTTTTTTTTGTATTGGATAATTACAGCTTGGGATATGCCAATGATTACCAGCAACAATGAGTCCTAGCATTATCATTTCATGTGAGGTGTCGCATACTCACACTGATACTAGTGTGTTAATGTGTCATCTGGCTGAGTGCAAAAAAAATGATCATTTCCAAGACAAATGCCCGAAATGAAACCCAGATATAACAAACTGCATGTACTGGGGCTACTCGATTATGGATAAAATCAGAGACAGGATTAATTTAATAGATACTGAGATCATGATTGTGAAACATGTTTATTCACTGTTTTTAATGTACGCTTTTGACACTATCAGTTTGAACAATAAAGAAAAGAATATGTATAAAAAATACTTTAAAAAAAAAACCCTCATAATAATGACAATAATAACACTGGGAAAATAAAAAAGCTCAATATGTCAGGTGGTACAGAAATATTTTGACCTCCATTACTCAGTTTTCATAATTGTGGAAGGCTTTTCCCAGTCAATCTCCCAGCTCTGGTGTGCATTAAGTTTTAATGGAAGTGAGATTAAAATCAGCAGTTTGAATGGGTTTCATAAGCACATATTTTGCGCCTAGCAGCATGAGTGTAACACTTGTTTGCACACAGCGTACACAGGAGCTGAGATGGAAATAACACGATTAAATAAAAATACATAATCTTGACAAATTTTGTGACAAATGCATTAAAACAACAAAAATGATCAAAACACTGAAGCATGAAAAGTGAGTAAAAATGCATACATCAGCTTCATTGCTTTTCAGGCTTACAGGTCTGTCTTGCAAAACGTATCCACAAACTGCTGCTTCTTTTCTTTTCTATCTCCTTCACTTCTGATTGATCCTGTCGTTTGAAGGAACAAGCACACCAGCTTGAATCCTGACGACAGACATGAAATCTGGTGAATGCAGCACCTTTGCAAGGTGACAGCGGGGTTTCTCTCCAGAATCACTCATGGCATGTAAATGATAAAGTTCTGCAATGATTACAGTGTTTTCTTTACAGCCTGACGGTCTGTCATCTCTGAATAAGGCTCTGGTGCTCGATGCAGTACTTCTACATCCCCAACCTGATGTAGAGTCTGCATGGGAGTTCTAGAAGATACTTGAATGACTGAATATCTGTTTTATTTGCCACTTTATTGCCATAACATCTAAAAGTGTGGAGACAAAAAGTCTTGGTTTCTCTCCTTTCCTTGCTGCAGTGCCCACAGTAGGGCTGTAATCCATCTGCTCTGAAAGCGGGTCCATATAATGCTGCACAAACACACAATTCAATTCTAAAAGTACACTCATAGGAGAGCAGCCTTGTGCGTCATTGCCAGGGCCAGTCTTTGCCCTTAATGAAGATGTTTTTATCAAAATACAATAAATAAAAAGTGCCTATGAGTTATGTCCCTGGAGAGGCTTTTAGTCCAGCAGTTGGAGAAAGTAATTCATTGGATGAAAAAATTGCTTTGGATGGACCCTGTCTGAGCCTTTGTGGGTGTGCGTGTGTTTATGTGTGTGCCTCCTAAAATGATGACAGAATAACCACCCACTCACAGCTCTGTTCCGGGAATAGTGGGCCGAGGCGGCGGGTGAGAGAGCGCTGTAACATTTTCATCAGACAGGAACAAGCGCCGCTAGCCAGGAATGAGTTTGTCAGGCAGCTTGACAGACCTCGTTGCAACGATTCAGCTCGGGATGGCAGAGCAGGATTCAAAAGCTGTCATACCTCTGAACAGGAGGGAAGCGAGTCGGCTCATTGTTCTGAACTCGGCCCTCTGTATGAGCACCTGGGACAGGCTGCGTAAAAGCTGTGACAAGAGCCAAAGTGATATAAAACACTGGAAACGTGGTGGATTAAATCGGGAGAAAGTTTTGTGCAGAGATTCTCCCTAAGAGCTTCAGTTCAACATGTGCTCTAAAGTTTCAGTTACTTAACAGACAGAGCAACAAGGTGCAACTTTCTCACCTGAAGACAGTAGTTCATACATCATAATTTTGTCACACATACCCTGCAATACCAGCATTATCTCTCAGGATTAAAAAATCAAAAGTGTTGTATTTAATGATGTTGTATTTAACACATTTCCAAGTGCTACAATCTCCCTTCTCCTCTAAAAATGAGTCTGTCATGACTTTAAACCCATGTCTTTGTGGTATTTTGATGTTTCCATAAATTTGGCTTTTCAGTCATGATGTAGCTTGTAGCTGAATCTGTGAAAAGTTTCATTTCTACCTGCTAAGTTTTGATACACCACTATTGTTACTATCCTGTATCCTGAAATGCTGTTTTATAATGAAAACATCGGTATGTGTTTCTTTTAAAAGTTACATAAAGTGCTAATCTTAGTCTAAAACTAAATAATGTAACATCAGTAACAACAAGCACACAGGACTGTTTAGAGCTGCTGAGGGGTTTATCTGATGACTGTGGGCAGAGGCGGGCTACCACTACCCACTGACTCCCAGTGTTTGAGCTAAGCTAACTAGCATTGGGCAAGTTCTGCCTGTCTCTTTCTTGTTTCTGCATGCACAGCCGAAAGAATGGTGTCTATCTGCTTGTCATGGACGCGGGAGTGAGGCAAGACAGGAAAACAACACAAATGTTGGCGTATCCCTTTAACTTTAAGCCCAAGAAGCATAAAGTTAGGTCTGTTAGTCAAAATTATCATTACAAACAAAATGTGTAAGTTTTATGACATTGTGTTTGCCACAGAGCTTATTATCAGCCATTATCCACAAAGACACTGACAGTCCCACATGCAGGCCTTTAATCGAGGGGACGGCACATTGCTAACTCCTTCACCCCTTTATTGTCCTAATGTTTAATCTGGCCTTGGTTTGGGGGGGGGGCTACTAGAGGGCACACAAGAGCTCAGGCTAAAAATGTGAAAATCAAGAAAATCATGAACTGTAATAACCAGCATCATCATCAGAAAAACAACATTCTCCTTTGTGATCAGACTTTACAGTCCTAGTGTTATGGCTTAATGAGTGACCATGTTAACTAGTGACCCTCGGCAGACTGCATTCAAAGATCTTTATACAGCACTTGTAGACAATGGGGCCAGACATAGTCTGAGCAAGAATGCATTATCTCCGGCCTAAAGGTCAAACTTAATATTTAACCAATTTTACATGGAGGGTCTGTATTGTCATTATTATAATCCTTGAAGCTCAGGAGTTTATCCACTTGGTCAGCTCATCACAAAAGCACACAGCCTTTTCTTTTTGCTCTCTCTGCCACATCCGTGCAGTCACAGGCCATTATACAATTAGGTCCTTCATTAATGATCACAGTGATGGGGCAGTGCCCATTCATTACCGCCTATTGTCCTGGCAGGGGGAGAACGATGGAGGCAGACACACACAGGTGAACAGAAATGGTAAATCAGTGCTCATCAGTCTAGAAAAAAAGAGCCTCTCCTGGTTATTAAGGCTTTCTGTTTTGCTCCTACCCTACTTAACTCGTCATGTGTTAACAGGAAAGGTGTGCCGGATGTGTGCAACACACAAAAAAAGAAAGAGTGCAGATGAATCAGAATTACTTTTGTTAACACATGACTCTGAGCTCTCTGCACATCACTGCCTAAAACAATTAACACAGCTGGAAAGTTCTCTGCAGACTTGGCCCAATTTGGTGACATAAAGGTCACTGGAAATACATTTAAAATGGCTAAAAGGAATCAGCCAGACGTGTAATTGCAAAAGTGGTGCATGGGCGATAAGTACTGTAATACAAATTTCTGTTGCCGTTGTTTCCCTTTCAAACATTTTCCTGACAAAAAGACCAAATATTAATTATATGTCTAAGCTGACAAACAAACAGATTATGCTGGTTTAACGTTGTTTTGGGAGGGGTGGTCTTTGTTGGCATGTAACACAACGCTGGCAGCGACAGGGTTTGAGTGTTTGGGTAGAGAAATAACATGAAGCCAGTAGAAGAGAAATAAACTTAGTTTTTGTGATAGATCACAGTGTTGTTGTATGAGTTTTAAATGGGAAAAAAAAAGAAAAAAAAAGAAAACGCATCAACTTATAATTTATTATAACTTTGCAGCTAACTGCTAGTTAGCATAGCTTAAACACTGGGAATCAATGGGTAGTGTTAGCCTGCCTCTGCCTACAGTCAAAAGATAAACTCTTCAGCAACTCTAAACAGTCCTGTGTGCACTTCATGTAAATTTCGAAAGAAATACATACAAAACTAAACCCAGAAGAAAGTGGAGGTGGAAGTGTTTTGTTGACCTACTCACAAGCACATCCATGGTGGTTTGCAAATGTGCCCTGCAGGTTAGTTTTGTATGTTTTTTTTTTTTAATTTACATACAGTTCTAATCTTACTCTAAAAATAGATAACATAACATCATGTGATAAAAAAAAAAAAAAAAATGAGTCACAACAAGCACACAGGACCATTTAGAGCTACTGAAGAGTTTATACGATGACTGTAGGCAGTGGCAGGCTAACACTACCCACTGACTTCCAGTGTTTGAGCTAAGCTAATCAGCGGTGGGTGAGCTCTGCCCGTCTCTTCCTCGTTACTGCACCCACAGTTGAAAGAATGGAGTCTATCTGCTTGTCATTGATTTGGGAGTGAGGCAAGACAGGAAAACACAAAAGAAAATGTTTGCGTATCCCTTTAAGGACTTATTGAGGATTTCAGGTTTTGTAAACGCTATTGGTTACATTGAGGTAGTGTTGAGACAGGCCTTCAGTCCAGCCTCAACACAGCCTCTCTGATTGTGAGTAGGTTGAGCTAAATATTGGTTGAGATGACATGTGTAGTATGGCAGCATCTATAACAAAAATGATGCAAAACTTCTGGAATTGTGACTTATATATATATTCTTTTTTAAAAAAGCAAAATAATTCAAGACAAGTATTTTGGTCTTTGACATCCAGCTCTGCAATGACAAACTGTGACTGATGACCTCTGAGGCTCAATGAGTTCATAACTAGAACAACATCTTCTTCTCTGAGGGCATCACAGGGCAGATTTATCTACACTGGGAAATGTTTAATGCTTGTGACAAAGTCCTCGTAAAGAAAGCAGTTTTACCACCTAATGCAAAAACTGCAGAGCAATGTCAACATATTCGTGCACAATGCCTTGGACCCTCACATCACTAAGACCATCCCTGCTTCTGTATTCGGCATGCTGATGAGCCTCCCCCACAATATTAATTTGGCTCCAATAGGGAGGTTTGCAGATAAAGGTACAGAGTTCAGAGACATGCACTGTCATAATTAAAGCTAATGCTGCCAAGCACGGTTGAAGACAATGCCAGCCTGCTTAACGATTTCTGAGCGTGTCTCGTCGACGCCACCTGTTTTCGTTTAGCACTTTTCAGCAGCTGTTCTCGTAATTATGCTTCCTGTCAGAGCAGAAAGAGGGAGGGTGCGGCGCAGCATTGTGCCACGCCGATAAACAAGGTAGTTAAAGGCCACTTATGGCGACACAGTCCGTCTCCCACAGGGGCATTCGGCGTCTGTTTCCAGAAAACATAAAGAGGCTGAAGTGTGGATGCTGCTGAATGGAGAGAAGCCTCTCTTTACACCATTAGTTTGAAATCAGCAGCATCTGCTTCATGATGGCTGCACATACTTTAGTTCTTCTGAAACACATGTGCAAACATTCTCAGTGCCAAGTACACTTAAAAAGTAACCTTTTCCTATCCAGTGCTGTTCCCTGTTAGATGTTAGTGCAGTCTTAAATATGCTCAGAAGCATCTTGTGACAGGTCAGCTCTCATAAACAGACTGGCTTGGTTTCTCACAGTCTGATGTCCTCATTACTTTGTTAACAGCCAGTAACGATAAGTATAGAGGAGAGAGACCTCCTCATCAAGTTCACTCAGCTGTCCAAACACTCATAAAAAACCTATTTAGGCAACTTAAACAGATCAGAACCGGCTGTTACAATAACTACTTTTTTCCCTCATAATCACCGTGGCTTATGTAAAGACATAGCACCACCGGCTTTATAAAGCAATCCATTCGCATGATAATCAGCAAGCCTATGTTCAGCTGAGTATCATGTTTTCCTTTGAAAAGATTGTCATTGTCACTGCTGTTAAATCAATCAGTCAATCAATCAATCTTTACTTGTATAGCGCCAATTCATAACAAGTGTTACCTCAAGACACTTTACAATAGAGCAAGCTGAAGTCTTACTCTTCATTTTATGGATAAACATAAATGCATATATAAAAATACACATATACATATATACATATATATATACAATACATATGTCCAACACCCAACATGAATCCAAATAGCCAATCATGAATCCCTCCATCATGGCATGACAGATCCATGGACAACTCATAGACCTGTCGTCTTCATATTTGTCTCTGCTGAAAATAAATTTATTACAGCATTAGCCCATTGAGATGCAGCATTTCGTTTTCAGGAGGGTCCTTATATCTGAATGATTGTAGTGATGATAGTGATAATTACAGTTTTATTGCAATATATGCAAAATGTTCCCTAATTGTACATGTGCCTGGCTACATCCCATACACTAGAGTCTTGGTTCCCAACCAGGGGTCCAGGACCATGGGCCCGGCATATACACACACACATATGTGTATATATATATATATATATATATATATATACATACACATACACATACACATATACATATACATATATACATATATAGGTATATATATGTGTATATATATATATATACACACATACACATATACATATACATATATATGTGTGTATATATATAGTATATATATATATATACATATATATATATATATATATATATATATATATAGATATATATATATATATATATATATATGTATGTATGTATGTATGTATATGTATATATATATATATATATATATATATATATATATATATACACACACATACACATATACATATATATATATATATATATATATATATATATATATATATATATATATATATATATATATATATATAATATATATATATATATATATACACACACACATACACATATACATATACATATATATACATATATATGTGTATATATATATATATATATATATATATATATATATATACTATATATATATATATATATATATTATATTATATATTATATATATATATATATATATATATATATATATATATAAATATTATTTTACTTCAGTCCCATCATTACTTTGTTTAGCAACAATTCATGGGTCTCTGGGGGAAATAGGTTAAAAACAGTACACTAAAGGACTTTAGTAACATTTTGAGACTTTAACATCTGCACACATGGGGACTGATCCACTGTGCACACTTTGCTGTCAGAAGTGGACACTGGCACACATCCTGTCTGGAAGTAAAAATTGCTAACATAGAGGCGGTATAGATGGCGCCATGACAAAGTTCTTCTCTCACTTGCTGACACAATAAAGCAAGAGAGAGGTTTGCAGAGGTCAGCTGACGCAGTCACAAGGAGTGCAATCACCTTCAGTAAGGAAGGAGCCAGGCCTTTCTCGACCACAAGGCTAAAGCTCAACCTGCTGCAAGCTGCAAGCTCCTGGGAGATGAGGGTCGATGTAGGAAGGAGGCTGCAGTTCCCGAAGGTGGTGAACACGACCCTCCAGCCGGACATCGTGCCGTGGTCAACCAAGGATTGGAAGATCATCATGATTGAGCTAACATGGGGGGGTGGGGAGGGGGGGGGGGGGGGGGGGGGGGGGGGGGGGGGCCTGCAAAGAGGCCTATGAGAAAAAGGCTATTTAGTACCAGCCTTTAGTCCAGGACGGCAGAGACAAAGCCTGCATGGCTATTTCCTGTGGAAATCAGGCCAAATCAGCCTGGTGTTTGCTGTCAACGAACAGAGCAAAAACCAAGCAGCTCATAGGATGGGGGAGGAGGTGGAACAAGCCTCGTGTTGGCTATGGAGCAGGTAAAGGAGGAAAGTTGAAGGTCAGGAGCAGATAGGCCGATGGCTACAGTTACCTATGGAGGTAGCTGATTGATGCACATAGGTGTATGTAACAAGTCAAAAGACTGTAGTCTGACATCCAATCACATCCAAAGATAACTTTTCATCTAAACCTGATAGTGTTTTAGTCTCAAACTGAGATTTCACAAAGACTGGGTGTCTTAGAGGCACACTAACCACAAGACAACAGTTAAATGTAATGCACTCAAGCCTATGTCCTCTTGAACCCAACTGTGAGGCCTCTGAATGTGACCTATGATAAAATTATTATTACCATCATCACTGCTAAGTTTTTATCAACATTTCTTTGTTTTATGATGCAAAGTTCATTTTTGCATTGTGTGGCTATTGCATGCTTGTGGGAACAACGTTTGGGCATTTTGGTGCATGAGATGTTTTGTTTTTATATTTATCAAATTTGTTGGATCACATGAGCTCTATTAGATAATGTTTTATATTCATCGCTCAGGAAGAGATAATTCATCTTTATTTATCAAAACAAGTCGATTTACTTTAGCTCATCCTTTCCTTTAAGCTCCAAAAGGTTGGATAAATAATCTTTGAGGTCTTTAACTATAGCATCCCACACAATCCCTATCAATTATGCTATAGCTTGCTAGTGAAGAAGCCAAACATTTTCCCAAATGGGGCTGTGGTTACTGTTTGGCCTACAAGCTAATGTTCATGTTTAAAAATTATAAAGTGTTTTACAATGAAAAGGTAAATAAAATGGGGTAAAACATGAGAATACAGAGGACAGAAAGCAGGCAACAGTAAAAAGGGTCTTATGATTCAACTTGAACCAACAGTTGGTCTGAAACGTGTTTTCAGCAGATTCTCAAAGTCATCGGTGGACTCAACACAGTGTAAAAACAAAGGGAGAGCACTCCACACCCGAGGTGCTATGGCCTGTAAAGTCCAGTGCTGTGGGAGGTAAATTCATATCTACACATATGCATTTGTCATGTATGTATGAGAGGAAAGACTCAGTGTAATGACTACACCTGATTCTGTCATCGTTCTCTGAGATATTAAAAAAGTTCATACCTGTTCTTAGGGTATAAGCAATATTGTAATCTACACGCTATAACCCCCAGTCCACAGTAACATTCGCCCTGTGTTTCCACTTCCTCGCTTTTAATACTAAAATATGTTAAAGACAGACTCTTGCTCCTTCCACAAATCAAACAATTTATTCGGATATTGAAGCAAAAGAAAAAAAAGACTCCAAGGTCTCTCTTTAAACTATTAAAATGCCTTGGCTTCCTGATGAAGGCTTGATGCTGAAACAAACTGAAGTTTGTTTTAAGGTCTACATGATCATACCATTTAAATAAAGGCATTTTTATCATTTGAAGAGAGGCCTTGGAGTCTCTTTTTTCTTTCTGCTTCAATGACTTTGTGAATCCCATTCAAAGAGCACCTCAAACCTTTTTTTAATCCAGGAAGCAGTCCTTTCCTTTTGTCTTTTGAATTTACTCTAATATTTCCCAGTCCTGCAGGGCCATAGTACAATCTTTTGTCTCCATGCTTTGTTTACTAGCCTGCTGTTGGTTGCTATTGGCTGTTGACCATAGACACGCAATTTAACAGCATAGCAAAACTGAACTAAAGACTCACAATAATCCTCAAAATGTTAATTATAACCTTAAGGCCAAGATAGTGAGCAAAACTGCTAATATCAAGTCTGAAGACCAACTTGAACTCTAAGTGGTCAAATCTTGCCTTGACTCAGGTTTAAAAATTAGATTTTGATGACTGCTAAGGTATACTCCTGATCCACCTCTAATCTCACTCCGTCTGAGATGCTCTGTTGGAGCGTCAGTTACTTTTAGGCCCTGTCTGCTCTGATTGGTTGACCAGTTTATTTGGTAGTTACTTGTCACTAAACAGCTCTGCATTCTTTCTACAGTCTCTGCTCTGGACTGGGCTTGGAACCCTGAGCCAATGGGCTTCAACTAAAGAAGTCACAGTGGCATGACATCACGCTGGTAGGTCTTTTTTTAGGGGAGTAGGAAGATCAATTCTTTAAAGGAGCTACTGGTGGAAGAGAGATACAAGTCCCAGTGCTGTGGACTGTGTTGGGTATGAAAGTTCTCTATGGAGGGAAGGAGACATCAAACTCACTAAAGGATGAATTTAACACGAGAAGCAGAAAAAAGACCTCTTTAAAGACTATGATCACAGGAGAGAGACATGACTTTGTGGATTATGTGACTTGGATTTGTCTGTGACTTTAAGATGACTTTAAAACTGTAGCTATGAAAATAAGATGACAGCGATAAACACAAAAATATGCTTAAAAGAAAGAAAGAGCAAAGTTAATTGAGTATTTTTTTTTCTTTGGCTAAACATCAGAAAGCAAGAGCTCAGTTTGATTTGCATGAAGCCTTGAAAGGCCACAGTTTAAGAAAAGTGTCTTTAAAAGAGAAAGCTCTTTGGAGATGTGGAGCAGATTTGCCACACCATGACTACATCTCAGAGCCCTTACCTACCAGATCACCCTGCCCTGTCATTTCACAGGGACATTTTTATCCATAAAGTGGAAGACAAAGTGACCTCTAAGATGCATCTGCTGCTGCCAAACTGTTCTGAAGACCTCCATAAAGTCTGAGATGCTCTCCCTGATTGCCAGCTGCCAAACCTTCATTCTGCACCAGGCCCTCTGAAGGCCTTTACAGCAATTCCTGTAATTAGACTTCACCTAACAACCACATCTTCACGACAAATTCACAGAGCAGAGGTCGGCTATTTCTAGACATTTATAACAGAAGAACAATTTGCTGATTACACTCAATTATATTCCAGCAGCTGGTGTGTCTTTAAGTTATTATCAAGCAACACAACTGAGGATTCATTATTGCAGAAGTGTGAAGATCTGTGAAAGAAGGTTACAGCACCTTGAATTATCAGCTGTACCGGTAAGAAGTGACTCATCTGCTGAAATTGTCTGCCAAGTTTCAGTTGCATAAATAAACTTCTTTAAAGACACACAGGAAAGTTCTGTGTTAAGCACTTTATTAGCAAAAGTTTCAATGAGTTACATCATCCTCAGAGCCAGCAGGAAAAGCATTACTCCAACAGATATCCAATTATATTAACACGGAAGATGTCATTTTTTGGCATGGCTGCAGATACTGCAGAGCTCCAGATAGCACTGTTTATCATCACTCCAGCTGAATAACTACGATGGTTTCTATTCATTTATATGCTGTGCTGTTAAAGCACCTAAAGGTTAATGATTCTGCTTGCGCTTTACAGTGAAGGGAAAAGAGATGGGAGCCCAGACATGGAGGCAACTTAAGAGGTTCATTTAATGTGTGGACATGTTACTGCTGAGGCCACAGGAGCACTGATGGTTCTCCATGTTCTACTTGTAAGAGAAGATTTAAAGGGTGTTTCTGCAAGTTATTTTGAATTTGAGTGACATGTGACCAAAGAAAGTTGCTTAATTGGGTAAAATGGCATCAAAGTTGATCTACAAGAGAACAGGAATTATCAAAGTACATTTACAAAGTTAATGAATAAATAAAGGGCCTATTTCAGATACTACATTGTTTGATTGTATTTCCTTTGCTGCACAGATGATATCCTGAGATAAAAAAAAACATTTTGTTGGCAAAAGCACTTATCTTCAGAACACCAGAGATCAGCTTTTTACATCAGTTTAAGTTAATGTACAAGGTACAGACCCAGCCGCCTCAACTGAACCCTCCCTGCCAGCTGCCTCCCAACTCCCAGCCAGTTACCAGCTAATAATTAGACAACTTTTAGCCACCGTAAGCCCCCCCCCCCCCCCCCCCCCCCCCGAAGTTGAGCCTAAATTCCAGTGATAATACGCCAAATCATGCATTTGCAGGGAGACGCCATGAGATGCTACTTCCCTCACAAGATCACATAACCTCAACCTTTTCCTTGATTAGTAAATCAGCTTCCAGATCAACTGCGAGTAAACTTGACACCACAATTTCACCCAAATATGGCCAAAAGTTTACAATCTATGAATGCCAGGGTGGGCAGGCCCTGTCATGGACCTGTCAGGGACCAGCCAAGACCCTGTCAGGGAAAGTGGGGAAGTTGTAAGTGGCTGCATCTGTATGGATATGAAATAATGAGACTGGACTTATGTGGATATAGCCACGTGGTACAGAGTCACACTGGGTGTGTTATAAATATACACATATAAAGATTGGGTACAACTGCTATAATTTTATTTGACCACCATATTTAAAGATCACGCACAGAACACTGTATGAAATACTTTATGATCTAATAAAAGTGTTTTTTTTCATTGAAGCAACCAGAGCAAAAGAGGTGATCAAAAAGATGAGTCAGAGGCCTCTGCAGAAGTGTACAAGCAAAACTTCAGCAATTATTTGAATCTCTAATTAAAACCAACAGGATCACACTTCCTTATGCCCATGATATACCTCAAACATCTATGGGCTTTAAGCAATTTATTTTCTTATCTGCCCTGTAGGAATCATTGTTCTGTGTTGTGGGAGAATCCTCAACTGTGTGTGTTTTTCTAGTTTCTGGGAGTATTATGCGCGCTAGAGAGCAAAGGAATAGCACACTCAGAAGCATAACTTAAAGCCCAGACTGTCTCTCAGCTCTCTGCTCTGTTGCAAACATTAAAATGAATTTATTAAAAAATGCTCTGATATTTACCAGTAAAGTCAAGCTGTTGTGCATCCATGGAAGTGAAAATAGCTCATTACAGTTTTTTTTAATATTCTGGTTGTGTGCAAATCTCTCTAATTTGTTCTCACAATATCAGAAACACTGCACCACAGATTTTAGACGATAGACAAGGTTTCAGGAGGTTTGAAAAGCAGTGAGTTCAAAAATGACCCCGAGAAATTAGAGAAGTCACCTGCACTTCTTGTACTCAACATGCGATAAGGCCCTTCGAGATTTTTTCTTGTAAATCTTAAGACACAAATTCCACAACAAAGAGCACCTTGAAATAATCTTGTTTTCAGTCAATGACACATCCCTCTTTTTAGCCCACTGACTTAAAAAAAAAATCAGAGCAAATCAGTGTTGAAAAAGCACTAAACTGGCAACATACTAATTGTATTTGAGTCATATAGGATTGCTTTGCAGTGTTCTACTGTTGTTCTACCTTTTTCTTAGACATAAAGTGTATTAAAATAGAGACTTGGTTAAGAAAGTATCCATGCAGACCATCCGTGTCTTCTCAAAATGACAAATTTAAACTCCATGTTGTGGAGTAAATGAAAAAGCAGGGGAGGGGTGAACTTGGCTGCAGCTCAACAGATCTGTGGATCATTTAGTTGCCTTCACAGACAGCGGATTGTGTTCTGTTTGCCTTGTATCAATTCATTTCTCCCTCTACCGACTCGGTAAATGGATCTCTGCTGCAAGGAAATCAATACAGCCTCATAAGTCTGTTTTTTGTCTCCTAACTTTAATATGAGGAAGCTTTGAACGGTTACCGCGCTGTAATGTGGGCAACAAAAGCTGGCTGTGTAGCTCTGATTAAGAAAGGAAGGGAGATATCATCTGCTGTGAATAATTGTAGAACGCAATGCAACACTGGCTGTGATTGCATTGACTTGGAGAATGAAAACAAGGTTTAACTTGTTTAGATACCTGATCCAATTCAGAGGGCAGGTGCTTTTATTTACTTCATATTTAATCATTTCATACAGCGGCATAAATGGGATTATTTCAGCCAAAACAATCTCTGAATGGAGCAGTACTGAATGTTTCAATTACAGCCCTGAGGTAAAGCATGGCTGTGAGGATTTTAAACCAGGCCGGCGGGGTTGGCACTTATGAAACAGGCCATTAGTCTGCTATAAATGTCCGCCACTCTGTCACGCATTTGTCTGCCGCGTCCCCAGCTTTTTCACGAGCCATAAATCCAGCAGTCACATCAATCAGAGGCTATAATTAATTGTGCAATTAAGATTCTCATTGCTTGGCAGATATAGCTACTAATGGATCAGTGACAAGTGTGATACTATCATAAAGAGGGGGTTTTAATGTAGTGTTTAATTGCTCTTATGTGGTCCAAAGTGTTACAACAGAGGCTTCTAAAGCCCATTTGTTCCTCACAGTCCATAGCCATATTGGATACATAAAAAATATCGTCCATGGAGGGTCAGTGAATGATGTTAGGGCAGGAGAGAACATCGTTATTATGGCTCTGCAGCATATGTGACTCATCAGGTCCATACCATACGTCAGGCTTTACAAGGAGTGGATCAGAATTCATGGTGTTGTTCAAAATGTGATTAGGGCATAACTTAATGTGTGTGAGTGTGTTTGTGTAATACAGCGGTGAGATTACAGCGTCATGCTGATACAGCAGTAATACCATCAGGATAATTCAGTTAAAGCTCAGTGAGGAGGTTTACAGAGAATTAAAGTGATTTTTCATCAGCAGGCTCGACTGCAACTCTGCTCACCGGGTTTATAATAAAGTTTATTTAGGAACAGTGATTGTGTGTTTGCTTGATTCTGACTGCTCCCAACTTTACGGCACTAAAGCAATGATTGAAGTTTTTTAACTCTTCATCTAGTTCTGACATCCTCGATCAAAGCTTTAAATCAACAATATGTAAGAATTTGGTTTTGTGACTCTATAAAAGACTATATAAACTGCATTTTAGATCACTGAAAATGCATATTTTTGAGTACGACATTTTGGGTGTCTCTGTGTGGACAGTGAAAATGGTGCTTTGGGCATTGAAGTAATACTCCGATCCAACCTCTCCACAGGGTGATGGTACACTGTGTGATATTCTCACCTTGCTGTTGCTGTTTTTAAGTGTTGATAACTGGATATTTACACGTCAACACAGACTTTCTGTTGATACCTGGTGATATTGTTTCACAAGTGTCCGTTGACTGGTGAGTCAATGCTGCTTGCTGTGTGGTTGCCATGGTTATAGCAGTTTTGGAAAACAACAAAAGCACCCACGAAAGTGTGATCACGATTATCACAAATGCTTTGATTTGAACTATAAACAAAGAAATAATTAACACACCTGCCATCAACAGTTAACATAGCCACAAGTTGAACAGTAACAGGTGCATATTTGATCCCTGCGACTTACTCTGCAGTGTTTATTCAAGTGTTAATCAGTTATTCTATAGTGAACTTCTATTGCCTGATTTTTTTTTATTGTATTTATTATATACTGTAAATTATATAGTGTTACAATCCATAGTCTCTTCTGCTTTTCCTGTGAAACCAGCTGCTGTAATACCACAATTTCCCAGATTGGGATCAATAAAGTACTATCTTTCTATCTATCTATCTATCTATCTATCTATCTATCTCATGGAGATACTTATAAGGTAAGTAGATTGGAGATTAGATTAGATAATACTCTAATTAAGTATTAGATAATACTTTATAAACAGCATTTCAACAGTGCATGTATGTATTTTTGCATTCTGGGATATTTTTGAAAAGAGAAAAGAAACCTCAGTTTTTAAATTTGCCCGTCTACATGTGGATATAGCCTGAATGTGTCTGCACTGTCACCTTCTCAAGGCCACATATCTGGGTGACCTACAACTGGTGAGGGAACAGGAGAGCAGGTAGAGTTGGTGTGAGAAAACAATGAGCAAAGTGTCGGTGACTTATTCTGGTAGATAGCTCCAGTTATCACATGTCTATGTATCCTTGGGCAAGACACTTAACGCCAAGTTGCTCCCACTGCTGTGTTCAGGTCGAGTTTGGGAGCTCAAGCCAGCAATGCACTAGAGTCTACAGACATGCACCAAAATCAGAGAAGGAGATATGAAGCATGTGCGAAAAACATGTGCAATGAAAACAAACTCAACAAGATGAGGATGGATTTGAGAACACGTGGCACATGATGTTCACTTGTTGCTCACAGTGGTCGTAGTGGAGCTGATGATTCTGCTGTAAAAGCCAAAAAGAGCTCTGTAGCTTGGGGTTCGCACATGTGGTGTAAAGGGGAGGTGGGACAATAAGAGCCTCTGTTCTGAAAATATGCATATTTGTTTTAAACATAGAGATGTAAGGACATCATTTTGACTCTGCTTAAGACGCACTTGTTCACTTTGGCCTTTGGTCGAGTATAATCCCCTTTAATTGGGTCTTTCATTTGTTTTGTTTTTTTCTGTATTGCTTTGTTTTCATTTTTGTTTTTTGTTTTTTGTTTGTTTGTTTTATTGGTTTTTATTGTTTTCTGTCTATTTTACTGTAAAGCACTTTGGTAGGCCACTGACTGTCTTAAATGTTTTGTATAAATAAAGTTGACATTGACAATGACGTTGTCCCTCCTGGACCTGGTTTCAAAAATGCGAGTACTCCCAAGATTCCGGTACTGTGTGGAAAAATAAGAAAGTGCCTGTTTGATAAAAAAAAAAAAAAAAAAAAAAAATTGTGGATCCTAAACTTGTCTCCATGTGGACGGCCCCTGAGGGTGTGAAAGTGTTCGAAGAAGTCCTGGCAGGTGTCCACAAAGTGTCCCAAAAATTAGCAGGGACATGCCCATAAGCTCAGGCTTAGAACTCAAACTCACATTAGGTCAGAGTACTAAGTATGATATTATCACCTACACATTTTGATGTCTATGACTTGAGATTTTTCCTATTTTTTTTAGGGTAACTTGACAGAAAGAAGATGGCAAAATGGCAAACTGAGACCCAAAACCATTTTGCAGCCTATGCTTTTGGACAAATTGCAAAACAGGGCCTTGTAGCTTTTCAGTCTGCTTAAACCTCATGTTTAAAGGAATGATTTCAACTCTTCAAGCTTCTGAGTGTTGAAAAAATTGAGCATTAAGTGCCTCATCCCTCAAAATAACTGCTCAGAATATCTTGCCATGACTTCAGTGTCAAGAAGGATCTCTGTATCTCGTCATCGCTCTCCTCTCATCTTTAAAAAGCATAACTTAAAATCTGAATTTCAAGTTTCATCATCTAACATAACGGAGGGGAAAAAAATGAGAGTATGAATGAGAGTTTATGAGAGTAAAAAGAGACATGAAAGGGCAGACTTATTAGTGATGAGTCCGGTGTTTGGTAAAGGTTAGAGCTGCTCTACTTCTCTCATACAATAATGTATCTGTCTGAAAATGTCTATTGATATCCTCAGAGTGGAAAATAAACAGCGGGGTAAATCACAGAGGCAACGCCCCACTTTGCTCCATTGCCATTTAACCTTTTCTTTTCCCAGTGAGAACATATTTATTGAGAGCTATTGAGAGCTGCTGCTATTGCTCCTGAAAGCATGTCAAAATACACCCCGACCGTGGTAATTAAAGACGCAGCGCGAACATGCTGGGAGGGTAAATTAATTCCTCCGGGGGCGCGTGCAGCTCGCCTGGCACACAATAAAACACCCAAACAAAAGGAGACGTGAAGGGATTTTCGGCGCTGACATTAAACATCAGCTGGCAAATGTCAACTAGACAAATAGACGGCCCTTTGTATTTGCATCTGTGAGGCTGGATCTCATGCAGCCGTGCGTGCGTGTTTGAGGATATTCTTCTTTAATGGGAGTGTGCAGTCCTCCGACATGTCACTCATGCTACAGTTTAAAACCCCATTGCTTTGTCGCTGAGGGGATTTCATAAATGAAAGCACGTTAATGCTGAGCCACATGTGTCAGGGTTGGATGTCGACATATTTGCCTTCCTGCCACTGTGGATGATGGATGAAAAACCTTCATCTTTTCACCAGAAAATAGTAAAATAATCAAACATTATCAAATCTTGGTAAGTTATACGGCTTGACTAAGGTTTGATTCTTTAAAATAATAGAATTTATCAGCAATAAAACTGCACCTCAACTAACTAAAGTAGGTCTATATCATGTATATAGGCCTACATGACCAATATCTTTGTATAGTTTTATCACTATATGTGGATGACACTTTTATTTATTGATCAGCTCCTAAAAAGGATCAGGCTCTTTTTCTTTTGCAGGAAACCTTTAACCTTTCCAACACCAAAGAATCACCAAAACCTTCAAGCAGTAACATTCAAACTTTTTGCTTAAATCCCTGAAACCATACATCAAATCTTTAAGGTAAAAACTGTTTATGAAAGCTCAAACCTTTATCAATCTTTGGAGGACCATCAGGTCAAGTGGATGCCTTCAGTTTTTTAATCCACTCATGAAGTTCAGTAGTTTTTTTTGGAAACATTATATTTGTTGATCTACAGTGAAGTATCTATAATTAGTGATTTCCTGATAAAAACATAGTAGACACATTATTAAAATTCCATTTTAATCATTAGATAAAGTGACAACTTTCTGTCAGTCTGTTAACCAATCAGATGGTCCTAAATTCTAGCCCTATGTTTTGTTCAAATCAGAAAAACCCAAAGGTCAACACAAAATAGATTATTACCTGTTAGATCCTAAAACAATTTAAAAGAATGTGAGAGTAATTTAACGTGGTCCTTTGTAACATTTGGGTCTGACATTGCTTCAAATAGTGGCACATATGACCATATGAAGCAAAAAAAAAATGTCTGGAGGAACAAGTGTAAAAGTATAAATCATTTTTGCTAAATTAAAATGTGAAAAGGCTTGTCCATTACTGATCTAAGAGGTTTTTTTTCAAGATCTGTTGAGTATATATTCTTTGCTTTTGTTGTTTTGTCTTTTTGATCTTACAACTTCTAATAAATTAGTCTGTCAGCACCGCAGCACAAATGTTCAGAAAGTCCAGGTCATCCTGGATAAAAGGGTGCCTTTACCCTGGTTGTGCTGAAAAGGGTTGAGGTTTTATGTGCACTATTGCAAAAAAGCAGGAGTTTAAACTAATTTTCAATACTGACAGAACAAAACTCAAACTTCAAGAACTTAAAGAACATGTCACAGAATCTTCTCTCTAGTGTCACATCTCAGGGTGATGTGATTGATTCTGTGTCTTCTTAAAAAATACTCAGAGTTTTTACTTTTAATTCTGTTTTTAAGCTTCACACTGAGCAACTTGTTTAAATGTTAAAGCTTCTCCTGGGCTTTTTGTTTTCTGGAAAAAAAAAAAAAAAACACCTTATTGATGCAACTTCAAAGTTGTACCACATTAGAGAGATACTGACATATCTGAAAATTCCACCAGATAAGACAACAGTCATTTTGATAAATGTAAAAGTGAAATTAAAGGCAGAATAGGACTGTTGATATTTTCTTATGACAAGGATACAAGGAAGCTTATTTGTCATGTGCAACAGGTTGCAAAATTAAATGATATTATGGCTCCAAAACAAAACAAAAATAAATAAAAGGAAATCATCTTGCAGCTTATTTGGGTGTTGTAAGTATCATCAAAAAGTTCTAAAATACTTCTATTCTGTTAAAAATGTGCCTATTGTCTGAAGGATATTGATGTGAAGGGCTGGAAGAGGATAAGAGCTATGATTATTCAAAGTTGCTGCAAAGTCGCAGTGATACAGTATTTACAGCAGTTCTTTTGACCACGAGTCACAGCCTGCTTATTTTAACCATCTTGGACTTATGATGAAAAATCCATCATATAGCAAATCATACGTCTGACACAAGAAGGAGGTAGGGCTTTTTTCTTCTATGACTGTGCTCACTCGGCTCTTCTCATGAAGTCACAGAGGTTGAAGCATAAAGAGAAGATTGATTTTGTTCAGTTTCATTGCTGTTGCTTACTGGCCTTGGTGGCAAATAGGTTGAGCAAATTTATGCAACACTGCTCAAGGCGCCCACATTTGGCAGGCGCTGATTTCCAACCCTGACGTGTGGACTTATATAAGTCCTGGCACTGCATTTTGTGATGTCTTTGCATGCACATACTAAGCCACCCATCCAGGCTGTGTGACAGCATAGGCAATTACCAGCTCTGCTTTTCCTCCATGCTTTATTTGCAATAACTGTCACCAGCAGAGCCTCAGCCTCCTTATCTGATTTTTATGAACATACTTGTAAGGATTATTGAGATTTGTGAAAGCACTGCTGGGAAATGTGAAAGTGTGAGAGAGAACAAGGAGTCAGAAAAAAGGGAAAAGTAAGGGAAAAGGGTAGCAAATTGCTAATCTGCTGCAGAGAGCTGTGAAATATTAACCAGCAGTCTCTCCCTGCATGAAGAAATCGCTCAAAAGACTAAAAAGAGAAAGAAAAAGAAACAGAGAGATTAAAGCGCTGTGTATTTTTTTGATCAGCTTTTTCTAATCACGTCATGCCCGAGGAGCTTCGGAGAGAGTGTAGCCATCAAACTCTCACACCACACCGCTCATAAGTCGACAGCCCGGGGGAGCCGTGCATTTTTTAACAGCCCTGCAGCATCATTCAGCTGCTGCCATGGCTGCAGAGAAGGTTTGAGCATCCCTCCTGATAAAATACAAACCTTTCAAGAACCTTTAGAGCAACCTGGAGGCCGAAAGGCTTGATGCCAACAGTAGAAAACAACATGTTAAGCAACATCAGGTAATTTACTATCATGTCAGCTGCAGAACAAGCTTTCCATATTTGAGTCTTTCAGCTTTTAGTCCACGTAGGAATGACATATATGAGCCCATTTTCCTCTTTGTGAATACTAAAATTAAAGCAGGGCGATCATAGCAGAGTTTAAGTCTGAGGCTGCTGCCAGAGTTGCCAGGTCTGCTTATAATAAGCGAATGCGAAAGCGAAACACAAATGTAAATTTTACTGTAAAAAGAGGCAAAAATGATGTTTCCAACAAAAAGAAATCCTTAAAATCAGAATTAAATTTATTTTCCATGTAGCTGTTACTGTTTCCTCCATAATAAAGCTGTAGAGAATCAACATAAAACTTAGATAAAAGCCTGACTGTCTGTTTGGTTACAAAAATCAAGGTTAGACAGACTGTTCAGTGATAACAGAGTTATAAATAACAGTAGTTCTTCCTTCACTTCTGTATAAAGAAAAGGATGCTCCTCAAAAGGATGCTGAACAAGTAAATTAAGAGCCTAATAAGAAAAATGTACCACTGTAAAAATGAAATGTAATGTAGATGAAAATCAAAACACACTTCATGTAGATTTAAAAAAAAAAAAAAAAAAAAAAAAAGTAATATATCACATTAGAAAAAAAAACAGCTGGCTTGTTTTTGGCTACTTTTTGTTGACCTGGTTGCTTATTTCAGTAGAATCTGGCAACGCTGGCTGCTGCGTTTCTGACTGCAGAAACAGCACATTCGCAGAGTAAAATGTGTCTCACAGGGCCATTACTCCACAGGTTGAACAGTCTGTATGGCGGGGTTAACAGCCCGCTGCCAGGCAGAGTATGGAGGGTAGGAGTGCAGTTGGCACCGGGGGCTCCTGGTCTGCCAAGGTGCTGTGACACCCCGAGCCTGCTGTCAGAGCGACAGAGCGCGGGCTGGAAGAGGGCAGTAGCCTCGCCATCTGTTGCACGACAGCCAAAGTCACCCTGTATGTAGGCTGTGTGTCTGTGTGACAGTCTCTGCTTGTGTATTTAAGGCTGCGAATATGTCTGAAGTTGTAGAGCGTTGTGTTTGCTTTTATGCTTGTATGTGTGTGTAAGTGTGTGAGTCAGGAGGGTTTGTTAATGAGTGAATCTGCATCTGCTTTCGGTTTTGGCGTTGTGATTCACCGACCAATCACTTTCACAAGCACCTAAGAGAAGAGATGGGAAACTTTGGGTATAATTATTCTGAGGATACAGTATTTTCATTCTTGCAAATACTATCAAGTAAGTTTAATAACTACTTAAAATAAAACTAAGTGAGAAATGCGTAGTTTTGTCATTTCTAAATGTATATTTTTCAACTCAAATTCAAACAGCACTGCTGGATGTATAACAGGGGGAAATCTAATCAAGGGTAAGATACTTTTGAAATATATTAAACTGTCTTGACTTAAATATTAAGGATGCCCCAATCAGGCTTTTCTTGGCCAATGCAGATCATCTGTCTATGAGATCAGCCGAAACCTGGTTTAGTGTTTGTTTGACAAAATTGTCAACAGACTAAAAAAAAAACAAACAAACTGGCAAGACGTAACGTTTCAGATAATAGCCCTTCATCAGACATAAACAGGTGAAAACACACACCTCCATTTATTCACTTCAGGGGGTCACCTGACTTGTCATGTGATTTTCCTTCTACAGACAAAAAAATCAAAGATTGCCTCAGGTGAAAAACCTTGTGCAGCAGCTGGATCTGCCTAATTCAACGTCAACAGCCCAAAGTAGGACGTCCCAGTCAGAGTCTTTTAGAGCAGGACAAGGTGGGGATACGAGTTAGAGGATGGCAGGAAGTGTGTTAGTATAAATTTTAAGGTCTTGGACCCATCCTTTCAGTTCTTCCATTTATCTTTTAGGTTTTCCAAGTATCCTTTTATCTCTCCTACCTATACATTGAGTTATCTATGAATCTATATATTTAAATCTATCAATATATACATTTCAGTTTCTGTATGGAAGTATGAATTATGGTACAGAGAGACAGAGTCCGGCCCTAAGCCAGAAATAGTTGATCAGCACACACATACATACTCCGTTGTCTAAGGCCCCGTTTACACGACGTTTTCACCAGAAACGGAAAGGTTTGTCCTTCGCGTTTTCAAATCTGCATCCACATGGAGACACGAGAACGACTGAAAATGCTGTAGCGTGCATGCCAGGCCAGTAGATGGCGATGTAGGTTTATTGAGAAACAGCAGTGTTTCAACACACATGAAGAAGACAAACTTTACACAAACAACAATGGTGGAAAACAAATCTGTCTGGATAGTTTTTGTTTGGATAACATACCAAGCACAGCAAACAGCATACACGTTTAAACAAGTCGCAGCCTTCATGTGAAAGAGTACTGAGCATGCGGTGACGTCAGCGTTTCACCCTGAAACGCTGAATCCCGTCTAGACGGAATCGGGCACCGATACGTTTTCAAAACTCTCCACTTTGGACCTTGGTTTCAGAAGTTTGCAGATTTAGGCACTCCAGGCACCGTTCTTGTATAAACGGGAGTCGAACATGCAATGAAAACTCTCCGTTTTCGGCCGAAAACATTGTGTAAACACCTCATAAGATTACTGTTAACATATATGTAAGCATGTCTGAGTACATATAAGCACAGTGAAGACATTCTCACTGACACGGACACTGATAGTCAGTCAGCATCCTCTGTCTGTAACGGTCACAGTCGTGTAATAAATATCCAGATAATCCCCAGTCTGGTCTTGTCATGTCTCGAGAAGTTTGTTGCCTGTATCTGATAAAACATCTCATACTATTAAAATGACTGCTTGTACAGAGATTAGGATAGATGCTAACAGCTTCAGGAGCAGTTTTGTCAGATATGGATCGCATTTCTTCATTAAATAAAAAAACAATGCAATCTGTAATGCAGTAGTGTCTGTCTACTACATTATTTTGTTGGCCTGTAATGAATGTGACTGATAGAACAATCGTCCAATCACCTGCTGGATATGCTTCTGCCCATTCCCAAACACTTTCCATGGGCTCTATCCGAGATGGGCCGGTGAAATATATTGAACAATCCACTTTGTGTGCTTTGTTATCAGGTCAAGGTTCAACTACATATTGCCCTTAGATATGATTGTGTGTCGATCATTTCCTCAAAGCTCCATCCTTGCAAATTGTACCTTGTTGTAAAGGTGACTAATCAGGCTTTCCAACAATATAAAATACAATAACAATTAGTTAAATTGGTTAAAAAGGGGAGAAATGATGGATTGATATAATATTTCCAAACTTTTGAGGAGTATATAGAAATAAAGATGTAACCTTGTTATGTTTTCTTCAATAAAAAGTATTATTAAAGGGTAAAATAAAAATACTGAGGTGCCATTCTTCCTCTGTCTTGAGCAGAACACTGAAGAGGTTCAGTAATTTCATGCTGTTGCAATCAATCACAGGCCAAAGTGGCTTTTATGTCTAAGTGGGAAAGAAAAAGTAAAAAGTAATTTAAAATGCCAGAGGCTGGCTCTGTACTGACCACTTCTCTGGGCAGCATGGAGTCCTCTTGACGAACCACCAGCAGGTTCACGGTCCCACCCATGGGTGTTGCTCTGAGCAGGGCCACAACCTCCTCCTGGGTCTTACCGTTCAGATCCACTCCACTAACCTGCACACACAGGATCATAAACACTCTGATGAAATACCTGCAGATGAAAAGATCTTCACCCACTCAGCAGTGAAACTCAAATCAAAGAGCTCTCCCACTTCAATGAGGGGAACTCTGTGGCCTCCACACAACCTTTATGCAGATTACCCTGTGAGCCAGTTAGAGCTGGATTTAAACACGGGTAATTTCCCCCTAAAGTGAGCGCTAGCTGATTTTCACGTCACTCTGATTGAAGTTTAATCAAAATATTGTTCCTTCCAACCACTTTCCCCCAGCCATTCAGAGCTGGAGCAGAATTGTCATCGCCAAAGGGAATGCTGAGTGTTTGACTCATTTCAACAAAAGCTCAGTGAGATTGAATTTTGGAACAAAAAGCATATCAGCCACAGACTAATTAATCTTTAAAACAACATCAGTCTCCCCAAACACACTGACTGAACTCCATTGAATACTCAGAGGTTGTCAAAGAGTGCAGCCCCACCTCCAGCAGTCGATCCCCGGCTTTTAATCGGCCGTCCTGGATGGCGGCCCCTCGAGGGAGGATGTTTTTGACGTAGATTGGAGCACTGCCACCAATGGGGACGTCTCTGGATGTAATGCTGAAACCAAGACCCTCTGGACCTGGAAACATGGAAAGAAACATTTAAAAACTTAAACGTGTGACATTTCATATACTTTCCAGTGCATACTTCCAGTAATGAATTCGGAGGTCTGAGGTTCCCTTGGTTTTGATTCATACTGGTAACCTTTAATGTTTGGTTTTGACACACCACGTACATATTGAGGACAAAGTCACATTTTTTTTTAGTTCAAATTACAAACGGCAGAGGTCTGGAATGCCTCTATAAAGACTGGGTATGGTAGTCAGGATGCTCACACATACGGGGTCCAACTGAAGTCCCTTATAGACCTGTTAAAAGGCATTGCTAGCCTCAATTAATACATTTATTGATTTACTTTTTAAGTTCCCATTAGAGGACTTTCTGGTTTAATTTTTCAACTCACCACTAGGAAGGTTTCAAGGCAGCTTAGCTAATCCTTAAATATGACAATGCCAATCATGTACTGGTTGGAGTATAGTCACTAGGAGAAGTAAACAGGAGTTCATGCCTGTCAAAGTCAACTCCACACTGCTGCATGACTTGCCTTTCCTTTAATATTATACTGTCTTTCTTCTTCCACCTTCTCTGGAACAAAATTCAAGCAAGCAGCTACACTATGACAACCACATCTACACTGAGGAGGCATCATATAAGTATGTAGCGTGATGAAGACTGAAGCACCTTGCAGCAAACCGAGTAGAGCAAAGCAGCGTTGAGCCACAAAAGGAAAGCGCCATTAGCTTGCAGCTACATTTTGGTGCATGTTTTGTGAAGCATACCCACCACAGACTGTAAAAGAATTGGACAAAGCCATGTGACATCTGCCGTTTGGATATCACAAGCTGTTGATGCCCTCTGATGGACGCTGCCATAATGCACGTCATCTAAACTAGACTTTAGTTTCAAAGCTGGGAGTCCTCAATAAATCCTCCAAAAAAAAAAAAAAAAAAGGGGCATGATATAAAAAAATCACCACCTCAGAACCGAGAGCATACAGATGTACTAAATATTTAGACTTGTTTAAACCAGGAAGCACAGATGTGTATCAAAGCCATAAAAATGTATTTTTCCTGCATACAATCATTATTTCTGCATAGGCCTTTAACTAGACATGCTTCAAAAGCAAATTCAAGACAGGCTAAGATGCTAGCTTCAACGAATACAGTCAAATTTGGCTTTGACTTGAGTTGGCATTTCACTTAAACCATTATTCACAAACCAGTTAGCCACTACTCTCTTGAGAAGGGTGTTTGTGCCACTGACTATATAGTATATACTTTTTTATACTTTTAAAAAATATATACATTTATTTTTTACATTACTGTATTTGATTTGTAATTACCTTATTTTTCAGTATAATGCTTCTTTCTTATACTTCTCTTGTATCCTGCAGCTGATGTATATTTTTGAATTTCCCCCTGTGGGACTAATAAAGGAATATCTTATCTTATCTTATCTTATCTTATCTTATCTTATCTTATCTTGTGAGGAAAAGCAGCTGAGAAGGAACTACTAGCCTTCTAGCTCATTGCAAGGTGCTTTGTGCTATAACAACAAATACGGGAAAATCAGCTACAAGCTAAAAGACTGGCTGTTCCCAGATTGGTAACAGTGTGCTTTAAATTGTGTTGGTGCATTAATCAAGCCACCACCCAAGGTTCATTGCCTGAATGATATTTTGCTGTTCTCCTTTAAAGTGTGTTCATAAGAAATAAAAGGAGAGAAGCTGTTGAAGAGGTGAAGATGGTGTCATTGCTGCATGCTATCTGGTAATACTAATAAACAGGGCTAACCAACTTCTAGCCAAGAAGCCAGCAGAGCTCAGAGTCTTTGACTTAAGGCACTTCAACCAAACAAGTGCAAGACTTCATTTCAAACCAGGCTTATTTCCTTAACAGTATATACTGCTCCTTTCTAAGGCATGTCCATGAGGAGCAAAGCTGTCAAAGAGGCACAGCTACCATCTTAGCTTCTGGTAAATTTACCACCTCTCCTTGCTATCTTCAGTGAAGCCAGTTAGAAGATTAAGTTAAGTTGATTTAGACTTGAGCTTAGGGGTGAGTGATGCCTACGACAGAATTTCCAGAAAACCTTGATTAATTATCCACGAGGATTTTTGTTTGTTTGTTTTTTTCTGTCACTTCCTTGAGCATCTCCATGTCAGACTATGACAGTAGGGGTTTATTTGTTTACTTTGGTAAACACAAAAACATGTATTGTCTTGGTTTGCTTATAAAAAATATGAAAATAAATTTTTAACAGACAGATATGCACGTTAAAATATTGTAAGTAGATACCGTATGTTACTGACTGACGAAAGTCCAAAGAAACCTAACATAAATAGCATCAAACTATCATGGACATTTGACGTTGACGCTGAAACATGCCAGACTCCATCTTCTAAAAGATCCTTTTCATTACTTTACATGCAGCGGTAAAATAAGAAACCACCACGCATGGATCAAATTATGGTTGTCCACCATGTTCGGAGCCTCCTGTAGTTAATACAAACATACGTACTTCCACCCGGACATTTTTCATGGGTTTGCCACCAGGGTGTGTCTCAATGGAAGTTTTAAGATGTAAAAATGAAGAAATGCTCCAACTCTAAATATAGCACCGATGCTATGAACCAAAATTGAGTGTTTATGATAAGTGCATGTGGACTGCAAAACCACTCTTGGAAGTTACGGTTGGATTAAAGACCGGTTCTGGTCCAGAATAAGCAGAGAGAAGTGAAAGATTATGGATTGTAAAGAGCATCAAAACACAGTTCAATAACAGCTGGAAATGTAGAGCACTACTGCAGAGGACAAAAATGTTATTTTATTCATCCATGTACCATGTGCCAGATGTTTGGACTAGAAAAAAATATAGATTCAGTCTCTCCAGCACCACAACAGGTCAGAGGGTTGTGTTTAGATCCTGTCTGGGCCAAGAAAACCTCATGACATGGAAAATAGTTTGGAATCTGTATGCATACAAAGCACAAACCATCATACATTCATTTAGTGCTGCCTCTCTCTGATGAACAGATGAGTACAATAAGCCGTGTGTGAGGCTGGGAGGCAACATGTCAGGAGATTGTGGCTCATCAACCTTGATTTTGTCCAGGTATGGTGGAATACTTCTAGGTCAGTGTTAATTTTGGCAGCACTTTTTAATTTAGTTTTAGTTACAGTCTTTTGCCTAAAATATCTTTAGTTTAAGCCATAATTTAGTCATCTGAATTGTTTTAATTTCAGTCTAGTTTTAGTTGATGAAATTTCACATTTTAGTCGACGAAATCTACTGTAAATTTAGTCGACTAAAATATGAAGTGTAAACGGTAAGGTATTTTTTATGTTTCCTTGAATTTCTGAAGTCATGTTTTACACTTGGATAAAATCAAACATCTAATAACCCTTTACTGAATGTAAGTAAAGTTTGAATGTATAAAATGACAGAAACAAATTTAACTTTTGTGTGAAATGCAGTCACCTTTATTTAGGCTACCTGGCAGAGCATCTCAGTTACAATACCAGAACTGACAACAAACAGTGAACCTGCTCTACATGAATATATCAATTCATAAAGAGAGGAGCTCTGATTGGATCGCTCCACAACTTAACCCACCACCACGAAGCTAAAGTAGTTGTGATTGGATGTCCATCTTAACTCATCCAACCTTTCCACACAACCAAAGTAGCTGTGATTGGATATATTCCTAACTTGTCTCTACTTTCTACATGACCAAATTAGGTCTGATTGGATTAAGTCTCTGTCAAACATTTTAGTCTAGTTTTTATTTATTGACAAAAATGTCAGTTAATTTAGTTTTAGTTTTTCTCCATGTGTACTTGTTTTTATAACTTACTGTCTAGTTTTCGTTGGGGGAAAAAAGGTTGTTGACGAGAACTTTGACGAAAATAATAAGTTAACTAAATTATCACTGTTCTGGTGCTGACTCTTACCATCAGAAACAGAGAGCTTCTCTGTGCTTCTCGGGTTGTTTTTATTTCAAATATGAAAGTCTGCTTGAGCATTTTTGAATACTTGTGTGTGATTTGTTCAAATAGTGCAGCATCACATCAGGGCTGCAGCTTTGCTCCAATCAATGGCACAAGTTCTCATCCATTAGAACCACATAAAAAGTGCTGCACAATTGAACACAGCTCTGGAAGCTTGAAACAAGGGATCATAAAGATCACAAGAGAAAAGCAACATCACCAATGTAACTTTTCTTTAACCAGATAATTCCCATTAAGATCAGGATCTCATTTACAAGGGCAACCTGGCCGAGAGGTCAGCTGCACACATCATAATAAATACAAATTCAAGACTAGAAAAGCACTCAGAGATCGCAGACCTCCGCCAAGCCGCTTAGTCCACTTTGGTGAAAATGGTCCTATCTCTCAATCTTAAAGAATCCTTTAAAAAAATTCCTGGATCTGGATGGTGATCCGGATCAGTCCCAAAATCTAATAATTTCTCCCTTATCCCATTCCACACATTTCCTGAAAATTTCATTCAAATCCATCCATAACTTTTCAAGTTATCTTGAACACAAACAAAAAAACAGACAAACAAACTAACCAACGCCGGCAAAAACACAACCTCCTCGGCGGAGGTAAAAAGACTAAGGCAATAAATTACAAACAAGAAATATGGAAAAGAATTTAACAATTTGACAGTGGAAGTGCAACAGTTTTGAGGTCAGTAAAACCACAGGCATTGTTCATAGGATTCTTGCTGCCTGGTGAGTAAAGTGGAACAAAAAGCTTGGACTGAAACCTGTTCTGACATTTTCAGTTCTGTCTGCACAATGTTCCAAGCGGTGGGAGCAACATAACAAAAAGCTTGTTTCTCCAATTCAGTTCGGACTCTGGGCACAATTATTAGTCGTATGTTTCCTGCCTATTGTTGACTGCTGTCTGCAACATGATCATTTCCACTAATTTCGCTGTATTTTGAAATTAACTGGATACTTACAGGGCTTCTTCTCCTATTTTGGTCAATGCTTGGTGGAAATTGTCAGAAGGCTGGATGGGCATCATGGAAAAAAGACTTGTTTCTTATTTCCAGGACAATGATCCACCACACGTGAGGACAGAAACAACACTGATTTCAAAACTTTGCACTCTAAAACTTGTTTTCAAACCTGGCCTAAACATCCTTGGGCAAAATACACAAAGAATTTGCTCAGGGTTTGTGGGCGCAAAACTGATGCAAATTACAGGAGAAAAAGAGATAGAGAGCTCCAAAGCACTACCAAGAGTAGCTGTAACACTTTAACATGACCTCCATTTCGCACAGCAGTGGAGTGAAAGTCACGGCACAAGGACGAAGTGAGTAGATTTGGGTGTTGATGTGAATCCGGATGCAGATGCAGATGCAGATGCAGTTTTTATTTTTAAGGATTTGTTAAAAAAAATTTCCAACATTTTCACCTATAACTCAAGAAGGCCTCAACAGGTTCTGATTAAATTTTCAGGGCATGTTGGTCATGGCACATGGGAGAAGTGATTGGATTTTGGTGGTGATCCAAATCCAGATGTGAATCTTGTATTTTTTTTTTTTTTTAAGGATCTGTTATTTTTACAATAACTCGCTCGACAATGTTTGAATGCCTTGGCGGAGGTTTGTGCTCTCAGAGCACTACGGATTTATTTTTTTTTTGGGCAAAACAAAGAGGGCTGGCACATGGATCCCATGTCTATCCTGTTATTAAATGTTGACTCTATAGACATGCTTAAGCAAGGTTCTGGTCTTTTCCCTTTTGTTTGCAATCACACAGCCATAGAAGCTGAATGTTGTGCAGTTATTCATAGCAATTTGTCTAAGATCTGAATACAACAACAGGCCATAGAGAGTAACCAGATGCTTCAAATGCATTTGACACACATGTATTTGGAGACAATAATCTGCTGTTCTTTATGGTATAGAAGTCTGGCCATTGTAACACAGCCTGTGCCATTTTAAAGTGAACTCAGTGGTGAGACTAAATTCACCAGTTGGATCTATTTTCTCAGATGGCAGCTGTGCAAAGCCGTTTGCTCTAGGTTTTAAGTCTGACCTTTACGGTTCATCAAATGAATATGAATTGCAGGTCGGGGGAAGTAGGCAAACACAATAACGGATAAATAAGAGGATCTCAGGCCTGACCTTTCTGCTGACCAGAGCCAAATTTGTCAAATAAAAGCAAGAAATGGTTTAAATGTCAGCTGGGGAATGAGCCAAAATCAAATTCTCTTTTTCTTACTGAATATTTAAACATTGCTGCAAAATGCCATTGGATGAGTCATTAAAACTGCGCTCAGAGAGAGAGATTCCTCCATGCATAACCTAGCCGTCGGCGTTTGGAGCAGCCAAGTGAGAACGACGCATTCTGTGGTTTCAGTGGAGGCTTTGGGATGGTAACAACAGTGATTAGTATTCATGTCAAAAAGGAGCTGCTCATTTCACAGAGCTGTCAGCACCTCTGATGGTTCGTCGTGACCTACTTTTCCCAGTGTGTCTCTCCTGCAGTCTGTCGAAGTGTCGTAGCGCTGACAGTGATGGTGTTGATGAACAAGGAACTCAAAGAGGGGGAGAAACAGAGGAGCGTGGATGGTAGCTTTCTCAGGGCTTCAGCACACAAACAAACTGGTGGGAAGGTGATAAAGGGGTTGCTTATAAAGTGAAAAAGTTGAGCAGTGTGGGATAACGATATGCTGTGATCGCTCCATCAATGCGGCATGATAACTACGCAGGCAGAAAAAGCTGTCATGGTGATGCAGAACGTTAAAATCTGCAGAGTATGTACTCATGAAAGCCAAACTTTGTTATACAGGAGCCGATGCATTGCTGACAGTTTTAAACTCAGCACACATTGCTACATCAAAGTTAAGAAAAGGGTATCAGAGCACACACTGATGTCTGCATGGAGCTGTGCTGAGCATTACCTCTTTGTGATGAGGGCTTAAGTTAATCAAAAAAGAGCATGGCTGAAATGACATACAATACCACAATTTCCCAGTTTGGGATCAACAAAGTCTGTCTGTCAGTCTGTTTGTCTATCTATCTATCTATCTATCTATCTATCTATCTATCTATCTATCTATCTATCTATCTATCCTTCATCCCAAAATTAAACAGTTCATTGGTAAAAATGTCAATTCCTATAAAGCTTGGACGTAGTTTAAAACATAGATAAAAACAGAAAACAATGGTTTGCAAATTATTTTTACCCTATATTCAATTGAATATTCTAAAAAGGCATACATTTAATGTTCAAACTGATAAACTTAATTGTTTGTTTGGCAGATACTCACTCTTGTTGACTTTGATGCCTGCAAAGCGCTCTGAGAGAGGTCTGTTTACTACTGAGATATATCACCTTTATTCATAGGTGGAATTATTTCACATTCTTGCTTGATGTATGACTTCAGTTGTTCAACAGTCCAGGATCTCCAGTGTCATAAACATGCTTCATAATGCTCCACACGTTTTCAATGGCAGACAGGTCTGGACTGCAGGAAGTTCAGTCTAGTGCCTGCACTCTTTCACTCTGAAGCCACGCTGTTGTAACATGAGCAGAATGTGTCTTCATTGTCTCTGAAATAAGCAGGGACATCCCTGAAAAGGATGGCAGCATATGTTGCTCCAAAACCTGTGTGACCATTCCTAAACTTTCCCAGTCTTTGTTTTGCTTTTCTCTGGGATGGCACTCTCCTTTCTCTGATGATGGCACCAGTTACAGATGTGCAGCATGCACACTCATTTACTTTTAGCCTTGAAAATAATCACTGTGAGCTTGCCTAAGTTTCTACTAAAAAGTTGGTTGAAAACTGGAAGTGAGAGGAAAAGCTGGGTGCTTCAATTGAAGAATTGGAGTTGTGCTGAGGGTCTCCAGCATCAGACCACGGCTGACTACATTGGCAGACATGCTACAGAAGCTGTTTGGAGCACCTGAGTATTCAGCTGTATATATTAAAAAAACAAAGATATAACAAAATATAATGGATTTGTGAACAAAATCACCCATATAAAACCAGGTCTCCCTCCTGCATCTGCAGATTAAGGATATAGGTCAAAAGAAATTGATCAGTCACTGACATTTATGGAGGCCAAGAGCTTATCAACTAACTAATCAAGAAAATGAAGGATATCAGCCACACATATAAGTCTATAGAGACTTTAGATCTTGAATTTTGGTGGCCAAACCAAATCCAGGACGTCCCTTTCTTTGTTCCTCTTCCCACCATCCCATTCCCTCTGGTCTCCTCTGGCCTTCATGAAGCCTAATGAGTAGAATCAAACTCCTGCCCATTGTAAGATCTGGTTGTTAACAGACTCCAATCAGGCAATTAGGAGGATGCATCTCTAATAGGCCTGCAGTAATTAACCACTGACGTCTTTATTTTGGGTAATAGAGGAGCAGGATAAAAGTAATTGTATCCCTTCCTGGATTAGTTGGAATCCTGGCTTCGATAAGCCAGTTAAACAGCAAACATGAGGAGAGGCTGAGGCACATCACAATGACTTAATGGGGCGCATATGCCTTTTTTTCGACTGTGCTATTTGATTAAGGCACTCTTGTTAATTTGCCATGCCAAGATGTGCTCCCGCCACTCAGAGCACCGAGCCACTCAGGCCGAATCACAACAATTACACAGAGGCAACAACAAAACTGCTGGAGCTTTCCTAAAAGTACATTATGGGTAATAAAGGCTGATGGTAATCAAATGGAACTGTCAAAATGGATTTCAGAGGCACATTTCCCCGAGACTGTGATGGGCTTTGGTAATTTCCAAACTACAGTCATTTGGATGATAATGCAGCTCCTTTTAGAGTTCAAGAATAGCTTCAAGTTAACAAATAAGGCACACATCCTGGTAAACCCATTTAAATAATGAGCAATAATATAAGAAACCATGTCAGTTACTTGGAAAGAACATTCTTAAGAGAACTAAATTACTCCAGGGGTTGCAAGGCTTTCTTTTTCTGTTTTATGAACCCTCCTTTACAGTCAGTCCCGGAGCAGAGAGAAGCAACAATACTGGTGAAAAATTAAGGAATGTATTGTTAGAGATGCAACACAGCATGAACTATCAGTAAATGACAGTGCCTCAAAGAAAGAACATTTCTGACTCTACTACCCGATCAGTCTGGGCTTTTCTTTTGCTTTGGTTCTTCAATGTCCTTCCATGGACCAAAAACATGCTTGTTAGGTTAACTGATGATTTATGTGAGTTTGTGAATAGTTGTCTGTCTCTCTACATCAGTCCCGTGAATGGCTAGGGACCAGTCTAGGCTCTCACTCAATGTCAGGTGAGATTTCTCCAGCTCCCCAAGAGTCTAAACATAATAAAGCAGTGCTGATAATAAATGGGTTGTTTATTGGCATTTTTTATAAGCACAAAGGAAAAAATACAGTAACAGTCAAACAGTTTCAGGCCTTAAACCCATACATGTACATAAAATAAAATACATTTTATAGTCTCTGTTCAGGTGAAGCATATATTCCGGGCTTCTTTAACGCTCATATGTGGCTCCCACAGCTGGACAACATCTATCCGTTTCCCTTTAGCAATGTACGTTAGTCTCTCCAAGCCGATATACTTCGAAAGTTACCTTCTCCACATTTTCGATGTAGGAACGTCCATACTTTTCCAACACAGTACAATAGCTCTCCTTGCTTACAGAAGTCCATTGTCTATAAGTTTGTGTGTTTGTGTAAAATCCTCCAGAAACAATCCAAGTACACAGGGTTTGACACTTGGTTGAAAGTGTTGTAGCAGCTCAATACCAAATTCAAGCCTCATGACTTAGGCCCAGTGCACACATAAAGACTTTTAAAATCTTAACCAGAGTTGAAACAGTGAGAAGGTCACACATGAAGACAGATAATCTCAGATTTTTTGGTTTTGTTCTTGTAGTGTGTGGTGAGCCAGAAAGAGAGAGACACAGGACACCGTAAATCAACCGATTCATTTACCAGGAAGGCAACACCTCTGCTCTCACAGCTGGTGATCTTCTGGGATCAAATGCAACAAACATGGTGGACAACATCAGGAGGCTAAATGTGACTACTGATTTGCTTCCTATGACATCACTGGCAGGTTTGATTTCTGTCCAGCTTCTCCTTATCAGTTTGTTACATATAATTTACAGCTTACAATGTTTGGATCCTCATGCTTTTAAAACAAATTGACGAGTTGGACCTTCATTTTGACGACTGTGCCTTTGTGCTTCACCTTTACTCTCGTTGCCATGGCTACATTTGCTTCCTGCTTCAGCTTACTCCCTGATTGGCTTTGCTCTGGTCCACGTGACAAAACACAGAAGACATGCTCGACTGCTCGGTGCACCCCACACACATCAGGACTTCTGGTGGAAAATATTGAAAATGTTTGATGTTTACGATTTCAACTCAGGGCAGCCCTGATCCTCTTCAGAGAGGATAAAATAACTCTTAACACCCCTCACACCACGGGATGATCAGGTAAGATAATCTGTTGGACCACCAGATAATCAGGTTCTTGATGTCACCCGGTTCTTACGTTGCCTTGGTTTCAATAGCCCCATTCTCCAGCACTACATCCTCTTCGTATCCAAACCTTGTGCACTAACAAAACTCAAACATCACTGCATGTTTTTGGGACAGTTAGATTTTTTAAGCTTAACAATTCAGTGAATAAGAACTCTTAAATTCTTTTAAACAGTTTTTTAGGGGTTTTTTTTTTGCATAATTGGTCATTTTTATATCAGCATTCCAAAAGGGAAGTAGGACTTGGAGAAGTCCAAAGTATCCTGAGGGTATAAATACACCATGAAGTCATGTGGCCAGTGAAAATAAACTACACTACTGGCACCATTCCCTGTCTGGAGCTTCACCAACATCTCCCCAGTCATGGTTTACTCAAATTAAAGGCCTCTGTGCAGAAAATAAGACAAACTTTATCGAGTTATGAAGCTGCCCCAAATAGGATGTGAACTCTTTAGGTCTGCTGGCAGAATTTGGGGAGCTATGCCAAACATATTAGAGCAGCTTGTCACTGCATTTCCCCCGAGCACATTGCATTTAGCCTGCACTGCTGCCCTCGCTCAATGCACATTTCCCTGAAGCTCAAAACTACGGCCTCGGTGCCAGCTTTCAGGCAAACATCTGCTCCCTCCAACAGAAACAAAAAAGATGGAGGGAGAAAAATAACTGGCTTCCCTCTCAAGCAAACAACCAATCTTCAGTTCATACAAGAAAACATTTAAGTGATGAAAATGAGATGGAGTCTGGCAGAAATCCCACCACAGTGGTTGGCTAAGAAAAACTGCAGATCCAGTATCAAAGCCAGTCCACATCTACAAACACACAGACCTCAGATGGGAGTAGATTAATTAGCTGGGCCCGGCCAGAAAGTGAAACAAACCACAAAGTCACTTGATCTGTTTAGATTTGTTCCTCTAGGATGGAACAAATGAACAAAGTAACCAACGTTTTTTTAAAAGATCACTTTGTTGGTTCCTGTTTTTGACTGGATGTACGAATGCAGACCAAAATGCAGTCACCGACATACAAAGTTTGGTGGACTCTGTCTGGTTCAGGAGTTGAAGCTGTATCATTGTTGTGTCATTCTTTTGATTTGGTTTTCATTCACACTGATCTCTGTCAGGCAAACCAAAGCCCATCAAATAATGTGTAACATATCCACCCATTGCTAACTGGGGCTGTAGATGCAGTCTTTGCTCTATATTCAGCTATTGTTGCCTGGATTTTTCTATTACTGATGATTTATTGAGTATTTCTGGTTTTAGATAGGAAGAGTTGCTATCGGTAAGGCAGCCATAAGTCCCGCCTCAACAAGGCCTCTCCGTCTGTAAGCAGGTTGAGCTAAAGTTCTGTTGAGATGTCGTGCAGCATATTAGCATCCATTATGTTGCATCGACCGTGCTCCAAAGGCTCTTTTGATAATCAAATTGCGAACGTCACATGGCTTCGTCCAATTCTTTTACAGTCTATGGGAAAACTATGGGACAACTGCTAACTGAGGAATAAAACTATTTAACTGGAAGCAGTTTGAAAGTCTTATGAATTATAAAATAAAGATAAAGCTGTATTCAGGCTGAGCTAAATAACTCTGGCATATTGACCAGAATGATGTGTAACCATATTTCACACAGACTTATAGACTTTAATCTATTAGGGGACACATTATTCTGCCTTTTAGTTTGCTTCCCATGTTTAGTCCTTGTTTGGTTCTGATCATTTTTACAACCACAGTGAACCCCGGTAGGAAGAAGCAAACTGAAACTTTCATTTTCAAGTGGATCAGTGTTCTGTTTTTTAGTCCGCATTAGCATGAGCTTTTGCGTCACCCTAAACCAAACAAACTTTCCAAAAATGCAAATCAGGGTTTGGACCAAACATGTCAGGCCACTTTCACATCACCTCGCCCCTCCATATCTGTCCGACCTCCTCCACATCGCCACTCCGACCCCCTCAGATGCTCCTCCTCCATCCACCTTACTGTGCCCTCTGCCCGCCTCAGGACCATGAGGGCGACTTAAGGCTCTGCTCCCCAGCTCTGGAACTCTCTCCCAATATTCCTGGTAGTGTTTTTCCAGGACATAGTCTAACATTAGTCAAGGTGGCAGGAACCAAGACCACAGCTACAGCCCAAGCTAGTTAGAGGTATCACAATTTGACAGCACTATCTTCATTGCACCAAGGATACACTTTATGATTACATTTTTGGAAATTTAAGTTCAAAAGTCTTTGGGATCATCCCTTGATTGAGGGGTACTCCGTGAGAACTTCAAGGGACTTTCCCTAAATTTTAAGCTAATGATAATCTTATATTTGGAGCAAGAGAGTCAAGGTTACAGCTACCACAGATCTTGTGAGTAAATATTTTATGTGTGCTTTGAAGAATTTTTGTTCACTGACACAAATAAGGTGTTGATAGCCAAGCGTTTTGCCAGTGTCCACCTCATGTACTGAAATGCAGTCCGGGCATGAGTTCAAACTCAGACGCGAGCCCTTTGCTGCACGTCTTTCTCTACCATCTCACTCACTCTTTCTGACTGTTTCAGCCTCTCGTCTTTTATCCAAAGGGCAGAAAAATCTGCATTAATAGATGAATGTGGCACAGACATACACGCAGACTTAAGGTTGGACTGATCAGATTTAAGAGGTTAAAGATCAGCGCGACCTTGCATGAATGGAAATGATTTCTTTAGATATTTCCTGAATGGTTCAAGGTTGCTTTCTCTAACGAACTGTATGAGAAATTAAATGCATGCAGATAATAAGATGGCCTTATGTCCTCTTGGGCTTGAGGCTGAATGTGTACTGCAGCATGTGAAAGACACAAAACTAAAAAAACATAGAGTGACAGATGTTATCAGCGTCTGCTTACTCTTTTCCAGAATAAACTACTAGACTGTTGACACATTATAGACTTAATTATCCAAAAATCCAAAATGTTTGTCACTTGAGAAGCTGTTTGAGCTCAGACTGCTGCTGGATTTGTCTGTTTGTTGAGCTGTAGGTTTGACAAACATAACTTTAACACTTTGGTGCTAACATTAAATGAATTATTTCAGTCTAAAATGTATTACGCTTGTTTTCTCATTGTTATAAGCTCAAGTTAAATAAGACTGACAGCTGCTCAAAGTTTCACTGTCACAAAAATACTCCCCTTTGTGCAACTACTTCTGTTATCTGCTGCAGTCTTGATAAAGTTTTGTTCTAATACAGAGAGCGTGTATTCTTACCTTTCTTGAGTTGGATGTTGAATCTGCGGCCCTTGTTCTTCGGGTAGGAGCTGCTGTTGGAGGGGTTGGTGCTGACCCTGCGCTGCAGGGACGGGGAGGGGGCTGAGGTCGTCCTGGTGATTGTGGTGTGGGGTAATGACGGGAAACGCCGGCCCGGCTCTGGGGTGCTTCCTGCTAGAGGTCCCTGGTGATTACTGAACAAGAAAAAAACAAAGTTAAGTATATTCTTTCTTTATTTCATCATTAACACAAACAACAGGGCCTTTATATAGATTTATATACTTGCTACGGCTGCTGTCGTTGTCAAAAATAACTACTGTTGCCTTTCTTGGTGGGGACATTCTTGGGGAGGATTCTTAATCCCAACAGGGTTCTCCTTCAATTTGCCAAAATAACTTAATACTGGCTGAAATGTTTTTAAATCATGTTCATCAATTTTACCATGAAATTTATGCTGGTCTTACAGCCAACACACTTTTTAGCACATTAAAAGTAAGAGAAACTTTATATAAGTGGTTGTAAAATCTTCAGTCCTGCAGGAGTCAGGCCATGCTCCAGTGATCCCAGTTGTCAAACGTAAAATTTGCTCATGACAACATTTTTGCAGTTTTACTGAAGTGTGTTTTCAGTCTTCAAACAAAGCCAAACAGGTTTACTTTTATCATACATCTAAAGTCTTACGCAATGTGCTGGTTAATTCTTCTAGTATACTGTAGACACAACTACATAAAGTATCTTCTTAACATGAAACTATGGAAAATGTCTCAGTGGACCAATTTATGTGAAGCTTCAGAAATAGCGTAAGACATACAAAAGTTTAAGAGTCTCAGTAGTAATCAAAAAAGTGTTTCTATGTTTGCTAACAAAGATTACGTATCGGCCTTTACAGCCGTGTAACTTCTTCTGAATATTAAGTCTACTGTCCACAAAAGCCTCCAGCAGGATCAGAGATAACGTGAATCATACTTGTGGTTCAGTCCTGGTAGTGGACCAGATCTGGACATCCGTGACCCGGCCAAACTGGACCTTTCCCCTGCCAGCTGTGAGTCGGTGCTGAAGCGGACTCTGTTGGACTGCGGCGGGCTGAGCTCGTTCTGGGCCAGCAGCTCGTACTGCCTCTTCATGGACGCCGGGACCACATGGAAGAGGATGAGGCGTCCTCGCATGGCCTGCCTGAAAATGTTCTGTGCTCTGTAGGTGAAACAGAGAAATGAGAGGGGAGGTCATGCAGACAGAAATGAATTAGTTTGAACATGATAAGAGACTCTAATACAATAGTGTACTATCATAGCCTGACAGATGGAGCAGGATAAGGAGGGCCGCGAGCTGCTGTATGCTGGGAGGAGATAGGAGGAAAAGAGGCTAGCAGTGCTAATCACAGGGCAACACATCGCTAAGGACAGAAATTACATTATCTATAATTACCAGCATCAAGGCAGGAAGGAGATAAGGGGAGTGGGTCAGTTTGGAAATATCATATGAAGTGTATTTTTAGTGGAACATACTGTTAGGGGCAGTCCCTCTATTGTATATGTGTGCTTGTGCACATCTAGGGATGGGAAATACAGTTTTTAAGGTTCAGAGACATGCACATTTGTGCAGGGCAAGGCAATATTGTTGATAATTATACAGAAGAATCTGTATTAATATACCAATATTTTATCTTAATTTATTGTTGTGTTCAATATTTAATGTATTGAAGTCTTGTTTTATGTGTTTGTTGTTTTATTTTTATTTTATGACTGTGTGTGTTTGTCTAAAACTTTTGAATGTGCTGCTGTTTTGGCCGGGACACTCTCTTAAAAAAGAGGTTTTTAATCTTAATGAGGTTTTACCAATTAAATAAAGGTCAATAATAAAATAAAATAATCCAATAAATATTTAAAAAGTTGCCAGGTACCAATGCCAGGTAAAAGATTGTTTACAGCAAGAATCACTGGCAATCAGAATCAGAATGCCCTTTACTGTCATCATACAAAATGTATAACGAGATTGGAGAGCTTCTCTTTTTTCAGTGCAATAGATAGTTACGTAAAAAATAAACAGGAAGTAAAGTACAAAATAGTTGTGAGAAGTATAGATACAAAATATATACAAGATAAAATCCTACAGGACAGTGTGTGCCCTTTCCTGTCCCCTCAGTGCCACTTCAGCACGGTTCAAACATGAGAATTATTGCTGACCATCCCTTTATGACCACAGTGGATCATTTTCTGATGGAGAATCCTGCAGGATAACGCTCCATATCACAAAGGTTTCTTGAGTTCACTGTACTGTGGCCTCCAAACACAGCATTGTTAGCAGATCTTAATCCAATAGAGCAGTGGTTTTTAAACACTTTATGCTCAAGATCACCTGAAATCAAGCTAAGATGTCTAGGTATGCATAGTAATGGAAAATAGCTTTTAGCATGTGTAGCAGTATCTCAGTGATAAGGACACATTTAGTCATATCTAAGGCTTTGTAAAAATCAGTCTTTATTGCTTCTGATATATCTTTAAAAATATATCTTTAATACAATTTCAGGAACATTCATTTCAATGTTAAAGGCTATATTTTATTAAATTAGGAGGTCCTATTAATAGTAAAGAGACAAACGTAATAAATTCTTCCACTGTCTTCCATTTTTTTTCCTGTAGAGCATCAGATGAAGCTCTTTTCCCCTCCCATTTGGGAGGGGAAAAGAGATCTTATGGAGGCTATGATAATGAGCTCTGTGCTGATTGGCTGTCCTAACAATAATTGGAGGGGGGAAGAGGGATTACAAGCCTTTGTGTGGACTTTCAAAGCAGTCATCGTGTCCGGGTGTGATGAGCAGAAAACACATGTAGGTAGAGGCTGTATAGCTATGACATCACAAACCCCAGGAGATAGAAAACTGAGTGTTTCAAGGATCATTTTCTGAAAGAGACAGCACAGTTCTCTATGAACCGAAAGTTTAGTAAAAGGTGTCAAGTTCCTCTGCTCCTAAAGTCTCTTCTAACAAATTTAAAAGCAAAGAAAATTGTTTTGTACAGGACATGGGACTTTTAAAGGTTTAAAGATTGTTAGAAGTTACAGAATTTGCAGTTGAATAGGAAAACAGATGCACCTAATACTAATTATTGTTAGTAATAACTGTAGAGGCCAGCTCTTCGTGGCAGCTACAGCCTTAATAGTTTATTTGCGTATGGTCACATTTGGGGATGCGAGTCACGTGGTGATGGTGGTATGTCGTGAAGTAATGAGAAATGAAATCAGCTGTTCACCTGGTGGGTTTGGTTTTTTGAACTGAGAGAGGGTGAACGGGGCAGTCCTACTTTTTGCTGACCGCATTTGTTTTTGCCGTTGTTGAATGACTGCCTTTCCTCATGTAAGTGCATCGTTTTATAAGCAATAAATCTACAAAACGCAGTACTTTCGAGCAGTTTCATTGATGCTTCAACAGCCAGCGTGTCAGGCAAGGTAATGCATTCTCCAATTCAGCCTCTCGGCGACTGAGTTTAACAGGATAGTCACCTATAATAACTTATGGTTAGATTCATGCCAAAGCACACTTGGACTTCATTTGAGAGCCACTACAATAGAGCATCTTTGGGATGTAGCTTCACATCATGTCAATCTGGACCAAAATATCTAAAGGATATTTTCAGATCTTTTTTTAAATTCACCCATGCACAAGTAAGGTGGGCCTAATAAAGTGACCAGTGAGTCTATGTTGTGTAGTGCTAATCAGGTAAAAACAGAGAAGTACTTTTGGGTTTATATCGCCCACCCCTATGTAAATCTGTGCATGATTTAGAGATGAACGGACATGAGTTGACAGTCAGCAGTGATAATGAATCATGCATCACCAAATCTTTCCAGACCACGAGCTTCCAAAACAAGCAGGCACAGATTTCATTCCTTACACAAAACAATGTGAAAAAAAGCCAAAACACACACAGTGAGTCGAGTTTTGGGGCCAAAGAAGTCGAGACAAGAGCCTGACATCATTCCCCGGTGCAGAGATTGTTTAGTCTGGTGTGCTGGTGGCACTTAGCATATAGATAGACTGACCGGGAGCAAGCCACGCAGCAGTACGAGGAGCCCGAGGCACGGAGGAATCCAACAATCCCACCTCCTGTTTCCAGACCCCCATTACCATGCCAGTAACACCACGCTGATTCTATTCACATGACGGGCACTAAGCTGCTTCCACCACGACAGACAGCACTTGATTCGAGCTGTGTCACCGAAGCGAGGTGTGTACGCCATACTGAAGCGCTCCTGCAGGATTTGGACCCTCTCTTCTTTATTCTTATGGTAATTTACAAAGAAAATCATCCACACTGAGGGGTATGTGTGTGTTTGTGTGCAGCTTGATTGTTCTTCCACCTGCACATACATATACAGTGCCATCACTCCAGTAATCAGCCTCCACGCGGGCCTGATTGAATAATAAATCACCCATCAATGCATCATTACATTCAGTTAAATTAAACGCCTCAAAATATTTACCCATGCAAAACAATCCAAAGAGATTAACTATCACTTTAAATTGTCACTCTGCACGAAGCACAATCAAGGGTGAGGGGGAGAGTGATGGAAGCTGGAGAGGCGGTGGAGGAGGGTTGAGTGCCTTCGCCTTATTTTCATGCAGAATCACAAACATCATATGCATTTGGATGCTGCAGAGGAGTTTGTTTGGCAGGGGAGGGGAAGTGAGGAACGCTACAAAACATCACTCCCTGGTGGATTTGGTTTGTAAGCCTCTTTCACAGTAGAAAGGGCTTGGAAGGCGAGTGGGATGTTTACTAATGACAATAGCATCGTTTGCAGAAAGAAATCAAAAGAAGATTCTTAAAACCTCTGTGGCTCCGTGCACAGTCTGGTGAACATATTAACATAATGAGGTGAGGTAGCCGTGAGACTCGAGAGTTTGACATGCTGATGGGGGATTTTCTCATCTTTGGAGAAGTTGGTTGTAAAATCTAGGGCTTGCTTTTCTTAGAAATATATTTTGACAGTGACAGAGTTGTTTTTGGAAAATAAAAGAGTCTTGTGTGTTTCTGGTGATGCTATAACCTTGCGCAGCAGCTGGATCTGCCTGATTCAGTGTCTGTAATCAGGCAAATCCAACTTACGAAGCTCTTATCTACAACTATTGTGCTCAGCCCAAAGCAGGACGTCCCATCAGATTAGCATAGATGCTAACAGCTTCAGTACCAGTTTTATCACATTTTGACAGCATTTTTTCATTGAATGAAAAACAAATAACCCTACAAACTTCTCTATAGTAAGGATCATTTTGCTCCACTTTGACTTGTTCAGATGAGAGTTTACTTCACAAAGTGGTTCTGTAAGGCAGTAGCTCCCGCCTACTATTTTATCTTATTGGCCCCTAATAAATGTTGATTGACGGAGCGATCGTCCAATAACTTGCAGGATATGCCTCTGAAAGATTCTGCTCTCCCCAAACACTTTCTGTGGCTCTTTCCCAGATGGACCAGTAAAATATTTCTGGTGTGTCAGGTTAGTGATGTTATACTCGAAAGGGAGTGAGTTGAATCTCTTCATGTTAATATTCTATCATTTCTCATTCACTTATTCATGTTTTACTTTGTATTATATTAAAATATTTCTAAATTTGCCATATTAAATTGTGTTTAACCCTCCTGTTGCCCTATTCTGATGGCGTGAAGTACTGAATATGTTTTGGGCGTAACACTGATCAAACCAATCAGTCAAAGTGTCAGCACTCATTTTCAAGTGGCTAGCACTTTGCTGTTTACATTGTGGGTTTAATCCCTACACACCAGATGGACTGTTTCGCATATCCATGGGATATATTCCACATTGTTTTTCTTCATGGGCTCCCTGAAACAGCTTGTTTCCCAGCCCTCTGAGTATAGATCTGACTTACTACTGTGACATCCTACCATTGTTTTGTCATCAGTTTGAGCCCGTAGGCTCGAGGAAGCAAGTCCAGTGCAGAGCATGGACCATAGAATGAAAGCAGAGTTGATGACAACATGGTGCCACACATCGCCAAGTTGATCTTTTATCACAGAGTTGGCTTGTCACCTAATTAGAGCAACTCTTTGGGAACAGCTGAATGGATTAGCGTGTATTTCTTGACCTGATGCACACAAGAGGGTAAATGCTACATTTTATTTCATTATTACAGTACATGTAAGGGTGCATAAATTCACACTGTAAGAGAGAAGGATGGCTTTTGGTAGCTGGAGGGGAAAGTTGTGCATATACACTGCCTGGCCAAAAAAAAAGTTGCCACCAAAAAAAAGGGTCACACACTCTAATATTTCATTGGACCGCCTTTAGCTTTGATTACAGCACGTATTTGCTGTGGCATTGTTTCAATAAGCTTCTGCAATGTCACAAGATTTGTCACAGATCATAGCACTGCCCCCACAGGCTTGTACAGTAGGCACTAGGCATGATGGGTGCATCACTTCACCTGCCTCTCTTCTTGCCATGATGCTCCCATCACTCTGGAACAGGGTAAATCTGGACTCATCAGACCACATGACCTTCTTCCAGTCCTCCAGAGTCCAATCTTTATACTCCCTGGCAAACTGAAGCCTTTTATTCCAGTTAGCCTTACTGATTAGTGGTTTTCTTAAGGCTACATAGCTGTTCAGTCCCAATCCCTTGAGTTCCCTTCACATTGTGCGTGTGGAAATGCTCTTACTTTCACTATTAAACATACCCCTGAGTTCTACTGTTGTTGTTTCTTTGATTTGGACAAACGTTTAAGTGATCACCGATCACGATCATGCAGGATTTTTTCCAACCACATTTCTTCCTCGAAGACAATGGTTCCCCACTATCCTTCCAGTTTTCAATAATGCGTTGGACAGTTCTTAACCCAAGTTTAGTAGTTTCTGCAATCTCCTTAAATCTCTGCTTGATGCATGCCAATGATTTGACCCTTCTTTAACAGACTAACGTCTTTTCCACGACCACAGGATGTGTCTGTCAACATGCTTGTTTAAGAAATGAGAAGCTACTCATTGAATCAGCAGGAGTTAAATAACTTGTTGCCAGCTGAAAGATAATCACCCATGCAGTAATTATCCAATAGTAGGCTTTTACCTATGTGCTTAGTTAAATCCAGGTGATGACTTTTTTTTTTTTTTTGGCTAGGCAGTTCATCTTTACTCCAGTTTAGGAAATGAAGGGGAGCGATGAATCAATAGGATAAATTGAGAGGAGATGTGTGGGTGGTTTTGGATCAGGGGGCGGAGGACTGCAGGTCAGATCTATTAAGGAGAGGCCAGCAGAGATTATTGCTGTCTCATTGTTCTGCAGTGTGGATGGGAAATCTTCCTGCCATAGTTAGAAAGCACTACCCTCAAAGTAAGGACTCTTCAAGGGGTGGATCATGGTGTATCTCAAAAGGTTTAAGTTCTTTAGGAAAGTTTCTTCTGTTAAAAACACCTATAGATGCAAACTTCCTTCAGAAGTCAATTCAGACATTATTCAGCGCATAAGTCAGAAAAAGAAGCAGAAAAACTCAGACTTAATAAGAAGTATGGATAAAAGAGAGTTACATATATAAGCATCAGCAGGAGGCCAGATTTAGAGCTTACTGTTCAAAGCGCAGGTGTCGAATGTCTCCCTGATTAATTCTGACGATGCAGTCGTTCTCCTGGAAGAGACGTTCCTGCTCGGCTTTGCCCCCGCGCTCCAGACGCTTCACAAGCAAGCCCTGAGTCCTGGAAATGATCAAAATCATGTTATAGGTGAAACATAATATATATAGAAACATACAGAGGCAATTAGACCTGCAGACACATATACACATAATGAACAGCCTAGAGAGAGATTATTGTCTCCTGCATCATTAAATCTGGAGAGGCAATGAGAGGCTGAGATGTAAAGATGGAAGGTATAGAGGAGAGGAAGAAGTGTTACAGAATTCATATGCTGAAAAAAAAAAGAATTTCTGCAGGTGGATGTTGGTATGTGGAGAATGTGCCAACCCAGAAATGTGGCACAGACTGACCCGGTCCTTTGTTCTCTGCCAGCATTTGAAAACTAGAAATCATGCAGCATGTTCAGAATCTGCCCTCCTCGTGGAGTCACAATGAACATCTTAATGACAATGCCCATCACGTCCCTGACCTCTACCCCTTGTGTACGCCCGACATCCTGCCCATGGTCGACAAAACTTCTTTGGCTTTGCCAGGAGGAGGGAGTACCTCTGACGGTCTGAGCTTAAATTATTTAAAATGTATGCAAGTTAGATGCATTGTTGGGTGTTTAGTAGCACTAAGCTAATATCAAGCAACAGAGCTGGTCCTGACAATGTGACGCACTAGGCAAGATTTTATATAGCGCCCCCTCCATCGCCGATTTACGTACATTTACAAAAGAAATAGAATGGCATAGTTTCTACCATTGTCTTTAATTAATAAAACAACATGTCAATTTACTTATTTGATATTATCATTTGTAGTAATATTAATTGGGTGTCACTTTACATTTAAATCAATGTGAGCTTTTCCATTGTAAGAGTAAATAATAATAACCAGTTTTATTGAAGGTGAATTCTTTCCAGATTTTGTGGCACCCCCTGGAGGGCACAGCGCCCGTAGCATTTGTCTATATTGCCTGATGGGCCAGCCAGCCCTGTCAAGCAATGCAGACAGCAGGTCTGTACTCATTCACTGGTCACTAAGGTAGAGACAGCTTGCTAGTACAGTTGTACAAAACAGGCAGATTCAGGAAAAAGGAACTGAACAGGTGAGTTTGCAGCAATTTTTTTTTTTTTTTTAAATTTTATAAACTGACACATTCTTTGTCAGAAATGTTTGTCTTTTTTTTTTGTACCAAATGTTCAAATATTTGACTCTACACAGTTGTTAAATCAAACATTGCCATTGTAAACTCTTTGCAATCCTGGGTTGAAAATCTAGATCTGTAGAAAGCTTCAATGTTGTTGATAGTATTCAATAAAAATTTCATGGTATTGTATTGTTTTGAAAATATGTCACTGTAAAATTTATTCAAAAATCTGTTTTTTGACAACCTTGCTTGTTTGGACCCTCTTTAGAGCTGCCCCCGCAGCTCCAGGGCATTTTATTTATTCATTTATGTATTTTGGCTATTTTCAGTCTGCCTGGATTTTTGTTGTAATTACTTAAAAAGAATCTTTAATTTTTCAAGCAGCATTAAGATAAAGACATTATTTTCTTCAGGAAAACCTGGGCTGTCAGAATAGTGAGATCGTTGCATTAGTTTTATGACCATTGAGATATAACAATAATTAAAATGAAATTTAAATTTGACAGAACATTGTACAAATCACACACAGATTAATGATAAACAAGCCTCCTCGTCTAAATATGGGTTTGTCAAGCCTAAGCTATTAGCAGAACAAATTAACATATGCAAAGAAAGTTGCTGCAAAAAAGATTGTATATTTACATTAACTTCTCTAGACATTTTTTTTTAGTCCATTTAGTCTTTTATGCTGATTTTGGAATTTTGTCTCAGATGTTATAAAGGGCCAAATAACGTAACCTACACTCACTTTTTAATTCTCCTGGGTATCAAGAGATACCCATCCTCTCTCTCATTGGTCTTCGGCTGCCTCTGATTGGATATTATCATCAAGAAACAAAAAAATGACATTGGCGAATATAACTGGTCAGTAGACTGACAGGATTGTTTTGAGACATATGATAACATCACTGCCAAGTTTTCAAATTTGAAAGAGATAAAAACATCACAAATCATAGATTCATCATTCAAAACTGTAAGATGTCCAAATTAAGAAAACAAAGTGACAGTTGACGCTTGAGGACAGCGGTGATCTCATGGAGTTGAAAGAGTTAAGCTGATTGTAATGTCGTGCACATTTGACTTCTGCACTGTCACTAAAAGTTAACTTCCCAAACTTTAAGCTCAGGTATAAACCTGTATCCCCCCTGCAGGCAGGTAAAGCACAGCATCACTAACTAAATGTTAAGCCTGTGTCCATCCCTCTGTCCTTCCCTCTGTCAGTCTGCAGGTCTCACAGAATGACAGAGCAGGTCGTCCAAGGTAATCCAGACCAGCAGCTAAGAGATCATCTCACGGCTTCAGAGGAAACGCTGCAGTTTCCTTTACCAGGCTTAAGACGAGAGCCTGCGGCACTGTAATAAATACCCCGGCAGTTCTACGCCACCGCCATCGCTGCATTCATCAGGCAAAAAAAGGAGCCTTTACCTTCACCCCCCCCCCATTCTCCTCCTCGCTCCCTCCTCTAAATAAAAACATCAGTGAGCTCCTTTGGGGCTTTAGTTAGGCCCTGAGGATAACCACATGCAAAGATGTACAATCGCACAGCAGAACTTCAAACTCCTCCTGTCTCCGAGGCGCCGGATGCCTGAGGTGGCAGGTAGACTGACGGGAGCAGACGCTCTGTGTCCTTGCATAAACTGACAAAAAGTTTAAGGGCTTACTTTTGGGAGATTAAAAGTAATGATGAAATATTTACAAAAGGAAACGCAAGCAACGGTTAGTTTTCCAATACAGAGTGAATCACAGCCAATCTACACTTGACCAGTGGCGATGGCAAACACTGCATGCTCCCATCATGTCCGTTTATTTCCCCATCGCCTCTCTGGACACATAAACAACATCCCATTTAGACCACGACCCTGTTCGCTGCAGACGTCAAGGGCAGATTTATCCAAACAAGGCCTCTCTCAGAACATTGCCCTAATTGTCTGCACAATGTGGACGTCCATGCTCACAACACAGACTCATTTTGGCTCCTCAACAGGGGCGAAGTTCAGCATTAAGTTGGAGGAAAGACCACAAAAGGCCCCTACGTCCGCCCGTCCATCTCTGCGTCTGCGCCGGCATCGCCAGGTCAGCTTAAGCGTGGCAAGATGAGAGTAATTGCAGCCGGTGTGAGAGTGGACATGATTGTGTTTTATCTCCATAAGTGTTGGCAGCTTGAAAACAAAGTGCTCCACGCAGGGATTACAGCGCGGACGCACTCTAATGACTCCTGATCTGGCGGCGGAGGAGAGACAGTACATAAAGGAGTTTGGGTTGATCCCTGATCAGTATTCAAAGCAGCAGCATGGAGGATTGGGGATAAAGCAGCATCTTTTAGAGATTTGAGGATGATGCTGAATCCATAAAAGTGCTCTTTTTCTGAGGGCTCTAATGCAACGCCACCCTCTCAGTTTCTCCTCGTCTCTCTAATGGGTTGTTTTTGCAGATTTTGATCCTTTGCTCTGGGAAATCCAAAATGATCTGAGTGCTGTTTTCATGAGCTGTCAGTGAGTTTATGTGTTGTCAGATCAATGAGTTTGTACTTGGAAGATTATTCAGAGAAAACATTCAGCTTTCTAAGGCCGGCTTTTCAAATCTTAACTTCTTACTAAAATATGGGGGACCAAAGACATGAGGGAAGTTTGATCCTTCATCTATGAACCGTACTGCTTATCCAGTTAGGCACCATCAGCTGGATTCAAGTCCTCCCAGCCTGCTATTGGGTGAGAGGTTTTGCACACTCTCAACTGCTAGCCATTAACTTGTATGGTTTACACATAGATACAAACATACAGTTACTCTAACATCCACTCATCTGACAGTTATAATTAGTATCAACCAAACCAGCGTGTTTTTGACTTGCTGTATAAAACCAGTAACTTGACATGTAGCGAAATTAATCGAAAAATAATTGAAACCCACATTTAGACCCACTAATCAAAGTAATTTTACTCATGTTGATTATTTTGATTATTTTCCCTGTGTAGGTCATGTGACCGCGCCCCCTCCATACAGTCTGCATTTACTTTCGCCAAAAGCAAAGGACGCACTGCCAACATGGAGGAGACAAGCAGCAATCTATCAGAGGACCTGTAGCCAAGAAAAATGCTGTCTCTGTTGTTTGGGCACATTTTGGATTCTGTGCAGAGGACTTTGAGCAGAAAGTAGTTAAGTGTAAAGGAAGACCATTTCGACGACTGTCGGTAACACCACCAATTTGTTCCAGCATAGCATGAAATGATTTTTCATTAATCGTAATCGAGGTAAGAGCTTCAATTAATCGTGATACTAAGATTAGGTAATATTTCCCAGCCCTACTGACATGCCAGATAGATAGTCCAATGTAAACTATACAGCATAGATTTCACTACTCCACCAGGTAAAAGCTCATAGAAATGGTTAGGGATCGCTAAACCTTTCAAAAATACATCCGATAAGTGAATGTAGCGTTCTATCACTCATATTTATGATCTGCCAATCACTACACATGATGTAGTATGCAGGCTCTACTGTCAGGTGTAAAATAAAAAACATGAGCCAACTCACAGCCAAACACTCACCAAAACATGTCCGAAGTGGAATGAAAGTATCACGTCTAATGATATGCCTCCTATTTTCACTATTCTTACAAGAGGCTTTGTGCTGGAGACTCAACAAGTTTGCAATACACCCCTTTATTGCTATACCTATAAGATGTAAACCTTGAGCCTACCACCTGTATGAATTTTAGTTTGAATAGTTATGTGTATGTGAGCCAAATGTTTATGTTAATGTTCTGTCAAAAATACTACAAATCTAATCAACATATAAAATAAAAAAAGAAAAGCCTTCAGTGTTTGCAGCTGTTTTTCCTTTGATGAAGAACTGTCGTCCAGAACTGACAAAACAGCTACTTAAGCTGTTAGAATCTACGCTAATCTCTGCATTACCAGGCGCTATGAGCATTGCAGTGCTCACACTCATAGCTGCCTCCTCTTCCTCTCTTGTGGGGCGTTGATTGGACAGTGCTTCTGTGGACCCAGCTCAATCATTACCTCCATGTTATTAGGCAACAGTGCCGACCCCTCCTTACCATCAGCCCGATCTTTATATCATATTCATCCAAACACACAGCAGATGATCCGACCACAAGACACCAGTCATTCACAGAAACAGTTTCAAAGATCTCACAGGAAATTAAACGATCAAAAATGACTTCATAAATACAAATCAAGGACATTAAATGTCATCAGCTGCCAGTCCTAGAGTGCTTTCTGCTTTACAGTCAGATAAATACTTTAAAATCCAGGTGAGATATCAGTGCTGCCATACCTCCAAAAGATGGTCTTTTTATTTCCACTAAGAAGGTGATGTTTCTGCCTGTGTTTGTTTGTTTGTTAGTAAGAGTATGCAAAAACCACTGGACAGATTTTTCTCAAACTTCCAAGAGATGTTGGTAATGGCCCAACCTAAAAATGATTAGATTTTTGTGGGGATTCAGGTAACTGCCATTAATTGTTTCACTCAATAACTGTCAAACTGATAATGACATAAACATGATTCCAAGTGCTTGGGGCAGGTTTTCAGGTTCAAGGATTCATATTATGATGGTTTATCATGGAACTATTGCTTATAGGTGTAAAAGCACAATGTGAGCTACCTTGGTGGAGGCTTGTGCTCTCCGAGTGCTGTCAAGTTTTTACTTTTTATCTCACAAACAGTTACAGTTGGGCTAATGTTTAAATTCCATTGTTGTGAGTGGTAAAAGTTCTCAATATTCTGTTGACAATCCCCAGACTTATAAAGGGAACTTCAAAATTCTTTGATATTTTTAATTACAGATTGGAGAGGCTCTAAGTCTAGAAGAAGCAGTCACAAACATTTTTATTCCACAAGATAAAATATTATTTGGAAATTGATTTGGTCCCAGTAGGCAAGGTGCCATGTGTCGAAAATTGAAGCCAGTACAGAGGTGGAAAAAAAAGCTGTGACAAACCCTAATCGAGCCCCACTCCCTGGATCTCTGCAGAGGTCAAATCAGGCTAAAAAATCAGGCTAACAATCATCTGGTGTGTGGCCAGTATTAGTCCCACTTTTCTTCAAATCCTCATCAATCTCTGATGTTTAACTTCACTGAATCTTGTGTCTTGGCAGCCGTGCTGAGAGACGACTTCAACGAGGCCACCTGTTCTCATCTAATCAAATAATAATCCAATCAGGATCCATTTATGAGCGGCAATTATGTCCACAGTTTGTTTACAATCGAAACTGGTCATGGAATGAGAAGTTCATTAAGCCAAGAATGCATCTGTGAGGGTGTGTGCGTGCAGATGTGGGGAACATTTATGTGTGCTGGAGACTCTGCACCGCTCAGGAATGTTTAGGAAATAAAAAGAGACAGGCAGAGTCTGTGAGGGAACACTCTGCTCAAGGTGAGTCCGTAGTTTTCACAAAGTGCTCGAGTGGAGCTCCAGTATGTGCTGCAGTGACACACTCCCCGCCCTCCCCTCCTGCAGCCGTCTCCCCCTCCTGCCTCGATCGGACTTGACGTCAGTACAGTGAAGCCGGGTTCTGGCAGCCGGGGCCGGAGCGCCTGCAGTTTCTTGTTTGCTGTCTAGTTTTGCTGGCTGTCTGACCCCCATGGCCCCGGTCTAGACACTAATGACAGCCCGCTGAGCCTAATGCCTCCTGTCCTAGCGGCAAAGCAAACAGGAAAGAGCTGGGCCGAGCCATTAGCATCAGCCCACTGACCAGACGCTAAGTCTTATCATGTCTCAAGTTAATTGAAGGCTCTGATAGCTATTAGTGCCAACCTTAGCTGATGGAGTAGAAATGCTCTGGCCAAGCAGCATTACTGCTGCATCCAGGAAGATACAGTCTGATTAAGCAGGAAAACAAAGGAGCTTAAAGGGCCAGCCAGACATTTTTTACAGTATGCTAACTTTGAGGATCAATAACTTATAAGAGCAAAAGGTTTTGAGTTGATCCAGAAGTCTGAATCATCGAGCAGCTGCTGGGAATGCCAGAGAGGCTGCAACTACTACAAAACTTGATTTGTCTAATACTGCCTCACAATGTGTATGACAGAACATTTTGATTAAACTTTTGGTCCAGAAACAGCTACAAAGTTATGTTAACAAAGTAATACATTAAGCCCAACATAATAAAAGAAAAATACAGGTACACTGTTAAGTTCCTGAGTATTAATCAGTGACTTTGGAGTTTAAAATAATTAATGCAGTTTTTGTGGGGCAGACACTCCTGCATTCTGGCAGTCCTGTCCCAAAACCTGCAATGCTGCAAACATGCAGGTTTAAACTCTGATGGCAGAACTGACAGGTCCATCACAAATGTTACAAACTGAGCACTGAAATAAAGTCAAGTAATGTATTTGGTACTGTAAATTAAAACAATGCTCAGAAAACTGTCCACTGGGTGAATTATGATACTATGCAGCAGCTTTTCCTGATAGGCATTATAGTTTCCATATAGATTTCATGAATTAAACTTTACATTATGATAACTCCAGCATCAAGGTAACCCTGAAACAATCTTTTAGCCTTTAAATAGTTTAACAGAAACTTTTTTTTACCTGTACTAGAATGTTACTGCTTTTATTTTTAGACCACTATCCTTACATAAAACAGTTTGTAGTGCTTTATTTTGAAAAAAAAAAAATCATCTATAGTAACATTAAGTACTGAAATGAGAGATAAATATCAATCTCTCTATCATGATAACAGAAATTCAAGTGGCCCTGATCCACCTTTATTGCCACTCTATCTGAGATGCTCTGTTGAAGCTCATGTGTCTTTTAGGCTCTTTCTGGCCCAGTCTGCTCTGATTGGTTGATTGGTCTACCATGATGTAGTTATTGGGTTAGTTCAGTGCTGTTCAGCACAATGTTTTCAACAACTTTGCACCTATTTTACGATCTATTCTCTGTCCTGGGCTTGCCAGTCAAAGCCAATGGGCTTAAACTGCTGATGGAAGAATGGTAGGACATCACACTGGTAGGTCATTTTGGGGGGAATCCACTGTCTCAAGCAGCTACTGGCATTGCACAGCAAGGGCTAAAAATTTAAATTATCCAAAAAAAAAAATACAAAGCATGGCAGAAGCTGCACTGTTGCTTGTCTTCACCAAAAACAAATAGAATAGCATTTACATAATGTAAAAGTAAAGTGTAGAGATGGTATGACACATACAAAGCTGTTATGTTGTTCCTATTTTTACTGATCAATATCCAACCTGTGTGCTACTTTTAAACTTTTTGCAAGATCAAAAGGACAAAGGTTTAGTGTAACTAGGTAAAAGAATGCAATATGCAACCTGCTGAGCTTGTCAGATGTCCCTGAATAAAACCCATATGCATGAATATAGAGTGGTGCAGGAATAAGCCCAAAAACATGGAAGTGTTAGCCTTTAGCACTTCCTGGTTCCGAAGCCTGAAAGTAAATGGCATTTAGAATAATGGTTTTGAATAAATGCCTGACATAAGATTCTTGATGAATATAAGATTTGAATGTTTAATCTGGAATAATACAATGCATCTGGTAATGCCTGCTTTTGAATCTTAAAGCATTGTTGTAATTTTAAAGGGACAGTTAAGAATAAACTGCTCATAAGAGCTAAAGAAATGGCCGGGGATCCTGACACAGGTATTTCTGCTCATTTATTAATGAACAGTAACTTATATACTATAGCCAGATTCATGAGAACCAATTGAATCAGGTCACTGGATGAAGAGGAAATTCTCAAATAAGAGGTCAAAGAAGATGTTATGCACTAGGGGAAATATTGGAGTTTCTTCTAATGGGAACCAACATGCTGTAGTTCCATGGTAGCTTCATAAAAGCTTTTAACTATTGCCAATTTGTTTTTGTTTTTTTGTTACCTCCGCCAAGGATGGAGGTTTATGTTTTCACCAGGGTCTGTTTGTTTGTTTGTTTGTTTGTCTGTTAGCAAGATAACGTAAAAACTACAGGATGGATTAACATGAAAATGTTTCCAGAGGTGTGGTTTGGTCCAAGGAAGAACCCAATACATGTTGGTGCTGATCCGCATATTTGTCAAAATTTTATGAAAATCCCATAACTTTACATTGGGCCGTATTATTAAAAAATCATATCTCTGACAACACTTGATGGATTCGATTCAAAATTTACAGGATAATATATGTAATATAACTCTATCATCACAGTCAATTTCATCTGGATCCCATCCAGATTGACGTCATAAAACACACTGAAGTTTAACAGAAAATCCCATTAATTTCTCCTCGGCTGCTGTGAGGGTTTTGTCCCCTTTACGTCATTATGGGAATTGCTGTTTTTTTTGGAAACTGACCTCATAGTTTTTCAAGCCTATGTCACCACATTTCCCAGCTTCCTTTGCAATGCCAGCGGCGGAGTTCTCCACAAGGACAGACATGAGCGGAGACTTCGCCGTCCAATCAGAGCGTGTGGTGATCCAGAATTGTATCTTTTAAAGGGGCCACTGCCACAACTGGGCTGCTTGGCAGAGGTCTGCGCTCTCTGAGTGCTTTTCTAGTTTGTTTTGTTTCTGTAAGCTACAGAGCTTATTTTCAGCAATGTAAAAAAAAATCCCATAGGTTTTTAGTAGGCATGCAGTCAAGGGAACCAGAGTGATGCTAACCTCCTCATTAGCCTACAAAAATGGTAACAGCATAGTCTGATTTGGGTATATCGGTAATTCCACTTTGATTCAAACACTGTGAGCAAAGCATCATAAAATAAACACTGACAGCATTGAACTGGATCAGGTTTGTTTTGGGCAGTGCTAAGGTGAAAAACTGCATATCTGTGCACGAGCCATCCATCCAGGCCTTTTAGAAGTAAAGCAGTATAGCACCAGGCTATTACTTTCCTCTACATTTCTGGGATTTAGAGAGTTTTCAGATAGAGCTCATGCTAAAACACAATACATTTCCCCCTCAGTATACTGCGTTTTTCCAATAAACCTTAGGATTTGAGCTTTATCTCTTGGTGTCACTCATCACGAGTCATCACTTTCTCTCTCTGACTCAGGATAACTCAAAGTGTCAGAGCATGTGTGGAAGTCAATCACACAGGGTCAGAGCTAAATATAGTTTCTGACACTTCCTTATAAACAGCAATGAGATTAGTGTCCTAAAGAAATGACACGCAGCGATCCTCAATGACAGCCATCCTCCCTGCCTCCGAAAGTCATCCCATTTCATCTCCTCGCTCCGTCTTCTCACCTCGCTCCCCCGGCCTCCTTCCCTCTCCCCTGCGCTGAGCACTCACATTCACCTTGGTGCCGTGCCAGCAGTGGCTTGGCGTGCAGCAGGAGTCAGTGTTATACATAAGCTTTTACTTTGATTACATCTGGCCACTTCCTCTGTCCTTTACTTTTTGCAGGAATAACTATAAACCATGATGCTTTCCTGTTCTTGTCCCCTGTCATCAACGCTCCTCAGTGCTTGAAAAAGAAAGAAGGAAGTTTAAATCACCTTCACGGAAGAGCAGACACTTTGTCATTAAAGTTAAAATAAAAGAAAAGCATCAAACAAAACTTGTAAAAACTGCAGGCAAGTGCAGAAAGAACTTCTTTCAAATGTTCTCCTCCCCATTGGGGGCTTCAGAGCAGGGGTATATGAAGGTTTAGATGAGGTGTTTCAGCAGTAAGACCACAAAAATACGAGAAAGATATCAAAAAGACTGAAAGTCGTCAAAAAAGACAGCCTACAGTTACATGTTTAAAGCAAGAGAATAACAAAGAACAGAAAGCAGAAGTTAGAAAGTGAAGAGGAGAAAAAGTAAAAGTGAAATGATGAGTTAGAAAAAAATGAAAGTCGTATCCAGAGGGCTGCAAACCGATGGATGCAGGAGACGTGTTGGACAGTAAAGCTAACTAGCTGTTGTTGTGCAGTCAGCTGCATTGAATCCAACAACAGCCAGAGCTGGAGGCACTTTTACAGTTTAACTCACACTTCTGCCAACTGCAGTGCAGCATACCGGGTTAGACAGAGTGACTGAGCTCTGATCTGGTCTTGGTAAATGAAAGTAAACAATCGCCCAGCTAACGTAACCTCACAGTGCAGCTGGATCCACCTGATTTATTGTCTATACTCAGGCAGATCCTGGCCAGCATTCTTTGAAGTAGGAAGAGGTGGGAGATTAGCATAGATGCTAACAGCTTTAGTAGCAGTTTTACCAGATCTACACAACATTTCTTTATTAAATGAACTGAAAGTATTTCCCAATAGAAAGGACATTTTTGCTCCACATCCGACATGTTTTGGCAAGTTTGAGTAGCTCATGTTCAGTACTTTACACTGCGGCAGTAGTTCCTGATTGGCCTCTTGTGAATTGAACTGATGAAACATTTGTCTAATCACTGCTAGATACGCTATTGACAGGTTTTGATTTGATTTGATAAGTTTATTTCAAGCATATTACAAAAGGCTAAATAAAAGTACAGGCAGAAAAAAAAGAAATTCAGCTCTTGGATAAATGTTACATGTCTGAAAAGGATTGAGAAGAGGTCAAAACTTATTTAATCCCACTCCCTCTCCATTAATTAATAACCAATTATTTAGCTTTCCATTCTATATGGATCTATATAAATATAAACATGTGATTAGTTTTAAAATCTTATTTAATCTATTTCTGTAAAGGTTCTGCCCATTCCTACACACTTTATATGAGCCGTTGCTCCAACAGACTGATTTAACGTGCTGAAAAATAGTAAAAATCAAATGTATGCACATGGTCTATGGTATGATGGAAAGATAACTACCAGTCATTCACTTGGATTTTCTTATTTTAATTAATATTTACTTGTAAATTGTGCAGTATATGGATGGGCAACTGGCAGTCAAAGGGCCAAATGTGGGCCCCTCTCTTACTCAGTGTAGCATGTTTTTAGATAAAAGTTCAACCTTGTTTGGCCTCATGTTCATTCCTTGTTTTAGCCATATCACAAGACTGAATTTGAGGAATTTTTCTCAAACTTTATAGAAATGTCCACACTGATCGAAGCAACTTTTAAGGTGGATTTTACACATGTAGCTCGGTTGCTTTTTTCTTATTTAGTTGAAAGAAATGCAACTAGTTTGCATATTTCTTTGGGAGCGTTTCATGTCCATTCGGCAATATTTGAAGTGACCAGATTGCACAAAAAAGCAACCTGGGCTTGCGTCATTACGTCACATCAGCGCTGCTATGACTATGAATTGCTCTTTGCATTACGGGATGGATGCTAGCAAACAAAACTGCTCACAAAAGGAGTTCATTTTTTGCTTGTAAATTATATTTCTCTGTATTTCTTTGATGGATTTTCTTTTTTTTTTTCTGAAATTTTTGCTATGATCTTCATACATTTTGGAGGCACAAAGTCATTGTGATCTATAGTCATGTCACACAAATGCATTTCACCATCAAATATGATTTTTTTTTCTGTTAATACACCACAGAAACACATCAGCTGTCTTCTTGACCCATCACTGAACATTTTTGTCTGGCAGTCTATACCTCATGGAGGCGTACAACCATCAGGCAGTAATCCCAGTTTCTTTTTCTTACCTGATATCCTGCGAACTGAAAGGCACTACGTGGATCCCCAGGGGCCCTCCTTCATTGGACACCTCGACCGGCTTGAGCATGCCTCTGCAGGGGCGATGATGGATGAGGCCGAAGGAGAAAGACGGGGGGAGACATGCATGAATAACAAATAATAAGAATGACAAGTACATGTAGAAAAGCAGGATGTAAAAGACGATGGAATCAAACATGACGAGACGTTGATGGGATGGAGGGGATGGGGGTTGCTGCAGCTTTATGTCGAACGTTATACGAAATCATCCATTACAAAGTCAGACTAGTGGACCTCGGGGTCGATTAGGGACCCAAATAGAGACTCCAATTAAGTGATTAAGATCAGATTGTTGTGCTAAAAGAGAACAAATTAATTGAAAAGCGTGTGAGGATGGGAGGAGAAAAGGAGGAGAAGGTTAATCTGTGTGGAGAGACGTGAAGACAAATGAACACATGAAGCTGTTGATGCAAATTTGTGATGGCGTTGATAGAAGAGGGCGTGGTCACATGTTTTTATGTGGTTATATAGCTGTGTTTAGACGCAGTGGTGGCAGTGCAATCAATAAAAGGTCAGTTCACCTAAAACAAAAAAAACAACCGTCCTCTATCAGCAGTCATTCAGATAATTTGCATTTCCTGCATATTTATAAATACATATAGAAATATACATATATGTATATTATATTTTAATATATGGGGTGGGCAACTAGTGGCCCTCCTAGTCCCTCAGGTCTAGTCAATAAAGGAAGACAACATGACAAAATATAACAAAAAAAACATTACAGATAGCAGTATTTCCAAGAAAATAGAGCTCTAATTGACAGCAATTGTTTTAGCAAAGCTACTGTTTTGTGCTTTACTAAATAGATTTGTTGAAAAAAATCTAAATTTGTTTGTACATACTGACCATGCAAAACTTTACGACTCATGACCTTGTCACTGCTTCACCATCGATTCCTCACTTTAGACATATACTGACCACAGCAGACCAAGATCACCCTACAAGAGCTGCAGTCGTCCAGCCATCACACTTAGGCCCTCGGTCAGACTCACTGGAAACTTCACGCTTGCCCATTTTTCTGGCTTCTAACATCAACTTTGAATGTTCACTTGCTGCCTAATATTCCTCCCAGGTGCCATTATGAAGAGATGATCAGTGACATTCACTTCACCTGTCAGGGGAAATGTATCTATAGAGGAACTTTGATAACCAAGAGGGCCAAATTGTTGGAATTTGACTGTTGACACTCCATTTTTAGAGTATTTACTGGTTTATTAGAGTATATTTAACTAACAAATTCAGATTTATTTCAACAGATCCATTTAGTAAAGCACAAAAGAGAGTTTTGCCAAAACAATGGCAGCTAATTACAGCTCTGTTTTTCTTAGAAGACTGCTATCTGTTTTCATGGCAGATTTTGACATGTTGAGGGCAACACAGAGTGTTAGTATTTTTCAGAGCAGACTCAAGACCTACCTGTTTAATCTCGCTTTTGAATAATTTCCTCTATATTTTTACATTTTAACACGTTTTATTGAAGAATTATCATTCTTATCAAACAGTCTTATATTATTTATCTTATTCTTTTTTTTGTTTATTATGATTACTTAATTTCTGTTTCATTTCTTCACTATTATCTTCAGTGTTTTCTCATTTTGAACTCATAATGGCGTTTCAACAGTGCCTTGCTTACACACACAGTTTTGTTAAATCAAGGTCTTTGATACATGTGTATATATTATACATACACATATATTATTTTTTTGCTCTTATTATGTAATAATTTGTATAATTTGTATTGCACCTACTCTCTCCTATTTGTATTTGTATTTATTATGTTATTGTTTATTATTATGTATATATTACGTCTTAAATTTCTTTTAGATTGAATAACATGAGGGAGTAGGAGTAGGATATATATATATATATATATATATATATATATATATATATATATATATATATATATATATATATATGTATATATATGTGTGTGTGTATATATATATATATATATATACATATATATATATATATACTAGAGAAAAACTCACAGCTATACCTTGTGCTCATGCATTTCTCCATCTGTGTTCTGGATGTAGATGTTAATATATTTGACTCTGCAGAATGTGTGGGCTAATAAAATACCCATCAATAATCAAAACAAATATCAGAACAACTTACACTGCTGACTGATGATTAAAAAACACCATCAGTATCACATGAATGCCACTTTTAGAGCATCTTCCTTCATATTTAGGAGGTGTATCGGTTTAATTAGTTATCGTATAAACTGGCAACTTCAAGCCAACAGGGTTCCTAAACGTGATTGTGATTGTTAAGCAGCTAATAAAAACAGGGTGAGTCCTCATTAATGTCTCTTTAATATGGTTTAGAAACAAGCCCATGACTCCCTCTGGTCCTGGGTGATGGTGAGAATAACAATGCACATGTGATTGTTTCTTGCACATCCAAGACATACAGAAAGTTGGATTAAGTCATTTAGGTGAACTGATCTTTTAATTATTTTGGTTTATTCAGATTTTATTGGAGAAGAAAAGTCTCCTTTGGATGGAGGGTCTTATTTAAAAGAGTGTCCAGGCCGAGATGGGCAGCCAAACATAACCTGGAGCATGTTAGTGTGGAGTTTTTCAGGGAATACTCACTCCAAGTTTATGACGGGTGAATGCTCCAACGAGGAATCGGCCCTCCCCACAGGCTCAATCCGCTCGATCCTTCTCTCGTGTCTCCGACGCTCCTCTTCTTCCTGCTCTTCCTACAAATAAAAACAAGAAAAAGTCAGAACAATTAATCAAATGACTCCTGCAGATGTCTTTACTTCTGTTTGGCTCCTCCTCAACAATTCTAGTTGTAATAGAATTACATTCAGGAACAAGTAAAGGACTTGTTTGGAATGAAAGGAGACTTTTAGTGAAGCAGAGATGCAGCTGCAGAAACATCTCTCCCTACTTAAAAAACTTCCGTGGATTGATTGACCAGTCCTTCTCTATCAATCATGTCAGATTTTTTTGTGCGCTCCTTTCTTGTGGAGCAAAGTGGTTACGGCTGCTGTCATTTGTTTCTCTTACTCTCTTCATTTCATATACTCGTCCTCCTTCAGGCCCATTAGGCAGCGAGGCCGGGAGGCGGGAGCTCTTACAGGCCGGCCAGACGTCTGAGGACTTAACTAGGCTGTGAGAGGAGACAGAGCTGCTTCATGCTCGCCTTAATGGGGGATGAAATCTTTATCAGAGCTCTCTTTATGGGGATGCTACAGATAGAGCCAGGCACTTATATGCGGCGATGACAGGCTGCAAGTAGGCGGGAGACATATTTAATAACACCAGGTTCAATTTCAGCTGATCAGCCACTACTGGCGGTAGGGCTGGGAGATAAATCCAGTTTTTAAGATGTTAGATTGAAAAAAGAGAGAGGTTAACAAAATATGATTAGTGTCCATGCCATTATTTTCATTGAAATAATGTTATTGTTTAGCTCCTTCATGTCTGCTGTGACTCCACTGAGGATCAGTGGAGCCTGCAGAAATCAGCCACAGGTGTATCCAGGTGACCTAATCAGGGGGCTATTGCTGCATTCCAGAAAAGTGGGAGGTCGGAGTTTTTCAATCCTTTTACATGTTCTCTTTGTGCCTTTGTAAGGGTTGTCACCTTATACTTGGTATTTGAATATCCGTTCGAGAATGGGAATAAAAGTCTGTAAAACGTCTGACCATTTATACCAACGGAGGGCGCTCTCTCATACACTGCCCTCTTGACCTCAGTAAACAAAAGCTGTGTTCGAAACCGTTCATTCACTCCCTATTCCCTACATAGTGTTAATGAAATAGTGAACTACATAGGGAATGACCGAATGAGATTTCGGACACCATACTGAAATTTTCTTAACATCATGGCGTCAGTAGATGAGCTGGATATTCCTGTGACGCAAGTGGATGCGCCAAGCATCACGTAAACAAACCAGGCACTCAGGAGGATAACAATGGTTGTATTGATGTCAGTAAATTGTTTAAATGTAACACGGCTCAAACTGCATACACCTGAAACATTTGGTTAAAATATTGGACTTTTCAACTATTATTCCAAATGATGCCAACGTGTTTGTGCGATGTATACACTTGATTCAGCCTCTTGCTTCTCACTGTAACACTGATTAAAAAGTGCAGAGCATGTTAACAACCTCATTATATGACAATATGAAAATATTGTCCTCATTGGTGCAGTTTAGGCAGCATGATGAAGTCATCTGCAGTTTTTGATGGATGAAAAATGTGTTGTACTGGGTATCTAGGATCTTTTTTTGACATGTTAATACGGTGTTACTATTTTGACTTTTACTAATATCATGGTCAAAATATGAGAGTACTTTGCACAATTTATTCAAGAGACAGGTGCGTAGGTGAAAAAAGTCAGTATAAATGTGAATATAGACTCCTGCACACTGTTGAACTGCAAGAAATGTATAAATTTGCCGCCAGAGCTTGCAGCAGCGAGAAGCAAACTGGATTTATACCTTACAAACTCTGACTCTTAAAGGTCTTAATGATGATCTTTCTCTGAATATTTTTCTGTTACTTATAATGGAACAAGCCTCCCCCTCTTTTCTTTACTAACAATGTGGGATATAAATGAATTGTCCACATTTATTCTTAGGCTCACTTTTACAGACCAAATTACCTATTTAATACGTCTATTTGTATGTATTGAAGTCATCAGGATAATTGCACATTAGTCTGACGTATTTTGAAGTCCTGCTGCAATTTCAATGATGAAATGATCAACGGACTGTGTCAATTTAGAGATTATAATGTGTCTCCACATTGTTACTTGTCATATCGATCTTTAATGTCGCTTAAATTGTAGAATTTAAACTGATAATTTCTTTTGCAGTCTCATTTTTAGGCTGTAAATAGACTTTCATCATTAACTCTCAGTCAGAAAGCTGATGTTTGTTGTCTGTTCATTTGTTGATGTAGATATGACGTCATGACGATGATTGGCCACAAGTAGGATCTCCTGACGTCTTTAACGAACTGTTTGCCTGATGGTCTGAGACCAAAACGTTGCAAATAATAAATTCCCTGCAAGTTAGACGGACAGTGTGCAGGAGTCTATCTTCACATTAATATCATGGTCAACAGCAGAATTACAGGTGTATGTGTGATATCAGTAAGCTAAAGCCTTTGAATTTTGGTCCATAGTTAGATACAAGAAGAACTGAGGGGCCTCATCAACAGGTCCAGTCTGCAGAAGCACCTTCAGAATCTGCTTTCCCTCCTGCTGGTGGGTGCTAATCCTTGTGTGTGTTCCTGAGTGTGTATGTGTGAGCTTGTCAGCACCCAGACAGCGCGTTGTCTCCTCGGGAGGGTCTGCTGAAGCGCTTTGTTACCCGCTGCTATTTCCCCGCTCTCACCCCTCACCTCCCTCTTTCTCTCCCTTTTACTAAAATGTCAAGCCCATCCAAATAGGTCCTGAGCCTTTCTGCTTTCTTTATGGAAATGGATTCAACCCTTTTCAGAGGCCAGGATATCTGTGGGAGCACACCGGCACGGTAAAGATAGACTCTGTCCCTTTTTTATTTATTAGAGTTGGGGGGTAAGGTAGGACGGGGGCCCTTTAGAGACCTCATCTCACCCCACCTGTCTGCCCCCACCCCATCCCCCATGCCTCTGGTATAAAACGAGTCAGTCAGCCAGTCAGCCCAGCCTTTAATTACGTGTCAGCAGAGGGCCCAGGTGCCTTGTGGGGCTTTTACTCCACAAAACCTTTTATGAAACTCTCCCCAGAGGATTTGCTTGATTTTTTTCATGCACATTTATGATTTGCCACCTTTTGAAATTCGTAAATAAAGACTGGAGGGCATGGAGCAGAGAGGGTAGATAAAATTTAACAAGAATGAATGAATATAACACCGTATTAGGATCCAGCATCAAAGGCCCCACTGGGATCTGGCTTCCTCGTGGGCAGACCCCTGATGGGTGGGGTGGGCTCACATATCTCTGAGGGCACACTCACTTCGGGCTTGGTTGCCCTGTGCCGCGCTCCCCCCCCAAACAGCTATCTGCTGGCCTGCACTCACATTTCTCAAATATATACCAATAAGTTATGCTGTTGTAGTTGCAAGTGTTGTAAGCTCTGAGGGCCGGTTACACAACAACAGAAACAGCCAAAAGCTGAGGGTTTTTGTTGCGTTTGCACCTTTCTGTTTCCATAAAATGTTGCTCAGTGCCTAGATCAGCAAACTTTTGAAACCGGGGTCCAGAGTGAAAAGTTTTGAATGCTTTTTGTTGTTGTCTCTGTGTAATCAGGAATCACTGTTGTCAGGGAAAATGGGGACGCACAGTGCATGTGCAGTACTCTTTCAGATAAGGGTTGCGCACGCACCTAGGAACAACAAAAACAGCTATGGCTGATTACTGAGCAGCATGTGTGCTGCTATCTGCATTAGGTTTGTCATTGCTCCTTCAACAAAATGTGGATTTGCTGCGTCAATACTCTGACCAACGGAGACGCATTAGTTACATTCGCCAGGGACACTACAAAAGTTGCGTTTTCAGTTGTTCTTGCAAACGAGTGTGAACGCACAGCATTATCACACCATCTCCATGTGAACACAGAGCGCTTTTGAAAACACAAAGGAAAAACCTTTCCATTTCTGGTGACAACACTGTCGTGTAAACGGGCCCTTAGTCATTTGGCAAGCTCTTAGTCACAAAGTTGAACTTAACCTTCAACCTCTGCCTCTGGACTCCTCAGGCAGAGTTTGGGATGCTCCAGTGGCTCATTGTAGTTGAAGAGTTTTCCTGCCAGCAAGGCCAAATCCTGGACAAAACTAGGTAAAGACAGAACTCTTTTAGACTGATGTATTCTGATTTTTTAGCCGAGTCCTTCAGCAGAACATTGTTACTTCTTCACGGAGTGCTGAGTCATTATTCAAGGGGTCAGAGTCTCCTTGCTACCAGGGCAGCAGCAGCAGCCATCTCCCTTTATATTTACTGTCAGTCCACTTGCTGTCCGTCCTCATGTCAGTGACAAAGACAGGCACAGAGCGACGGCAGAGGAAAGACACCGGTGAAGTTCATATCTGTCTCTCTGCCCTTCTACTCTCCTTCTCCTCTGGTGTGCCTTTGTCTCTTCATCATCCTGAATCTCCCCTTTTGCCCTCTCTTAAAACATCCATTTCTTCTTCCCCTGGAGTGCTTTTAGCACCACGCTGATCCCTTGGTAATCAGTGTAGAGAGGGAAGTAACATGGCTCTCACGTCTCCATGGCAGTCATGCCTAACTCTGTCTCTTTCTGCATCCCATCCTCACCTGCTTCTGTGTCTTTAGGGAAGGGCTCAGGACATGGAGGTTTTTCAAGTAAATGGGGAAAAAGTCAACAGACTTGAGCTGTAATATCAAATTTTCATCCATGATACATGTAAATGTTGCCAATAATATCGACACAGTAAAGCTTCATGTTTGTTCATTGGTTTGTTTTTTCAACTTTTAATGACTGTAAAACAAAGATTGCCAAGCAAGACTTATATTTTTAATGCCATGAAATCAAACAGGTCTGAAAACAAGCTGATATTTACTACAATCATGTCTACCATTTTTTCTGATACCGTAGTAAACATTTGTTTCCTTTCAACTTTAACACACTTTCATAAATATTGCAAACTATATTTGTGCATCTGTATATCTGTATATCTAACACATTCCTCTTTTTCTCTAGTTGATGAAAAAATATGACTAACAGTCACTTAGCCAATTTACTTTTTGTTAATACCAATTATCAAAATAATTAATCATTTTGATATTAAAATGACAGAAAACTTGAAAACTTGTGGGCGGCAAGGTGGCACAGCAGGTAGTGCATGTTCTCCCCGTGCACAGGTTCCACCCATCGGATATATTTCTATAGTCCATTGTGGCAACATCCCATAGGAAGTGACTGGAAGGGACAGAACCTTTAAAGAAAAACTAGCGGGTGAATGAATGAAAGTTTTTTTCTGTAAAATTCATTACGGGACAGCCAGGGGACTTGAGGACATTTCTTGCTTTCAGAACAACTTACCGTATTTTCCGGACTATAAGTCGCACTTTTTTTCATAGTTTGGATGGTCCTGTGACTTATAGTCAGGTGTGACTTATATATCAAAATATACATCATTTAACACGTTTTAAATGTTTAATTCATACCAGTGAGTAAACATTATCGTCTACAGCCTCGAGAAGGCACTCTAGGCTAGGCTAGACTTAAACAAAATGCCCCCAAAATGAAAATCCTATTCTAACAAACTGCAGGCAGTAAAATATGCAGTGGTAATCACGCATAAAGTTTGGAGTGAGTGAGACACTCGTGAGGGACTGTTGAAAAGCAGAGTTTACTCTTACTCCAATGAAGGAAATGAAGAAAGCTAATCACGAGCTGAAAGCAAGATGGCCAGAGCTGGAGGAACGAGTCTACAGATGTGTGCTTTAACAATGTGCTGCTGGGAGAGACTTGTTACAGGCCCATTTATGCTCAACATTAAAGACGGATCTGGATACGGACGGAGCCTCCTGTCCGTGCTCTGCGTTCATTTCGTCCGTATTTCTGCAGGTTTCCATAAAGCTTACGGATACAGATCAAACGGAGTAGTACCACTGGAAACCGTGGGGGCAGTGTTGCTGTTACTACCCATTACCAATTAAGAATTAAATATCAGTTGGTTGGTAGCGAAGGAGAAGTGGAGGTCTGTGCGAGACAAATTTGTTCGAGCCCCCCCTGGTGGATGAATTGATTAACAGCAATGCCAACGGAAAGGACACAGTGGGCCTTCTTGGTGTTCCTGCTTCATACTAGGAAACCACCTCTCTATCAGAGCACTAAATAAATGCAACTTACAGTCTGATGCGACTTAAATATCTTTTTTCTGTTCATGATGCATTTTTTGACTGATGCGACTTATACTCAGGAGAGACTTCTAGTCCGGAAAATACGGTAACCACATTCATAACCCTTGCCTCTCAGCCCTCAAAAGGATGCTGAAAACAATGACCAGGAAGAATCACTTCAGCTTAAAGTTGTGCAAGATGGATCTGCCTGATTACAGTGATGGAATCTGGAAGATCCAGCTGCATTACAAAGTTAATCTAACAGATATCAGTAATGTTTGAGTCATAATGGGATCATATAATTCTGGTACTGTGACAACTTTCCTTCCGACTTTTTAAGAGGGAAAAAAAATCAAGATATATTGTGTTTCTTGATTGAGCTTAACAAACAGTAAGATATATATAGCACAGTGTATTCCTTTATCCATATTGCCAAGACCTTCTTTGCAGTAAAATCTCTGATCTGTGGCCAAAAATCCAACAACCCTTTTGACAATAAACAGAGGAAGAAAAGGTTATAGGCTTGGCCATGAGACAGCAGCAGCATTAGGTTATTGAGCCTTTATATAAAGAAGGAAAGATGGAGAATAACAGGAGTGAGGAGAGAGCTGCAAAGTGCAGAGTCTTGTTACCTTCAAATGGATAGACATGTTAAAACAGTCAAAGTAGCACAGAGAGAGAAAAAAGTGAGGAGGGGCACGGCTAAAGGTAGCAGCTGTTCTGAAGGGAATACTCCGCACACACACACACACTCATAATGAGCCACTCTGCTGCAGGGTTAGGGCAAAGGGTGTGTGTCGAGGAGCTGTCATCCTCCATCAACCGCTGTCCTAAAGGAGACCTACTGTAAGCACGAGTGTGAGAGCTCCAGTGTGTCCGTGTCATGCCATTAGCCACGGGCGAGTACAACATGTAGCTGTTCAGGGGAAAGGGGGTAAGGGGTTGGGGACTCCCTCCTGAGACCCTCCCCGCGTCAAGGGCTTAACAAGGACGGGCTCAAAGGTCAAAGCGGATGGTGTGTTTCTGGCCACCACCCCTCCTTCAGGGCAGAGAGCAGGCCTCGCTGTCAGACGATGTCACACGTTCATGTACAACGGGCCGCCTGTGCCTCGCCGAACAATAAAAAGACCAGAGAGAGACAGGAAGTAGAAATGTCTTAAGTTGAACAATGTGCAGTGCTTGTGTGAAATAATAAAGGAAACAAGCAATTGAGGCAGAGCATTAAGCAAAATGGCTGTTAAAATATTGACAAAGTCTGCCCTCCCTCCTGATCTGACAGGCTGAAAATATGAAACATTAATGGAGAAAGGTGACACACGCCTCTTATGGAAACATAAAACCAGCCAAAGGTAACAAACGACAGCCGCATGTGAAAACAATCCTGTTTTTAGCCAATATGGAAAAAAAAGAAAACAGACGGAGGCTTTCCCACTCTTTAGTGAAAGGTTAAAGAACCATAATTGCGCCCTCATTACCTCCGGTAATGCAATTTGACTAAACACTGTACAACAGAGAAGACTGAACCGGACTCCACAGAACTCCTGTAATGCACAAAAGCACTGACATGCAAGGACAAGCTGCTGGTAATAACTCCTAATAGTCCAATTAAAGTCTTGTTGACCTCGCAATGCAATTATCAATACTGCTTTTTCTTTAACATAGTCAGACTCATGCTGGTTTAAATCAGTAGATTAAGGTTTATAGCATTCGACACTGGAGAGACGAAAGGACTGCAAGGTTTTTGTGCTCCCTGAACTTTAGCAGATGAGTCAAAAATATATTATGTTATTCACAAAAAAGAGCAGAGAGAGAGATTCACCTTTGTCTGCACAGTTTGTTGACAGTGAGCTGTTTGTACATATTTAATCAGAACCAGAATCAGAAATACTTTATTAATACTAAAGGGGAAATAAGTTGCTTTACCTGCATTACACATGGAAGTAAGAAGCCAGGATATAAAACAATAAAATAAAATTAAAGTAAAATGCAAATGTTGTAGAAAATAACAACTGCTTTCTATACAAAAATATTCCCTATTCCACTAGGACCAGTCACATGCAGCTCCAGTCAAAGAAAATCTGCAGTGAGTAGATGTAGACCGTTTTGTAATATTCATGATGTCATATGCAAACTTAATTGTGATCAGGACAACAACTACAACTCTGTATGACTTTAAACCCGTAAAGACTGTTGTATCATATTTGATACATGCTTTTATGATACCTCTATCAAATCAATATGATCAACAATTTCCAAAAAAAAATCAGAATGCAATCAGATTAATGATAAAAATGTCCTTAAGTGGATTATCAGTTGCCATTAACATTTCATAGATCAAATGAGATATAAAAAATATACATGCTAATTTTTATGGTAATTTTGATCATTTTGGATTTCAGTAAAAAATGAAATAAACATTTCAGCCAAAAAATTTGAATTTTCTTGCTAAAATTTGTGTTTTCAGGCTTTAAAGGGTTAAATTAATAAGTAAGTTAAATATTTCACTATTACTGTAGTATAATTACTATTATGAATATTAACTGGGGTAGAAACACTCAGCTCAATGCCTACCAAGTGGTGAAGGGCATATTTATTTTTATAGCCCAACGCAGAAGTTTAACCTTGCAGTGTAGCTGGATGCACCTGAGTCAATGTCTGTAATCAGATCCATCTGCCGAGCTCCAACTTACAACGACTGTGTTCAGCTCAAAGCAGGGAAGAGGTGGGAGCTGTGAGCGAGATGACAGCAGGAAGTGACTGCTCATAGAGCTGTTAGCATAGATGCTAACAGCTTCAGTAGCAGTTATAACAGATCTGGACTGCATGTCTTTATTAAATCAAAAACAAACAACAAAACTGAGAGCATTTCTCAACAAGAGGGTATTTTTGCCCAACTTCCATTCGAGAGTTTGTTCACGAAGTGGCTCACTTTTTCTACTTTACACCGTGGCAGTAGTGCCTACTACAACACCTGATTGGTCAGTAATTTATTTGTTCGACAGAGTGATTGCCCAGTCATCTTCCAGATATGCTTTTGAAAGGTTCTGCCCATTCCCAAGCACTTTCTATGGGCTGTTGCCCAGAGGGACAAGTGAAGTATAGCAAACACAATCCCAGGTCTCTGTAGAAAATTGGACTTTTGATATCTTTATTTTCCAAACCACTGCTGACAGAGATTGAGAAAATGTTAATCATGTAGTTTATCTGGAGAAAAGGGCTGATATTTTTCATTTTACATTTTACAATCTTCTCAATACTGACGGAGAATAGAGGGAGAAGTATTTCACAATCACCCCTCAGTGATGCTGCATTTTCATTGAAGTGCAGAATCAGTGGAAGTCTCAAAAATCCTGCTGCCTGCTTTAATATGACTTGCATCTATCAATATTCTCTCAGTTCTGGTGTAACCAGTGATCCAGTCCAACAAAAAGAACACAGATATGGGTCCTCTATTGAGGTCATATTATTAGGGACATTATCTTCTTTCATACTATTGTGAATAAGTGAAAAATCTAATTATAAAGACTCCACTTCATAATAGCACAGCTGCCCTACCAGCTGCTGTTGGACAGTGCAGTGCAGTCTGAAGGATGATCTGGACATGGCTGATACAGCACACCCCCCCACATGGATTCTTCTTCATGCTACAAAAGACCCCTTGTACCCCAAACCCACCGCCTCAGAGAAAAGCACCACCAGGGCCACATTATGCACCAAAATGGCCTCTTTCAAAAAAGATTGGACATAACTGTTGCTCCACCCACTTCTTCTTCTTCCACCATCCTTAACCCCTCATTCTCCATCAGCCCACTGGAATCCAACACCATTAAACTACCCATATAGTATGTCCCACTGCCTCTTATTTACATTGATGTTGGGGATAAGGGAGCATTATAATGGGCTGGGCTGGGAGGTAAACCAGTTAGTGGAACATGAAAGGGTCATAATGGCCATCTTCATCAGACCCACTCGTGCACTAATTGGTTCTTAATGGGTGTCAGCAGGGAGGCAAAAGCCAGTTTCAGTAGACTTTCTTATCTTCTTTACATTGTTATGATCTTAATGTTCATGTAGATGTAAGCTAATGGTGTTTTTAGTGGTCAACAGTGAGTGTTTGTGTTAAAGATACAATATATAGAATACATTTCTGCACTGAAATGTCTAAATCAGGGGGTTTGGAGCACCCCAGGACTGTTTTTGGTGCCCTCCTGCATGGGTTTTAAACCAGCAGGCTGTGGACCAATACCAATGTTTTTTGTTTTCTTTCTTTTTGAAAAGCCTTAAATAAATTAGACCGGCAGTTTAGTCATCATGCCATGTTTGATTTAGACTTGACTTTAAACAATCTAATTAACAACCTCTCTGATGACCTTTGAAGGATCTGCAGGCACCATGTCAATAAATGCTAAACGAAGACACACAGCAGAGGACCAGGGCTGAACAACATTGAGAAATAAATGATATTATAACCATGCCTCCCCTGCTTCATATATTGCTTTTTTTAGGGCACTTTTTAGATAAAGGCTGTATTTATATGCATTTCTGAAAATGTTCAGAGTTAATTCTCCATGAGCAGCCCCATGTTTTGTTTAAAAGGTCACAGACTGGCTCTGCTGGGAGTCTGAGGTCATCGCAGTAACAACAGTTCTTGAGGACGAAAAATGTCCAAGCAATGCGTCCTTCTTTAGATGTTTACTAAGCACACATGCATTAAAAATTTCTACTATAAACGATGGCCAAATAAAGAAAAAAAATCACCTGAAGGTCCTTATCTAACATGGTCACTCGTTGAACCATAACACTGCTGTATTTACAGGGAGCGTCTGAACTGTAGATTAAACATTTTACATGCAGGAAGCACAAAATCTCTGCATCCACTTTGGTCAGCTCTCAGTGATACAATGAAATAAAAGTACATGGTCACAATAACAACATAATCCTGATGCAGCAATTCTGCGATAATCGATATATAGCAAAAAAACATAATGTAACAAAAAAAAAATTGATTTTCTCTGTCCCTTCAATGTTGTAAAAGCTGAAGTGTATCCAAGCTCTGGATTAATAAGTGGCTGGGGCATCCTTCAGTGTACTTTGCTTCACATTGATATCCGACATTTTCAATCCGTAAACTTTCTCTTCTTCGGCTGGTACTTTCTGCTCAAATTTCACTCATTCAAGTGTGGAGCACCCCCTTGAGGAGCCATCAAGTAGTGTCTACAGGAGATAAACCAACAGGGACATAGAGCACGTTTCAAACGCCATGATTTATTAACCAAAATATAGATATCTGGCGCCAGCACATCGATTATCATATCACAGAGGGACGACGACGATAATTGCCAAATATGATTTTTTGTCCCACCTCTACTAACGATGGTGCTACTGGATGGACTTTAAGTTCATAGATAGTCCAGGAGAAGAGACAACTGGAAGTTTTTGGTTTCATCAATTTATTAAATGGCAGAACGATGTGCTTTGAGTCATGTGACAAACATATGGATAATGCTGTTGCAATGTCAGAACAATATTTTGTTCAGTCCTTCTGAGGACAAACTCAGTTTGAAGTCACCATCAACACAGTCACTGATTGAACTGATACACCAATCTTGATTCCATGTTGGTAGACAAGCTTTTGGCACCTCTGATCCGGTGTTACTGTGAGCTGTATTTACAATGAACTTCACTTTTGTTTGTGGATTTTACATTCTGTTTGTTGGAGTGAAGTGAATTATTCAGACAAGATGCAGCACCAAACCCATTATTTTGAATCCCATTTCAGAGACTCATTTCATTTTTTGGCACTGTGTGCGCCCCCCGTTGGACCAGGAAGTACAAATCTGGAGGAAAATCAAAGCCGTGTGACCCCAGTGTCTGCCGTCTCTTATTTTGTACGTGAGAGAGAGAGAGTGAAGAGAGAGGGAGGCTCTGATACCGCCGTCCTGTGTTTGTGTGCCAAGGGAAGGAGCCGAGGCAGCGGCCGTCCTCTGATGAGGACATGTGTTGTCTTTCATATTTCACACCCCGCACCCAAGGGCTCCAGCCTCATTCAAAGGAGAGTCCTCACATTCCACATTAGATGAGCTATGCCTTTTGATAATGAGGAGTGGGAGGCAGATATGTCTTGTTGTGCTGGGTTAGGATGACGGGGAGTCACGAATGGCACCAGGAACCTGTTCTGAGCACGGGCCGCTGCCAAGTTTTTAAGAAGCAGAGGGATTTATTCTGACACATGCCGTCTGATAGCAGGCAGTCCTTTTCTTCCTCTCCTTAAAAGAATGAGACAAATAACTTTCATGAAGTTTGACTGAAGATTGAAGACTGAAGTTGGATGGTCCTATGTTGTGTTGTCACTGTGTTTTCTTGTCATCCCAATTATTTACAAAATTTCAGTACATGAGTCTTAATCATACTGTAAATTACTAGAGGCTACAATCCTTATATATCTGAGTCGACTAACTCAAAAGTAACAATCTGCCCAGCCAGGAGGCCCTTTGAAGCATTTCTTAAGTCATTTAACTCACACTTAAAGCTCCTGTGCATTCTTCTGGTTGCAATTTTCCAAATAAAGTTGCTCCAAATTTAGTAAGAGGTTTGATCCAGAAACACATGAGGCCATGGGTTGGAAACTGGATAAACTCCCAGTGCAGTTGGATCCACCTAATTCACCGTCTATAATCAAACAGATCCATCTTGCAAAGTTCCAAGTCAAAACTACTGCACTGCCCAAGCAGAGTCCTTAAAAGCAGGAAAAGGCTGCTCATACAGAGATTAGCATAGATGCTAACAGCTTCAATAGCAGCTTTATCATATCAAGACCACATTTCTTTATTAAATGAAATACACATAACAACACTGAAAGCATTTTTCAAGAGTTAATATGTTTTGGCGAGTTTATTCTATGAAGTGGCTCACCTTTTGTACTTTGTGCTGCATCAGTAGCACCTGCCTAGAACAACATCTGATATGCCTGTAATAAATGAGAATGACAAGCAATCATCCAATCACCTGCCAGGTATGCTTTCGAAAGGCTCTGCCCATCCCGAACACTTTCTATAAGCTGGTTCACAGAGTGACCAGCGAGATACTCAGTATAGTAAATATTGAACGGTCTATCTGATGTGGCAACCCAGGAGCCACACGTGGCCTCCTTCTCCTTCAGTCTGACCCATCAACTGATTTCAAATTTAAAGGGTGAGGACCTGGTAGGGCTGAACGACTTTAGGAAAAGATCTAATTGCAATTTTTCTGGCAGATGTTGTGATTTCAATTCGATTCAACATTTTCTTCAAATCAAGCTTCAGTACAATATTCACTATGCTTAGAGTACAGACAACAGTAAGGAAATCAGTGCTCCAAAGCACATAACACATTATTCATCATCTAATACTGATGATGAATAATCTGTTTTCATTATTTAAGGGATACTCCAACTTCTACTCCTAAGCAGAGGCTTTGTGTTGTTGAACTTCTTCCCAGCACTTCTGCAGTAGAGATGTGATGTTCGCAAACAAGTCGACTCTTTTGAACGGCTCTTTTAAGTGAACAATGAGAACTGATTCGCGGTTAAGACTAAACTGTTCATTTGCGAGCCATTCTTAAATGCATATTACCTGCAAATTTTTAAAATAGTATGTGTAAAATAGTTGATACAACAGCTCCTCGTTCAGTCAGGACTGCTGCAAAAAAATGCAGCTTTGGCCATCACATGATTGCGTTGTCTGAAATTGCTGTGTTGTCTTCCTGGGACACCCACTTCATGGTCTGTCTTTGATTCTCCAGTCTGACAGAACTTGGTCCTAAGTTTGGAAATGTCACCCACTGCGTACACCAGTTTTAAGTTGCGGGGGATTTGGAGCCTCTTTTTGGGGGGTGCTACCCACTTGTTTAGCTGTGTTGCTCTTTCCACAAATGCACAATCTTTACAAGTTGTTGAACACTGTTGGAAAGATGACTAATATAGGTATTATTATAGGTAAAAAATCAACTGAAATTAAGTTTCTAAACTTTTTTGAGGGCTCTTAAATATTAAGCTTGGGCTGCAGCTTCAAACAGGGTTAAAGCTATGACACTCTTATTGCTCTCGATCATAGGCTGTTGTCATTGAAGCTCATGGTCCAGGTTCACTTCCATCCTGTTGCATCTTTTCTACATGTCATGTCCCACTCTGTATCTTCCCACTTTCCTACCAGAACAAAGGCTATCCCCTTCTGTGGTTTGTATTCTGTCCCCAATTGACCAAATTTAATGAAACTCCTACATTTCCCAAACTTATTTTAATCAACAAAGTTGTCTGGCCTTTAAATCTGAGTTTCTTTGTTCGGTTTTTAAAAAGACATGTCATTTGGCTTATTAAAGTTCAGCTCTGTCATGGTTTTACTTGAAGCAAATTACAGGGACAGACAGGTTCCTGATGCTGTTAGGCAAATTAGATCAGAGACGTGAGGCTGTATTTGTCCACATCAGGACGGAGCGAGGGGATGCGGCGGGGAGGGCGGCAGAAGACGGACAGCGCCGTTTATGGCTGACATTTTGGAAAACAAAGGCCCGTCTCTGTCTTAACTCCAATCATATCCTCCCTTTGTCTCTCTGTCTCTTCTTTTGTCTCCGCCTCAGTCAGGGAGAGACCTGGTGTGTGTGGAATACATCATCTGCCAGCGCCTGTTTCATATCAGGCCTGGACTGATCTATCAATGACACAGCTCCCTTCGCCTTTGCCCACTGTATCGTTAAATTGCACTTTAATTAAATTAGGCCTGCTAATTATGAGGGCTTAAATCAATCACCAGGTCAATAACAAAGGCTCAAAGCGCACGGCGAGGCCCGAGACTTTTTCCAAACCTCATCAATAACGGCCACAACCCGAGCAGACCGCTCCCGTACGCGAGAGCCGGAGGTTCAAACGGAGGAGGAGTTACTGCCAATTGAGTTATCGTCATCGCTTTTGTCTGCAGCGCGTCTTCCTCCTGTTCGCCCCGTGAATATTGTTTGAATGTCTAAGCAGCAGAGTGCTTCAAAGAGTCAGAATGTGCATGGCATTTAGCACAGAGGCAGCACTTCAAACGGCTGTTTAAAGCAGATTTAAGGTTTCTGCTGCATAATAGTTCAAAGAGATATTATGACTTTTCAGACACCTGGCTTAGGTGGAAAGAGACGCCTCTGAGCGGATAATCCTGCCGGTTTGAGCGTGCAGCCCCACTGAGCGGACGGTCCCAGCTGAATCCCGGGTCTTTACCCGTGCATTAAAAAGAGCTCTGCGGTGCTTTTCACAGATTAATCATCATTTTGGGCTTATTGAGTGGGAGGACAGTCTGCTTTCCACTGCTCACAACGTTTAATCCATCTTTCAAACTGTGAAGGTCACTGAGCCAATGTTACCCCTGTTGAAATAATTGAGGGGGTTTGAATTTCAATGAGGGCACCCGCCGTTTGAATCTGGATTGTAATTAAATACACTTTCTTTTTTTTATTGTTATTAGCATTTTTTCTAGCAGCTCCTGCAGTTAAGCAAGTGGAAACCACACAGACATATCGAGTGGAGAGGTGGCTGCAGATAAAGCGCCAAAATTTGTGACGGTGGATGATAATGAAAAGCATTCAGGGAGGAGCACGAGGAGAGCAGCTGTGTACACTATGGCCGGGCGGTACGGACCAAAATTATACTGAACAACGATATGTTTTTTTTAAGTTGATAAGTCATACACAATATACATGTAGGCACCTACATACAGGCAAAAATATTCAAAAACAAAATATATAAAAAAAAAAAAAAAATATTCCAGTAAAATTCAGGGGACTTGAATCCTGTTAACTGGCAAAAAAAAAAAAAAAAAAAAAAGTTAAAAAGACAATATAAGTAAATATAAAAAATAAAAATAAAACGAAATGAGTTAATTAGAAAAAAAATCTAAAAAGAAGATCAAAAGATGAGTAAAATAAATTACAAAAAAGTAATTAGATTAAATAGAAAATTTAAAATAAAATAAATAAAAAGCTAAATTAATAACAATAAAATTTGATTGAATGATAAAAATATAAAAATAAAATAAGTTAAATAAATTACAATTAAAAAAATGAATAAAAATAAACAATATAAAATTACATAAGTTAAATAAATAACAATAGAACTAGTCAACTGGATATAAAAAAATAAAAATTAAAAAAAATAATAAAACTATAAAAAAAAAAATGAAATCTTAACAATCACTTTTATGCATTTTTTCAAAACAAAAAATACCGGAAATATCAACACACTGTCAGGTTAAACAAAATATCCATCCAAGCTATATCCAAATGGTTGATTAGCCTGTCACATGGCAGCAACTCAGTGCCTTTGGACATGTAGAAATAGTCAAGTTGACCTGCTGAGGTCCAATTGGACCATCAGAATGGAGGTAAAAGGTGAACTCTGGCCCCCATCATGTCTGCAATAGAAGATTGTAAAAATGCTCTCTGGTCTGATTAATCTGGGACATTTGGACAATATGGACAAGAATCTCAGAGGGATGTTTACAGCACCTTGTTGGATCCATGCCTTGAAGATTTAAGGCTGCTCTGAAGCCAAAAGGGGTCTAAGTAGGTACTAGCAAGGTGTACCTAATAAATAGGCAGGTGAGTAAATATCCAAACATGTCAGAACAGCTCAGCCGTATGTACAGGAGTCTTTTTCATTTTCTCTGGGATTATTCAAACATGTGGTGACCTCGGACCCTGAACACACTGAACACGGAGAGGAGAGTATTGAAAAAGAGGAGACGAGGGTGAATGATGTTGAACTATGAATAATTAAGTTGGAGCTAAAGCTTTGCACACACTGCAGAGTTATTACCATCCACTCCACATATGAGCCATTGTTTGCTGCCTTGTTTGAGCAGGTGGGTGTGCGGTGGTCGGGGGCTCATCGTATAGCACCATGGGAGCAGCAGGAAGGGGAAAAGGCTGGGGGGGGCACTTTCCATTTCATTTTAATTGGAGGCTGAAGTTCTTGGATAAAAGGGGGACAGAAAGCCATTTAGAGGAGCCCCCACTCTCAGGCAGGGCTAAATGAAGAGGGGAGTTTGGAGATGAGGGGCCTGCAGAGGGCCAATCATGAAGAGAGGTCCCAGAAGACCCCGGTGCAGCCGTGGTAATCTAGTGGACTCAGGGAGGTGGGGGGTGGGGGTGTTAATGGAGAAAGAAGGAGAGGGAAGTTCAAGGACAGATTAGGATGTTGGGGTGCACTTTTGGAGTTTAATATGCTTGTAATGACTTTATTATCAAAACTTTTTTGTGTGTGCATATTTGAAGAGTCTGTCTGCAACAAGCACGAGATTAGCTCGACATCAGTCAGTCAGAGGGTTGAGCACGGAGAACAGAAGATAAATTTCTTTGGTAAATACTCAGGATTAGAATCACTGACAAGATAAGAGTTAAAAAGGAAAAAAACATCACTGAAATAACAGGGATCAGAGCAAGGATGCAGATTTGCTGCACGTAAACATCTTTTCCATGCAATCATAGGATGTTCATCAACAGGTTTTATTAAAAAATGTCATAAACAGCAGCTCTGTCAGTAGGATTTTGTTTTAAATTATTCATATATCACCTTATATATGGATATTTAAGGCTGTCAAACTTTTGTTTTTACTCAGAGATGTTTGCTTAATTTCAACAGTTACTGATTGCATGTTTAATAAATTTAAACTATGGATCAGTTTTAATGCTTACATCATGAGGAATCAGACTAAAAAAAATTTTAAAAAATGATGATGATGCTGATTTTTTAATTTATTACAAAAAGGGTGCTGCAGTGCATTGTTAATTTTGTTGACTACTTATTTTTGTCATAGTTTTCGTCAACAACCTTTTTCCCCTGACGAAAACTAGACAGTAACTAATAAAAACAAGTGTACATGGACAAAAACTATAACTAAATTAACTGACATTTTCATCAACAGATAAAAGCTAGACAAAAATGTTTGACAGAGACTTAATCCAATCAGACCTAATTTGCTCATGTAGAAAGTAGAGACAAGTTAGGAATTAATCAATCACAGTTGCTTCGGTTGTGTGGAAAGGTTGGATGAGTTAAGAAGGACATCCAATCACAGCTGCCTTAGCTTGGTGGTGTTGGGATAAGTTGTGGAGCGATCCAATCAGAGCTCCTCTCTTTATGAATTGATATATTCATGTAGAGCAGGTTCACTGTTTGTTGTCAGTTCTGGTATTGTAACTGAGATGCTCTGCCAGGTAGCCTAAATAAAGGTGACTGCATTTCACACAAAAGTTCAATTTGTTTCTGTTCATTTATACATTCAGACTTTACTAACATTCAGTAAAGGGTTATTAGATGTTTCATTTTATCCAAGTGTAAAACATGACTTCAGAAATTCAAGGAAACATAAAAAACACCTGACCCATTACACTAAAACTACAACAATTTAGATGACTAAATTATGACTAAAACTAAAAGATACTTTAGGCAAAAGACTAAAACTAAATTAAAAAGTGCTGTCAAAATTAACACTGCTGCACTGCTATGACAGTGTGGTCTGAAACCATGGCTTATCCCTGATTTCCTTAATATTGTTCCTTATGAGCTTAGCACTGCAGCAAATCACCCCCTCTGAACTGTCTCTTGAATCAGCCAGTTTTCATAGCCTGTGCCTCAATCTCCACTCGTCAGTGTAAATGGATCCAACCCAGGAAAATGAGTTTCTGGGCCATTTTAGTTGGAATAATATGATGCAATTTGATGCCTTTAGCAAATCAACAACAGGCAAGAAATATAGCCGTGCTCTTCCTGTTATCTCGTACATTTACCCCACAAAGTCATGGCTGCTTCCAGTGGGCCAGGAGCCATTTTCCATGTTAAAACTGCGCCTAGTTGCCCTCGCCAAGGAGGTTACATTTTTGCAGGCATATGTATGCCTGTTAGCAACTTTACAGAAAAACTACGGGATGGATTTACATGAAAATTTTACCAGAGGTGTGGTTTGGTCTGAGGAAGAAGCCATAACATTTTGGTGGTGATCCAAGCATTTGTTTGGATGCAGAAAATTCCCAAAGTCTCAAAAAAATCTCATAGGTTAACATTGGGCAGATTTTTCAAAAATCATGTCTCTGCCATTTCTTAATGGATTCGCTTCCAATTTCACAGGAGAATTTGGGGTCCATGTCGCTATCATCAAGGTAAATTTCATTTGAATCTGATCCTGGTTGACGCCACAAAAAACACTGAAGTTTACCATGGGAAATCCATTCATTTCTCCCTGGCTGCTGTGAGGGTTTCAACCCATTTGCTTCATTATGGGAATTGTAGTTTATTTGCAAACTTACGTCAATGTTTTTCAGGCCTACGTGACTTGGTTTTCCAGCTTCCTTTGCAATGCCAACGGAGGAGCTCTTCACCTGCAGAGACATGAGCGGAGACATAGCTGTCCAATCGGAGCGCGTGGTGATCCAGACTTGTATCTTTTACAGGGGTTGTGGAAAAGCCACTGCTGTAACTGAGCTGCTTGGTGGAGGTCTGCACTCTCCGAGTGCTTTTCTAGTAATAAAATTGAAACTACTATTTCAATGAGGAGAAAGCGCTAAGTGTTAAAACAAGTTGTGTTTTTATGGATATAACTTTGAATTGGTTCCACACAGGACTTGTCAATGCAGGGCCGCAAGCGATTGGCCTCTGCAATCAGGGGCAGGTCTGCATGGATGAAAGCTCATTTACTGTTATAATTATCAAGCATCTACCCTGAAAACCCAAACACCCTTTCCCAGTCATAATGCTTCATTATCTCCCTGACAGAGGGGAATTTCTTTATTGTCATGTTCTGATACAAAGGTCTTCCGACATGTTGTATTCCAGGAGATGGAGTGAGAGCAGCCTTTACGCCTATGAAAACCCACATTTCAAGACTGCAGAGCCTATTTTTGCCTGTCCTATAACAAAAGCAGCCGAAGACTTAACAGACAACCAAGACACATTCAAACCCACAACTGGACCAATCACACGTCTCAGATCTGCCATATACTCAAATGGAAAAGGCTGTCAGGAGGTCTCTGGTTGAACTCATGACGATGGGGAAGCTGGAGTGTGCCGAGATGGAGCTCAGCAGGGGTGCTGTTCTACACAACAGCTCCCATGTCCAATATACGGAGGCCATAAAGAGGAGAGGATTCCAATGGAAAACTGCTCTGCAGGGAGACACACGGCTCATTACAGAAGTGCTCCTTACTGGAATGACACCATTACCTCCATCTGGGCTGCTTCAGAGTCGATGTGAGCATCCGGTCTGGAGACACTCAGAGGATTATACCACCGATTGTGCAGCTCTAACTGCAAAAACATGTTTTTAAGTATTCTATATTCTCAGGTTTTTCACACAGCGGCTGGTGTCCTTTCATTTCTCTGAAATATGAAGAATAAAAGCAGCCTCAGATAGGTGATCTATCACAGCCAGCGTAATGGCACCTTTATGAAAGCTTATGCACATTCTTACAGTCTGCTTCTGCAGTCACGCAGGATGTAATCTGTCTTCTATAGGAGGAGGGTTTTATGTTGGTGGGATGTTAAAATATTCAATATTTTAGACCTGGATGTAAAACATTAGCATTTTTTAATAAAAAAAAGCAGTCTTCTCAGTCTTCTCTCCAAAATGTGTGACTCAGCAGAAAAGAAAACACTCCCACCATTTTCAACCTTTCAGCTGCCTAACAAAAGGGGACTTCAATTATTTTTCTGTTGGACAGAAATCCCTTTTACTGAATAAAGAAACAGACAAACTTTTGTGACGTCACTCACTGATTATTGAAGCCACCTTTTGGAAGTCATTCAGTGGCAGTAAATATATTTAAGACGCTTTTTATTTAGCTTTTTGTCACCCTACAGCAGAGATCATCAACAGGCAACCTGGGGGCCAAATCAGGCCTCCAACAACTTCCCTGTTGGGAGCCTCAGAGTACTTTTATCAAAGTCTGAAAATATAATGGGGAAAACCTGTTGTGGTTTTAAGGTTATCTTTTGGCCCTAGAAGTGTTTACACAACCACAACAACAACTGCAATCACAGTTGTCAGGTTTGCTTATTTTAAGCAACTTTGGGATTCATTTTTGAAAAGTTGCTTGCAAATATTGCAAAAATGATGTTTCCACCAAAAAGCAATCATTATAGCCAGAATTAATTGTATTTCTAATGCAGCTGTTACTGTTTTCACCATAATAAAGTTGTAGAGGATCAACATAAACTTAGATAAAAGCCTGACTATGTCTGTTTGGTTACAAAAATCTAGATTAGACAGACTGTTTAGTGATAACAGAGTTAAAAATAACAGTAGCCACTCCCTTCACTTCTGTATAAAGAAAAGGATGTTTAAGAAGTAAATTAAGAGCCAAATTAGAAAAATGTATGAAATTGAATTGGAATCTAGATGAAAATCAAAACATGCTTCATGTAGATTTATCTTATAAATAAATAAATAAAAAATAAATAAACCACATTAGAAAAAAATAGCCGGCTTGTTTTGGGCTTGTTTTTACCGACTGGGTTGCTTATTTCAGTAGAAAAATCTGGTAGCACCGACTGCAATTGAAACTATTTTAACAAGAATGACCTTGTGTTTGATTGTTTTAAAGAAACCACATTAGCCGACATCAGCCAGTATTCTACCAAGACTATAAGTATTTTGGAGTCAGACAGCTCCAAAATCAAGATGCCAAGTTCTCCCATTTGGTTTCATGTGGCTTGCAGCTGTACGGATGATAGGGACTGATCTCACTTTAAATGCTGAGAAACATTCAATTGGAAAAATTGGAATGTTTAACTAATTAAACGCCAATCACATTAACAAATTTGTATTATATCTGTTTATTTTAAAATCCGGCCCCTGGGGCCTACGTGAAGAAAAAAAATATCCCCTGTACAAATAACTTTAATTATCCGTGACCCACAGTTTGCATTGGACAGGCATCATCTCTTAGAGATGACTATTTTTATGACTATTATTAATTCATTTTTGAGTATCACTTTTTACCTTGTACTATTGTTAAATTTAAGCTTAGAATTTTGTTTGATCTTTGATATTTTTAGTGTTTGCTTGTATTTCTTATCATGATTATATTGTCCTTATCTTTCAACAACAAGAATGTCTTTTTTTTTACATGTTATTTTATGTAATTTTAGTTTTTAATCTTTACCTGTCTGTTGATTCTTCATTTCATTGCTTTGCCTTTTTTCTTGTATCTTTTCTTGTATATTTCCATCTGTCATCTCAATATCACTGTTTCGTTTACTTTAGCTATTCTGGTGTGCAATAGTCTCTAAATCCCTCTTCATTATACATCATAATTACCATCATTACAGTTACAGTGGAACACTACTTAGTGAATGGACCTCTGCTGGGCGTTAATTTGCTAAGTAGTGTTAAGAAAAATCCATGGTTATTATCGCTATTATACCTTTTTAATCTCGTGTCAATCATTTCCTGCCTCTATGTAAAGCATTTTGAACTGTGATTAAATTTGTAAGAAATGTGTTTTATGAATAAAGTTTTATTAGGGATCCACGATGTTATTGGTTTGATATCAGTATCGGCTGATATCAGCCCAAAAAGTCAAGTATCAATATCGGCCAATATTGATATTTTTGCAGATATTTACAGCTGACATATTGGCCATATATCAACTGAAATATCAGCAAATTACACAAATGTACAGTATCGATGCACCTTCTAATCACTGCATGGGAACAGTTAAAAGTCAAGGGTTTCATTTTTGCAAGAGTTAAATGCTGTTTCTTGTTTTACATCTGTTCCTCACAAAAATATAATGTCACACTGAAAGAAACAAGTCCATTTTTGTTAAGTACAGAGGTTGAGCTCTTGACTAGAAATATCGGTATCAGTATCAAAATTGGCGATAATGAATTAAAAAATATATATATCGGCATATCGAATATCGGCAAAAATCCAATACTGTCAATCCCTAGATTAGATTAGATCAGATTAGATATTCCTTTATTTGTCCCACAAGGGAAAAAATTCCAAGTTTTATGATTAATTAATGATAAGAATACCAACAATGACATACCAAGACTCCACTTGATCTGTTACTGTACATTACATTACTTTACCTCTCACAGGTATCAAATCAGCTGTAACTCTTTATTAAATGGTTTAAATCCAAATGGATCCAGATGTTGCCTGATGCAGTTAAGAGTGGACGGCTGCCCTTCAACACCTGTTGGAAGGACCAATGTGGGTTGATCTGCTTGCCAACATCTCCCTCTCTCTACTGTTTTCCATCTCCTTCCTCTGCACTTGAATCCTGCTGCAACCGCTTTTGTCCCTCAGACGATGCAAATGAAACTGGTCTCCTCAGTCATGATATGGTGAAGTCTCATGTTTCTCCGCAGCCCCGAGAATGTGGATGTTTACTGTCCGCCGGGGCCTTATTACATTCCTCCAGCAACTTAAAAGCATCGGCCCCCTAATGGGACCTATAAAACGGTGAGAAAAGCCCATTGTGACAATGGACCTCATTGTGTCAGAGTGGAACTCATTTGGCACTCTGTGGAGAGTGGAAATGTGTGGCATATTAAAAAAAGAGCAGCGAGGAAAAGGAAGGGTGAGAATCAAATAAATAGGAGTGAATGACTTTGCACTGTGGGAAATTTGGCTCCGTCCATCATGAGATCCCCAGTCAACGTCAGACATAAAAAACATTCATGCAAAGGAACTCTTTCATCAGTGTCGGCATCTTGCCCCCTCTCTTCCCCCGTGGAATAAAGTCTTGAAGCTGATTTCTCCTCATGCTCACGAGGAAAGCATCGCTTTTTGCCCTGATTCTCAAGAGAAGAAGCATGAGCTGTAATTTACCCAGCAGTTGTGATACAGAAATACAAGAAAAATATGTTTCCTCCATGAGAATTATTCTTCAAGTTTGGTTCACAGCTTGGGGGGAAAGAAAACTTCAAAGATGCTAAAACAAGTCAAGCAAAGTTTATGTCGGTTGAAGGTCAAAAAGGTCGAGCTACTCACGCATATATAGGCCAATTTGCAAATTATAATGTGGTTAAAAGATGTACAAAGAGTGTGAAAGGACATTTTTAAGCTTTATTAGCTGTAATTATCTGTCATGTCCTTTCTGCCTTTTGTACCACCTTGCCACCTAAAATCTTATCAATTCCCATCCCTACTCTTGTTCAGTGCTTGCAGGCATACTGCTGTTGGTTTTTGACAGCTTTAATGTCTTATATGAATATATAATATGATGTCAAACAGCACAATTGATATACAGCAAGACTAAAGGCTTAGGAAAGTAATAATCCTGTTAAGCTTAAAATGGGAAAGAGGCTGCCTTAAAACCACAAAAATCACTTTTTAAGAGGCCACATTAAGCTTTATCTATTTACATTTGCTCTTTAGTGTGTTTATATGTCTCCTCCTCATGATAGAGTATCTATCTATCTTCTATGCGCAAGACACATAGTCTGCTGCATCTGGTCTTCCCCCTTATCCCCTTGTTGACAGCTTGTGTCCCTGGCCCACCTAAATAGACCTGCTAGTGTGACGTCCTACCATTGTTCTGTCACCAGTTTAGGTTCACTGGCTTAAAGTGGTGAGTAAGTATAGAGCATGGACCACTGAACTGAATCCCTATTACAGGGTTGATTGTTCGACCAATCAGAGTGGACTAAGCCAACGTGGAGCCCTGACAGAGCATTTCAGACAGAGTGAAAATAGAGGTGGATCAGGAGTGCTCAGTATGTAAAAACTAAGATCATGATAGAGCATTGGTCTAGTTAAGGCAGAATTTTGGCTTTTAAAGAACCACTTATCACTACATGACTGAGATAATAAGACTGTGTCCTAATTTATTTTACTCAAACTCTGGAAAATAGTCTCTAACTTTAAAATAGTGTAAAAATTGTTAGAGTAAGGCCAACAAAAGCATGATAGAATCAAAGCTAGAAAACAAAACTTCTAAAATCAAAAACTTTGACCGTCTTAGGGGTTAAAGGGAGCTTAAAAACAGCTCTTGTTGTCTTACTGTCACCCATTAAACCTTAAAATATTCAGCTGTTCCCTCATAAGTTGAAGTCCTGCCCCTCTGCGAAAAAGTCACCTGAGAGATCAGAATTTGTAGAAGTTTAAGTGTAAAGTGGTTCTCCTAAGAAACAATATCACATACACGTATCCCTCTCTTTCTCACAGCTTTGGTCCCCGCTGCCCGTGCTGCTCGGGCTCCACGCTGACGGCCCCGGTTTATTCCCTGAAGTCATTATTGTCTCGGGCTAAGGTGCCCCTGCTCCCTGTGAGCTGTGGGTAATGAGCTGGCACCCCCCTGCCCGTGTTCAATTATTCTCATTGAGAAAGTGATTTCTCACTTCACGGAGCAAATCGGAGAAGGGGAAAGCGTGAACTCTAATCAAGAATTAACACGTTCGCAACCGGCCGTGCAGGGAGGGATAGCCACCTCGACGATGTAAGGGCGGCGTGAGAGTGAACGGAAAACAAGGAGAGGAGGGGAGAGGGAGGGATGAGTTTCATTCACTGAGGTAAGTAGATGCTTCACTTGTTCCTGGAAAACTACGTTAACGAACATTTTTTTAAGAAGGGGAAATGAGAAAACTTTTAAAGAGAGTTAAGATGTCCAAGCAGCTGTTTAACAAAGAAAGAGGATCGGACAAAATGGAGATGAATAGACTAGAGCAAAACCCTGAGGATGGAAGAAAATAACTGAGACAAGAGCACCGATAGCTCAATGGGCACCAGACAGGGGAAAAAGACGAGGAGATGAGAGACGCAACAAGACACAACATAGAAATGACGAGAAAGAAAGTCGTGGACCACATGGACGTGTTGCAGTTGGGGTGATTTTATTGACAAATTTATTCCAGTATGGCTTAAATTAAACCTTTGACCTGCTCCTTTTGGGGCTTATTGTTTGGTGAATGTTATGAGTACTATTTTCTTTAATATACTTTTGTGTTATAAAATAATAAAAACAGTTTACATTAAGTTATGTATTTTCCACATCAGAAGTAGATGTGTTAAACAAAACAGTCATGGTTATCAACATCCACAGTCAAAGCAGTGTATATAGGTTCTGTATCTTGAATTTAAATATTGGTGATTTCTTGGGTGTCTTTCATTGTGTCATAAATTTATCCCCTTTCAGTCTAAATTCTTTCCAAGAGTACAATTTTTTAACCAATCTTTTGCATCTGTATTTTGCTTCAAGGGATAGTTCAGTTTTTCTAAAGTGGGGTTGTATGAGCTCCAAAATAAAGTTTATCTGGAACTAACTGACTTAAGTCACGTATTGACGTATGACGCGAGTTGGTTAGATCCAGATGAACTTTATTTTTCCAAAAAGTTAATGCACTTAAAAACATTTCTAGGTAGCGTACTCTTAAACTGTGGTATTATTTTTTGATGGGAGTTCTTGTAGGCGGAGAAAATACCCTTTGCATTTGGTACAATACTTCCCTGTTGGCTGCTGGTTCTGAGTCACAAACAATTACAAATTGTGGCTTGCTGAGGGAGAGGAGAGAACTTTCTACTGCATCTACTGTAGTTAGTGGCCATATGGAGCTCATACAACCCCACTTCAGAAAAAAACTGAACAATCCCTTTAAGGGAGGGTCTGTGGTGGCAGCACTTCTAATAATTTTATTCTCACTCTCCCCCACTGTCTCACTGTGGCACCATTATACACTTTCCTCATTTTATCAGTAATCTAAAACACATCTTTGTATTTATCTTTATGCATTTACATTGTGCTCTTGCCACCAGTATGCACATAACTCTACTATGACAAAACTCCTGTGACATCTCCTCCAAGGTGATCTACTGGGAACCATCAATAACCTAGCGAAGGAGCTTCATCCGCCTGATTCGACATCTGTAACCAGGCATCTCCATCTTACCAAGCTTGTATCTACAACTGTGAGCAACCCAAAGTGGCATGGTCCAAGTCCTTTGAAGCAAGTGGGAGCTACGAGGAGGACGAGATTAGCATAGATGCTAACAGCTTCAGCAGCAGTTCTATCAGATCTGGACCACATTTCCTTATTAAATGAAAATCAAATGACAACATTAAAAGCACGTCTCAATAGAAAGGATACTTTTGCTCCACCTCTGACATGTTTTGGTGAGAGTTTGTCCCCTTTGGTATTTTGTTTCCACCTACAATATTATTTGATTGGTCTTAATAAATATGATTGACGGATATGCCAAAGAGAACTAGTGAAATATGTTTAACAACCAAGACCATCAATGCCTTACATTAAATGTTCTTTGAAAAATGTATGATCCAATATTTCAGGTATTTGGATTTCTTGAAGTGTAAAAGTTTCTGTTTGGTTTCTCTTAAAAAGACAGATACTGCAAATTAGGAGTTACCCGTCTTTATTACTGCATATCTGTCAACATCTGCAGGACGAGAGGATAAAATCCATCAACACCAGCCTTTTTTTACATTGTACATTATTTGCATTTTTTACAAAAAAAGGCAACAGTTTAGATTTGATTATCAGGAGTGTGTGGTGTCTTCACTATTGCTTTGACGTGAAGAATGATTACGTAGATGCAAAGTAATTTGTTCGCTTTGAGTGGGCATGATTTGTTTTTTATTTTCTTATTGGCTGAGTTATTTATTACATCATAAATGATTGTCTGAAGTCTGCCAACTTTGTATCCAGGTTTTGGGCGCCTCAAAAACTTAACAGCTGATATGGAAAGAAAAATAAATGTGCAAAGACCAGTACAAATGTTTTAGATCTATGATAGAATGTATAAATTATCATGAATATCTTGTGAGTAAAGTTTTTGTAGGGCCTTTAAATTCCTTTTGGTGTAATTTTAATGATTCTGTTACCCCGTGTCATTGTACTGCTTCGTTATCATGACAGAGACATGTTCAGGCTCACCGTGATAATCACTGTCATGTATCTCTAACAAAGATGTTAAAATAATAATGAGATGTTAAATGGTGTAATCTACATAATTGCTCATTGGTTATCTATTTAACCTGCTGTGGAATTAATTAACTTATTAGTGTGAACAGCAGTGTGTGTTACCTGCCGTCTGAGCACACACACACACACACCTATGGAGTACAGGAGAATAAAACAAGCTCTGCGATTCTGCTGCAGGACTCAACACAAAAGTGATGAAAGACAGTTCATTTGGATGTCGACTTAGTCAGTATGAGATTTTGCTATTTCAAAGTCTCAAGTTTGAAATCTTTCTACTATTATTAATATTTTAATTTATCAATTTGTTGTTGCTGCTTAGAGGTTTTATTTTTTCTTTTGCAAAATACTCATCCAATAGGTAAGCTAACAATATTGTTATAAGGATGTTTCAAGGTCACTGTCCTTCAGAAATAGATAAAATATACTGTGGTGCCAAAGGACGCCTTAATAAACCTTGTCTCCTTAATGATGTTTCTTTTTCTTGTCTTTGAGTTTTTGGTAAAAAGCATCAAAAGACAAAAAACAAGGTCATACTTGGGGATCCATATTATTATTAAAGTTTTATAGATGTCTCAAAAAGTACTGCCCTGCTATGAACAAAACAAGCCAAATCAACAAGCTTTTCACTTCAGTCAGGGACACTTCCTTCGTAAATTTAACAGTTAATCACTAAATGGATAGGCTCTGCATTTAAGATGACCCCTGGGTTAGCCAAGGTACATGCTTTGACCTTCCAGGGAGTGCACTGCTGAAAATGGGCTTCAATTGGCTGCCTTGTGTTGAGAATTTGACTCAACTGGCCATGTGACCTCTTTGTCCTGCATGAGCTAATGTTCAGATACATCTTAAAAAAAAGGAACAAGGACAAAACTGTAACAAATGCTGACTTGGACAATATGGTGGTGCAGGGATGACGTATTGTTGATTTTTCACTGTGTTCTTGGATCATTACTGATAATACGGATTGTTCATCATGATAATCTTCATAAACAAAACTAAGTTTCATGAGTTTTTAGGCTCAACTGTAATTGGTGAGAGCAAAAAGGCTGTTGTCAAATTGTTATGGAAGTACAGCTTAGATGAGGCTACCACACCTCTAACATCTACTGCCACATTGCAACCAAGCACTTAAAAAGGAGACCCATGTGGAAGTGACATATAGTGCAGTTCCTCAAGTGTCCACTTGAGGCTGGCTGGAGGAACCATGGAGGTTACACGATTGTGTGCAGGGAATAGACGTTTTCTTACAAACTAAACAAACATCTCTTGAGCCTGGGTCAAAAAATAGCTCCAGTCTAGATATAAAATGCATCTATGTGCTCTTGTTGTACAGGGGCTTTATTCTACTGAGAAGTGACATGGCAACAAGCAGGGCTGAAAGATTTATCATTTTTGGATCGAAATCGCAATTTCAGACAGCGTGAGTATGTGATCGCCAAAGCTGCAATTTTTTGCAGCGCTCCTGACTGACGCAGGATCTGTTGTGTCAACTATTGTACACATACTATTTTACAAATTTGCAGACAATTTGCATTGATAGAAGTGCTGGTAAGCAGGTTAACAACACAAAGCCTCTGTTTAGGAGTAGAAGTTAGAGTATCCCTTAATAATGAAAACAGATTATTTATCATCAATAAATGATTATAGATAATGTGTTATGTGCTTTTGATCATTGATTTCTTTACTGTTGTCTATACTATAAACATAGTGAATATTGCACTGAAGCTTGTTTGAAGAAAATATATGACAGAAAAATCATTATTAGATCTTTTCCTAAAATCGTTTAGCCCAAGCAACAAGTCAACCTGCCCCAGTCCCACCTCAACAAGGTATCTACGTCTATGAGCAGGTCGACCTAAAGTTTGGTTGGGATGACGCGTACAGTACGGCAGCCTCCATTATGACGCATCTACAACATTCAAAAGACTCCATTGATATTCAAACAGCTGACCTCACATGTCTTCATCCAGTTCTGTCTTAAGTTCATGGTTGCATCCTCTTGTTTGATTTCCTTGAATCAAATGACTTGATCAAGTTGGTGCCAAAGGCTGTGGCTTTGGCGGATGTTTTATTGTTTTTATTAGATTAGTTCATTTATTGTTCATTAAATAACAATCAGAAATGGTTGCATCAAGCCATAGGCAATTTCTTTAGTCTTTGTTAGCAGTTTGTTAGGTACCTTTCCTTTAAAAACACAAAAAGGCTTTAAATTCAACAGTGGGGCAATATTAGATGCATTTTATGTTGCAATATGAAACTTTGAAATTTAGTGACCATGTGTTTGTCACTGACCTTGATTTTTTCTTCTGAAAAGCTATTTTAAAATCTCACAGACTTTGGGATGTGGGAGTCAGATGTACTGACATGCTAATTCCCTTCTGCCTGGACTGGAAAAAATTAATTATGTTGAAATGCTGAGTCAGCATTTCAACATATTGTTATCCAACTTTATTCTTCTTCTTCTTTTTCTTCTTCTTCTTCTTCTTATTCTTCCCTGAACTATTTGGACCTTTTCACAGCTTTCAAATTTGCACAGATTTTCACAGAAAAAAATTGAGCAGTGCAGCATGTTCAGGAGATTTGCGCTTGTATTTTTCACATGTTTAACTGTTAGGATTTTTACAGTAAAAATGATTTTCTGCAGATTTTTTGCATTGAAGTCAATGGGAGATTTATGCAGTTCTGCTGAAAAGAGCTTCAACTTTCAGGCTGTACAGCTTCGGCATACTTCCACCTACAGTCTTCATTCTTGCTTTGACATGTTGACTGATCTCTCAACTATTTTTACATGTGTTCAGCTTTTTGCTGTCTTGTATAGTTTTTGAGATATCACTGTTTAAGCAACACTAAGTTTGGAGGATTTCTCTGTTCTTAGAGCGTGTCACGTGACCTGTTAGAGCGTGAGCTTCACCTAAAAATTCCCAAATTTCTAGCGGATAAACTGCAATAAAAGATTCAAACTTTGTTCCACAGATATGATTTATACATCAAAATGAAGATACACTTCTCCTCTTTCAGCTGAAATTCGTTTCAACCTCGACATTGACATCGTTTTGTCTCAGTGAGCTTCAGAGCCACGGGTATCCCGCAAACTCTGCCATAGGGGTCCATTATAAGACAAGTCCCCAGAGAGCTGATCGCTTCACTTTGAAGCCCGTTTTTAAACTGCTCTCGTGTCAACATTTTCTACAGTACAGACATGAAACTTACATCAATCGTTTCAGCTGGTTCTTGGGATGCTCACGGTGCAGTCCTTTTTTTGATAGCTATCACGGTTTTGGCACAACATTAGCCCGTATACCCGGAAGTACCCAGCTTAACTTCACCGCTCTGTACAAGCTTACAGCATCATTACATAGTCTGCTGCTGTATCGGCGGGTGTATCGCAGTAAATTATCTGATCTGTTGGCTGAGCAGTTAGCACACTTGTGATTTTATCCGGAGACTGGGGTTCGATTCCTGGTAGAGACTCTTTTTTTACTATCATACATATTTCAGAAAATACGTAAACACGCATGCTACTCATTACAGTCTTTGCCATTTTACTCCTCAAAAATTCACGCCTGCCAGCTGTCACGCATTGCTCATCAGACCCACACATTTCATTGGCGTATCACCACCTTCGTCTGCTCATCTTCTCAGTGTACAGCGTCATGACACAGACATGCGTAAAGGATTCTGGGAAATGTAGGCGGATATACGCCGACACCATATGACAGCGCCGAGTCCGCTCCACGCACTGCTGTCACACAAAACACTGCTCGCCATGTATTTTCACATCGATAATAAATGTGACACGAGCTCCGTCTCTTCATGTTACTGCTTTGCAAAGTCAGCTGGCCGTTGTCTTCACCGTACAGCGTAATGACACAGACATGCGCAAAGGATTGTGGGAAATGTAGGCTGGTGTACGCCGACAGCTTTACTTTCAAGCCCGTTTTTAACTCCTCTCGTGTCAACATTTTCTACAGTACAGACACGAAGCTTACATCAATCGTTTCAGCTGATTGTTGTGATGCTCACGGTGCAGTCCTTTTTTTGATAGCTATCACGGTTTTGGCACAGCATTAGGTCGTACACCCGGAAGTCCCCAGCTTTATCATCGACCCACATTAAATGTCACACTGCCTCTGCCTCTTCATGTTAGTGCTTTGCAAAGTCAGCAGGCAGAGCAGCTCCTCTTCCTAGTCCTCAGTCTACAGCGTCATGACAGAGAAATGGAAAACAATGCGCAAGGTTAGTGGGAAATGTAGGCTCTCACATTCATTTCACAAGAAAATACTACGCGGCAGTGCGCTTGACTATGACAGCTCTGACGCCCGCGGACATTCTGCGCGGACTCTGCTCTACAGTCCGTCAGACTCTGGCTGCATACGCAGGTATACGCCATATACCCACTAGAAAACGCCCCGAAATACCATATAACCGCGACAAAATGCGCAAGGATACGTATAGCAGCATGCTTGTGTGACTTTCACTTTCTCTCAGCGTGTGTGTGTGTGTGTGTGTGCGCGCTCCTCCGTCTGCCGGTGAGCGTAAAGACGCAGATAGACGCACATCGCGGGACAGTGAGGGATCATCAGTCACTCTGTGTGATTTTATCATTCACACGGTGTCTTGACAGCTCATGTGCCCGGTTTAAGTGAACAAAAGACTTCAAAAACTGACGAGTCAGCCTTTCATTTATCAAAACTCTACATTCTTCAGCAGTCCAGCTCTTGTTTTCACTCACTCACTGTTTTCTAAATAATAAATTCATCCAGAGGGAATCCTCCATCACTTATTCTCCATGATATCAGAACAATCTTTGAAGGATCAAGCTTCAAATACAGTCTACTAGTGGAGCGGTTACCAACCTGTAGGTGGAGGCCCATTGTGGGTCTCAGAGCTGTTTTCAGTGGACGGTGTATTAATCTGGTCAAATTGCGGTAAAAATGTTTTTCAGTGTATGGAGGCCCTAAGAGGACAAACATCATCAGAGTATGTCAGATTATACCCACTAGAATAAACCAGACTACACACAAATATTACACTGTTTTACATTTCTCTACTCAGATATTCCTGTCCAGATTTAAAAATTCATGTATGTAGGCTATTATTACTTTGAGTTTGATGTTCGAGTATAGATTTGTTGATTTAAAAATGAAGTAGTGATAACTTTGACTTAGATGTTAACTTGAGCAGATCCAGTTTCTAATGACATTCTGACCGTTAATGTCCACTCCTTATTGTCCTCCAATGAAAATCACCTCTGTTTACATTAATGTTCAAGTCAGATGCTTTTATACTGGATAGTTCATAGTGTTGTGGACTTGTAGCCTACAAATTGATGCCAAAACATTTTTCAGTTACGAAAGGAAAATGTAATCTAGGCTAAGTATGCATATTCAGTTGCACTTCATAATTTAACCCTTTAAAGCCTGAATGCACAAATAATAGCCAGAACATTCATTTTTTTTGGAGCTGAAATGTTTATTTCACTTCCTACTGAAATCCAACAAAATCACAATTTCCACAACATTTAACATATATATATTTTTAGCGGCAAAGTTGCTGACTCTTCCTCTGGGGACCCGGGGTCAAATTATGGCGAAGGCAGTTGTACTTTTCAACTGTGTGTCCAACACAGACTGCTGATTACTACAGCTCCTTGCTGTATGCATCTGGCTGCTGTCCTCTCAGTCTGGATGTCACAGGCTGTCAGTGATTCAACCTTTCACTTCCATACAACTTTATTCTTTTCCTGTCTTTACAATGCAGATTTGATAACATATTTCACACATCTGCTACTGATTACAATCTTTGTCATTTTAGCACTAACAAATTTTACTCTTTTAATCATAGTGTACAACTTCTTCATGGTGGCCAAACATTTCTACAGCTTTCTGCAATTTCCTTTCACATTTATTCATTTTCAGCTTTCTTTCACAACTGTAACCATTTTTATTACGCATTTCCCACATTTGCAGCTGTGCTTTACTGCTTCCAACTATTTTATGTCACATTTTATATTTTCAGCTTTGTTTGCATTGCTTTTAGCCATTTCATTTCACAGTTCCAGCATTCAGACTCAGCATTTCAATGCATTTGCTGCAAGGAAATGCAATTTTTCTAGTTTTTAATTTTCAAATTGTATTGCTTGATTATTTTCAAAAAATGCATCAATTTGTACCTTACTTAATCAAGCTGAAGGTTATTCCCCCAACTACATAATTTTATGAGAAGCTTAATTTGAACAGTTCATTCATCAAGTCAAAAGGCTGCTAGGTGCTGCGTGAGTGTTGAAAATGTTGAAAAATACTCAGGAATGTGCCCCTCTGGTGCTCTTTATCCATCTTAATAGTTGTCTAAAAGCTATGACGGTAAAATGAGTTCATCTTTAATTTCATCAGGGCTACAGGCTCACAAAAACATGCTTACAAGCTTCAACCAATCAGACCTTCACCAGGACCTACTGGACCTCTTCAGTAAAGGAATCTAAACAGTCAACTTTTCATTCAAACTAAATGTTTTTGCACAGATCCTTAATATGTGAACTACCTTGGAATTTACTGACTCAAACTAGACTGAAAAGAGGATTTAAAAGAGGACAGCGGTGAACAGAGCAGTTTTTTCGTATGAAATCAGCAAAGGCTGAAAGTTCAATGTTGTTAAAAGAGAGTGGAGTGTGGATTGAGAATGAGTGCAACAGATCATTGACAACATTATTCATAAAAGTAAGATTGTAACTGCAACAAAGCTTGGCTGTTCTCAGCTCAATCAAGAAGCACTACAAGTCCACAGAGCTCGAAGACCTGGTCCACCCCGAGGTGAAAAGAGGAGGTGACCGGTGCTAAATGAGGCATGAAAGGCAGAGCAGGCCTGGAGGGAAACAGCAGAAATAAACCTGCTCTGGTCTGTCAGGGGGTCGAGGAGCTGTGGCTGAGGTTCAGCAACAAGAGATAATTAAGGGAGAGGAGGCCACTGTGACGCTCTGGGCTCTATTATTCTCTCTGAGGTCACAGACTGGACTGAGGAGTCTCCTGTGAGCTGCTGTTAGCACTGAGAAAGGATAAAAGGTGCACCAAGGTAAGAATGTCCAAGACTTCCACAATGTCAGATAAAGTTGGGAATATATTTTACCAGAGCTCTCTGCAATGATCGAGTTGTTGTGATCACCAAGCATGGGAATTTTGGCATCTAAAGCAACAGCATACTGTAGATCAAGATGAGCAACTGGAGGCCCACAAACTCCCATAATGTGGCCCACCAGTCGGTTTAAAATATTAAAAAATGTATGTTCACGGAGAAAACATGACAAAATCTGCCATGACAGCATTAAAATGGCAACACATCCAAGAAAATAGTGAGAAAATTCACTGAAATTAATTCTTTGAAACGTTCTTTCATGTAGTTGTTAAAAACAATAAAACTATTAGATGTATGTACCTCATAAGCAGTAAATGCCCCGCTACTTGGATCAGAAAAATAGCTACAATTCTATGTTTAGCTCAATAAATCAAGCGCTGCAATTTTACTTAAGTTTAAATATATATATGAAAATTGATTAAGTTATTTCTTAAGACAGTCATAAATATATGTATTTGTCCCTTTTACTGCAAGAGGTTGGCCCCCAGGCAAGCAGGGTCATTTTAATGAGGCCCTCTTGATAAGCGTAGTTGCCCATCCTTGCTTTAGATCTTCAAATACAATATACAATCATATATTCAATTGTGATGACTGCTAAAGTATGTTCACAAATGCTAATGTTCAAAAATACCTTCTACAGATGCTGCCACTTCAATTTTCCTTCTAGCTGAATGCATGCCGACTTCCGGCCACTAACAGTGGGGTCAAAAATAGTCCTAAAAGTCACAAATTCGACCATAAACACACCCATTAATTCCATGCAGGGTATCCTCATAATATGGCGCTTCCCTCACACGGTCTTCAGCCTTTGCCTTTATTAGAATAATGTTAGCAATAACCAGGGGGAACAGGTGAGGAGGTCCCAGCACGTTCCAGTCATGGACTTGAGAGCTTCAGTCATGAAAGTGGGATTTTCTACTTTTTACTTACTAGACACTCCTGATCCACCTCCATTACCACTCTGTCTGAGATGCTCTAGTGGAGTACCTTGCTAATGTGTCAAGCATAAAACAGACTAAAGGTTGCATTGACTGTCAAAGCCTAAAGGCCTCACTGCAGTTCTGTGTTGAGGTCTTTTTCTTTGCAGTGTTGATTCATTGTCTTATATTTCCATTTACTGCTCGGACTGTTGTACCCAAATGATCGCATAATGCTCATTGATGGAAACGTGTAATTCTACACCTTGTTTTGTCATTTTTTGAAATATTTGGTTGTATTTTTCATTCATGTAGACAGAAACTGCCTTGTTCATTGATCATCTTGCATGCATGAATGGATTAAAATGGATCCATGCTAGCATGATCAAGAGCACACATATTCTCAGCCAACTATTTGTACCCCTTCCAGTGTTTCAAAGTTGATTAAGAAGCAGGACCAAGATGAGAAAAAGATACACACTGCAGACACAGGACATCACAGTGTGTACTGACTGCACTCTTCAGGAATGTGAGTTCCTGTTTTCTGTAAAGTCTCCTGCACACAACAAAACCTCCGACCTGCTCTGTATCAAACATGGGCCCTGCTTCCATCTGAACCATATGCACACACATGGAGAACAGTGAAGATGGCAGGGATGAAGACAGATGAGGGGTGGGGTTGGGTAGGAGACCTGAACTCTTTTTAAGTCAGACAGAGAGAGAGGTAGACAGAGGGAGACACAGCGTCACTCTGGCAGAGTTTGGGGTTATTTCTGTGTTTTTCTCTCCACGCTCAGCTGCTCTAACATCGCCTGAAGCTCGCCTCGGGGTCTGCACACTGTGTGGGCTTCTGCAACAAGGTAGTGAGGAGAGGAGACAAACTTCACTCAAAAACAAAGGCACAGAGAATAATATTCTAACTTTACTGAGATTTGACTCGCCCAAGGGTTTTAACAGCACAGTGGGTTGTACCCTATATACAGACTCTCATGTGCCTCTGAGCCGGGACTGCTGAGGGTGGAGGCATCGTGTTTTCAGGTGTCTGTATGTACGTCTACGCATGAGAATGTCCATGAGTCTGTTCGTCTGTCCGTATGGGGCGAGGTGAAAGTGATATCACGGAAAAGAGTTCAAGGGCTTTTTCTTTAACTTTATCTACCTACATTTCCACCTACATTCAAGGATAAACTGGAGACCAAGTTGATAAGCGGATCGGTTCAACATCTGCAGAGATGCAGGCATTGAACTGAACCAAGGGGGATCCAAGCCGGAAGACAAAGCTTTCAGTCTCTATCTTTGTTCCAACTCTCACCTTTGTTCATGAGTTTTTGGTAAGAACACAGGAATGAGATCAGGCATACATGTTGTTAAAAGAGATTTCACAGGAGAGAGTCTAGACTCAGCCTTAGAGAGAGGGGGAGGAGCTCAGATATCCGGAGCAATCTTGAAGTAGAGCTGCTGCTCCTTCAGTTGACATGGTCAAGATGTCTTCTGGTTGCCTCCCAGAGGAGGTCTCCAACTAGGAAGAGACCCAGAGGAAGACCCAGAATCCACTGGAGGGATTATGTGTCCTGTCTGGCCTGAGAACTCATTGGGATCCCTCTTGAAGAACTGGAGAGTGTTGCGGGGAAGAACGAAGTCTGGGTTGAAGTGCTTGGCCTGCCTCCAGGGATAAGCAAAAGAAGATAGATGGATCGATACATAGAAGTGATATCACAAGACTGCATTTGATGAATTTCTTGAAAATCTGCACAAATGTTCTCCATGACACAAGGATGGGCTGAAAAGATCTGGAAGGTCACAGCCTTAAGATCAAGGTCATGCAACTTCTTGTCAATACTCTCCAATATTGACTTTGTCTTAACAGTGAACTACGTAGATTTTGGAGGTCTTGGGTCAAAGGTCAAGGTCATAAGTCTCACCATCTTTTGTGTATACCAAATCACAAAATTGTTAAGGGGATTTTCTTCTAACTTTGTGCAAATGTCCATCAGGACACAGGGATAAAATAAGTGGATTTTGAAGGTCAAAAATGTAAAGGTCATACGTCCTCCTGGTCATTCTTTGCTTTTGACTCTGATTTTGTGAATATATTATACAAGGTACAAGATAATAAAACATTTATCTGTCATCGTGCAACAGGTTGCACAATGAAATTAAAATGTGGGTCCAAGACAAAACAAAAGCAAAACAAATTATCCCAACAATATTTCAGGTAATTCTCCTTCAACACGCTCACCAACATAAAAAGGTGACCAGGAGAAAGTGGGTGTTGAAAAATACATTTTTTGTATATTTTTGGGCATTTTTTGCCTCTAATTGCAAACAAATAGACAAAAAGATAGTGGAAAAGCTTGTGAATGGGACTGAGTGAGAACATGGGGAGGATACTTGAAATAAGAGCCTCGGGCAAGACTTGAACCAGGGACCGCCTAAGCATTTATGGGACATGTCTAGTGCTTACCAATCCAACAATCAAAAACCCCTGATTGATATTTTTCACCAAGTAAAGGTACAAATAATAATTTATAATCAAGACAATGTTCTCATTCTGACTTAGGGCCAACCTAATGGGTGCCAGGATTAACCATGGCCCCTAAAAGCTGACTAGCCAACTCAAACCTCCACAATGATTTGAGTCAAGCTTTGATATTGACTTTTTTTTTCTTTAAGCATATTCACTAACTAAACATGTCATAACCTTAGCTGAATGGGTCTTAAAACTTAGATTTACCAATAGAATACATATTAATGTGCTCTGGTGTAAATACTGTATTTTTTGGTGAAAAAGTTAGGGATCTCCCTGCTCTATCGCTGTGAAAACCTTGTGGATGAATAAATGGCCATGTAGTGAGTATAGTTTCTTTATATTTCAAATTGTAGTCACATGGTAGTTGTCATGCTGCTGCATCAAATTAAATTTGTTGCAGTCACAGAAAAAAGTCACATCATATGGCATTTACATGTTTTTGGTGGTTGTCTTCACATCTTCAACCATGGTAACTATTTTATTTTTCTTATAACATCCATTCTTTATCTTGGGCCTTAATTTTTTCTTGTTCAGTGGTCCATCTTCATCGTGTTGAGTCTTTCAGCTCAATCCAACAGCTGTAGACCTCTTACTGAAGGCAGTGATCTGTTGAAGATTCTTCACAAACACCATTCTGTGTTTGTTTGCTGTGAAATCTCTGATGTGAGAATAAAAGTGAAAATGAGAGTGCTAACGCTGTTTCTTTGACAGCTTGAAGTTGAGTAGACTCGTCTCCTTTCATCATGGCGGCTCTACGATTTAGCCCGGCACCTCGCCACTTCGGTTTCCTTCAAAACTCGCCAGACGAGGCATCTCATTTAGACAACAAAGGGAAGGAGGCACGGCGACGGTTTGAGGCCTGATCAAAGATGTCTGATCAGAGATTTTTGTGTTCAAACATGCTGTTGACTCTGTTATGTAACAGCTCAGGTTTATCTCAGTCCCTCTGAACTCATCCTCACTTTTTATGGTCACAGTCACTGCAGTGTGATGAAAGTCAGCTGTATGTAACCATTACAGACATTTAGCTGAACAACAAGAACTCTAAAGGTGTTGTTCATTACATAGGTATGCTGCAGAATGGGCAAACGTTTGACTACTATCAAGACAGGTTTTATACATCATTAATAACCAGTTCATCACACGTTGTTCTAATCAGCATGTATGCTCTCATTCTCTCTAATAATTAAAATCTCCTGCTGGAAGTCATGATGAGATTTAAGTGGTGAATTTCAGTGTTAGGTCAGAAATCCAAGAGCTCAGTTCATTTTGGTATGTGTTACTAACATCCCTACAGGACGCGTCCCTGTTATTAAAGCTGCATTTTAGGCAACTTTTGCTGACACAGAGAAAAACTTTAAACCAAGTCGAGCTGAGTCAGGCTGTGCAGAACTATGGTAACATCAGTTGGGCAACACTGGTGTTTGATGGGTACATTGACGAATGTTACAAAAACCTGATGTTTGATCTTGTAAACACCATCATCTCTGTCAGCTCCAGCTGCTTCCTCCTCAGGACTGGACTCCTGCTGTACGACTTGTGGCGCCCTATTGGGGTCAGCCATCTTTCATTCTTTGGCATGGTATCAGAATACCAAGACCAGCTGCAGCTGCAGGCATATACATCTGCTTAATGTGGTGTTTGTTGAGTGACACTGCAATACTTTGTACAACATTCAGCATCACCAAGTTTTCCTGATCTACATAGATAATCATTCAAAAACCATCTACAGTTAGTCAGGGGCCATCAGGAAAAGTCACACTTCACCAGCACAACATTGCTCTCTGCTTTCGATACATCAACCTGCATTGAACACACAAAATCAACCCGAAAAACATACTTTAACCAAAATTTTGGTGATTCTCAACACTGGTCAATGTCAGCTACTATACGCTGGTGTGTGAATGGGCCAAAAAGTTTTAAAAAAACAACTTTCTCTTGCATGAGAGCCTTTTAATGTGTATGGATGATTTTGGGTGTAAGAAGTGTTGGAGAGTACAAGAGGAGAGCTTAAAAAAGGAGGCCTGCTGTCTTTTAGCCCTCTGTTCAATTTAAAAAAAAAAAAAAAAAAATTCATCTCAGTCAGTGTGTGTTTTCCGTCATGTGTTTGTGGTGCAGTCTTAAAACGAATGCTCTGTGAACTCACAGATATTTGTCCATCTTCCTATCACCTACTCTGAATATTGAGAACAGGCTAAAGACTATAGAGTTTCGATCCAATTACTGGAGGCCAACTGTTTTCTACCTCCCCAAGATAGAAAAGCAATAGCTTTGCAACTGAACTCCCTTCATTTTAAGACAAACACACCCGTGGATGTGCATGATGATTTCCTTTTCAAACACTCTTAAAGGGATAGTGGGGTTTTTGAAGTATGATTGCTTAAGGCCTATAGTACGAGTAAATGTAACCGTCAATAAAGCTCATAATTGTCCTGCTTTTAGGGTAAAACTGTGGTCACTGGAGCACAAACTGATATAAATCGAACTATCCTTTATCCGTATGTAAAAACAAGCGAAACAAATAGTCACAGTACCAATTTCTGTCACTTGATGTGGACCTTGGCACCAGGTGCAATGTACAAAAGGGCCCTCCCGCGCTACACTTCTTCAGTCTTCGTCTCCATCCATGTGAGCATTTCTGATTGGATCAAACCCTTCCTTGAATGACAACTGCAATAGAGCCCCACCATTGATACAGCTGACAATAACAGCCTCCAGTCCCTCATCAAGGCCACAAAATAATACAGTGGAGAGGCACTCAGCCAGATCTGGATGTGAGAGTGTGATGCTGCCCAGGGAGGCCCATTAGCATTCATCAGTGGGATAATAGGCCGGTGTTAATGTCAGCTGTTTATATAAAGAATAACTCATAAAGCTGGGGCTCATACAGGCTGACGGAGTGTGCATTTTTCCACGCCACATTTGGCGAGGTGTGCGAGTGTGTGTATGTGCGTGTACGTCCATGCCAATGCTGCAGGTTGGCACGAGACTCAAGGCCTGAAGCTCCTCAAGTCTTGGATGACACAGCCTGACATTAAAGTGAATTTACTGACTGCTTAAATAAACACAAGGAGCATCGTCATCAGCGTGAGCAGAGGAAAAGCACAAAAGTTTTAGGGCTATAAACGAGGAGAACTGTTGGCTCAGAATTCTGTTGGATTAAAAGTTTGTGAGATCTCAGCTCTGGGTATTTTAAACAGAGCAGTTTCAGACTTTCTGATTTTGTTTTCTAGCAGATAAGAGCGACGAGTAGGCAGATAAAATGAACAAATCCAGGAGAGAGAAATTAACCGTGTCCCTCGTCTGATGTGGGTGGAACTTAATTGCACTTTATTCTATGCTAAATAGTTACACTTAAAAAAAAAAAGAAAAAAATGTGTTAAAAAAACTTCCTCAGGTAAACACTAAAGTCATTAAATTCATTACACTTTCTGGTTGTCAGATTTTTTTATAAAATGGGGGTGTTAATAATCCGCTTTTTAAAGAGTGGGATTGATCACCGAATTTTAATTGTTAATCAAGTTTAATCACATCTTGAGAGGTTGAAGAGCAGTACATACATTATTTACACCACTTATCCCTTCGAGGGTCACTGTGGACAGAGCCTATCCGAGCCGACACTGGGCCAGAAGGGGTGTATGCTAGAGCTGGGCAACACAACAAATCAAAATGGGATCGCAAAAAAGATTTACGCGTAGTAAGATGATAAGCTTTACGTGTATTTACTCAATAAAGCGTGTCAGAAATCACATAATGAGGCTGCACTCCAACTTAGTTGGCAGTACTGTAACACTAACACCGCTCACCAAAAGAAGAAGAAGAAAAGGCAGCATCTGCATGTTGGCAGTCAGAGTTTGTTTGGGTTGTCAAGGAGAAAATTGACGTTTGAGTGTGGAGGACAAAAAGATAAGCAAAAGAGGAGCCGAGGAAAGCAAAGGTGGTGGTAGACATTAGGGCTGAACGATTTTAAGAAAAGTTGTAATTGCGATTTTTCTGGCAATTTCAATTTGATTCACAATTTTCTTCAAATCAAGCTTCAGTGCAGTATTCACTATGTTTACAGTATAGACAACAGTAAGGAAATCATCTTATCATCTAATGTTGATGATAAATAATCTGTTGTCATTATTTAAGGGATACTCCAACTTCTACTCCTAAACAGAGGCTTTGTGTTGTTGACCTGCTTACCAGCACTTCCGTGGTGGAGATGTGACGTTCGCGAACGAGTCGACTCTTTTGAACTACTCTTTTAAGTGAACAATAAAAGCCGATTCACAGTTGTGAGTAAGCTGTTCATTTGTGAGCCATTCTCAAATGCAAATTGCCTGCAGATTTGTAAAATAGTATATGTAAAATAGTTGACATAACAGATCCTGGGTCAATCAAGAGCGCTGCAAAAAATTGTAGCGGGCAGTTTGACTGCCTCACTGTTGGTTAGACAAAAACCTGGCCATATGAATGAAGTGTGTGCCATTTGGTGCAAAAGTCTGACTTTGAAAATGCTATATGTCGTTTTGGTTGCAGTGCTTCATTTGGCAGGGTATATGAGGTATTTTGCAGTTTGGATGTGTGGTTTTGTGAATTGTGTTAAGTATTTTGATAAAACCAGCTTAGTTTGCAAAATTATGTATTAGCAATTGATAAAAACTAATTACCTCTCCTAACCCACTATCCCCATCTATTGCTCAAATTAATCCTCAACTTAGACAAACATTTGGCTCCAACAATCCTTCAGGATTTATTTACTTCACACATAAACAGCCCTGACTTTAAGGATTGTTTCTTTTGCTTAAAATGATAAAATGTACAACCTAAAAATAAAACTCAGACCCACCATCTCCTTCTCCTCCCTCTATGAACCAGCTCCAGCCCCCTCTGAGTTTAACAGCCTCTCTGATATTTTTAGAGTAGGAGTCAACGTGTGGTTTTAGTCGACCTGACTTCACATTCTTAATTCATAGCAGGGGGTGGAAAGACCTGCTTAAATATAAATGCTGAAGAAAAGCACTTGGAGTGCTCCAAATGATGCCGTGCAGCATCACGGGCTGCCTCACCTACATCAGTCATGAAAGGCAGAGATGTGATGTTAGGAAAAATAAAGAGCCTAACTAGTTTGACTGCCTCACTGTTATGTTTGCCGTCAGGAAGTCAAACCGAGGTTCAAATCTATCAGTGTTTCCTACAGCACAAAAGAGTAACTTCAGACAGAATAACAGATATAAAATATCTGAAAGCACCCTTATAACTTAACTAGGGCATGACTTTCTTGTTTAACAAGAGAGGTTGCAGCTTGATCATCAAAAGAAGGAGCAAAATACCATTTTGTTTTTATCTTCACACTGTGTGAATGTCATGTTGGCTGTTGATCTTCCTCACTAAGAGTGGAGGGGAATTTATCCATCAGTCATGAAAGGTGTCTCTGCTGCAGGTCAGTTAAAAAATGCAAATAAAACAGACATGAAAGCTTTTTCTCCAGCCATGGTTTCGATATGGAGTTTACCAAAGACAGAAAATCAAGCCCTAAACTTATTTCAAAATCACCATCAGACTGCAGCTTGAAAGGGTGAACAAATGTGGAGGCATAAAAAAATATCACTTAAGTTTGAAAAACTTTTACAGCAGAAAAAAAACACATTTTCAGCCCAGTGTGAAAATTCATTTGCTTTATTGACTAAAAAACATCTAAGGCTAATATTTTCACTCAGTGTTTTCTTTTACCTGAAATATTAAATCTTGAATGAAATTTTAAAAAAGGGGAAAAAAACGTGAAGTATCAATGTAGCCTTGAGAAAAACAAAAATGGTATTATGTGAGGTCCTGATCAACACTGTAGTCCTCGTTAGCAGGTTTTTGGCAAGAGATCATCTTAAGACTCAATTATGCTTTCAAGGTCACAGGTAGGACACATACAGATACATCTAATGTCCGTCCATCCATCCATCTATCATCTATACTGCTTATCCCTTTTAGGTTCACAGGGAGCGGGAGCCCATCCCAGCCAATCGCACGGCCACATAAAGAGACAGACTGCCATTCATGCTCACATACCTAAGGGCAATTAAAGGATGCCAATTAACCCAACGAGACTGTTTTTGGACTGTAGGAGGAAACTGGAGTGCACAGAAAAATACCACGCAGGCGTAGTGAGAAAACATACAAACTCTACACAGGAAAAGAGGGAGTTGAACCAGCAACTGTCTTGCATGTGCACTGAAGTGCTGTACCACCATGCTGCCCGTGGTTTACTTTTATTAAAATGTAATTAAGTTGTAGATAAAAGTATAGCCAGGATACAGAACAAATGCTGTACAAAGAAACCCCAGTAATTATTCTGCAAATTAAAATTCTGTATGATGCCTCACTGTTAAAAAAACAGTTAAAATGCTGTTAATACTGCTGTAAAGATGTTATCAGTAACTTATATAAGTTACTGTAAAATTTAAAGCAACCTTTTAATAGTGCACATACTTAGTGTTATCAAGGCTAACATTGACGCAGGCTTGGCCACATGGTGCCGTGTGGTTCAGGGAATATTTTAGTCACAAAGTTACAAAGAGGAAAAAAGTTTCAGACACCCACATATATAACTACAAAGTAAAAGGTGCTTAGTTTGTCTCGAACAGTAACGAGCTGACATCCGTCTTATAGATTTCACTTTAATCTCTTCACATAAAGCAGAACAATGAAGCTCAGAAGAGAAATAATCCATGATAAACAAACTACTGTTAATTAGAGTGCTTCTCTTTCAGCCTGAGTATGTTCACTTATTATCTCTACGCTTTAGCAGCTGATTACAATTCTTTTAATGAACCCACGTGGTGTATTTTTATGGTACTGTATGATACTGATGTTCCACACAACAATCAGACAAAGACGACAGAATCTGTGTGGGAGGAGAGGCAGTGATGGAGACGGTGATGCAGTGAAACAATAAGACATCCAGGTTCCTCTTCGAGAGCAACTCCGTGTCACCCTAATGAACAGATTTGTGTTTCTGAATCATCTGTGTCAAACTGCTGTCAGATTACAAAGACGCTGCTTAAACCAAGAAGGGGATTATTCCCACTCTGAGGCTCTCCTGCTGATGTTCATTAAGCCCCCTGTGATGAGTTTAAACTCCTATTAGAACAAACCAAAAGTAATATTGACGTGTCTGTGAGCCACAAAAACAAACAAAACCCCAACAAATAAGACTGATTATTTTAAACAGTGTTTTTAATGCCTGTTACCATTACCACTGAATTAGACAAAGCAAGCCGCAGAGAAACCTGACAGCACTTCCCTTATGATGAAGGATCAAGCTGAGTGATGTGTTCCACTTTTACATGGTAGATCAGGTTTGCTTAAAAAAAAAATCACCAAAAGATTTGATACATAAAGCTAAAAAAACATTAAAAATTAAAAACAGGATGCGGTAAAGATATTGGTAGAATAAATAGATGGATACATGGATGGATGAACACATCAATTGACTGATAGACGGATCGATAAATAAATTTTAAGATTTATGGGTTCATTATTGGTAGATGGATTGATGATTTAATGTATTTCTGAATCAAACAATGGATAATGCAGTAATAGATGGCTGAATGGATGAATAATGGGTGACTTTTTGAATTAATTAAAATGATGAATGGATGAATGAACAAATGAAATGATGAATGGATGGTTGGTAGGATGGATTTATACACGTCTAGATGGTCAAACTGATGATTGAATGAATTCATGGATGTATAACAAACAGATGGATGCATGATGGATGAGTGGACAGAGGAAGGGTGATTGATGAATGATGGATGGATGAGTAAATGGATGGTTGGTGGTTGGATGCATGGATGGATTCATGGAAAGATGGTTGGATGGATGGATGGATGGTTTAATGTATTTATGAATCAACTGATGGATAATAAGTGGATGAATGATGGTGACTTTATGAATTAATCAGAAGATGGATGGATGACTGAATAAATAAATTAAAGAATGCATGCATAGATGGGAGGATGGATGGTTGGTAGGATGGATGTATATATAATATGTCTAGATGGATAAATGGATAATAGGATGAAGTCATGGATGTATAGTAGACAGATGGATATATGATGGATTAATGGACAGAAGAGTTAATGAAGAGGTGGTTAAACCAACACTATGTAGTTTTTTCCACCCTAATATAATATTTCTAGAGTCATTGTGATGGTACATCACCTTACAACAGGTTGAATGACACCTCTGTCATGGTCTGAGGGGGTCTGTATCGCCTTCACTGGCACTAAGTAACTTCGATGTGGATGGTAGGAACACTTCCACACAAAAAAACTACTAATTTTTACTGCTTTGACTGCTTTACGTCATACATCACTTCCCCCTCAAGGCGAAAGCTAAACATTGGGAAAAGGAGAATATAAAGCAGTTTTTGAATATTTAAAACAGATTTAATGAACAGAATTTAATTTAAAGTAAATATGCACTTAGTTTCCAAACGCAAAAAGGGACCTCTGGCTCACACACCTGCATAGTGGGTGGTGGTAATGCTCCTCTGACGCTGGATGCCACCCGCCGGTAAACAAAAAAGAAGAAGAAGAAAGCTAAATGTAGAGTTGTTATGTCGGAAGCAGCAAAAAAACCTGAAGAAAAGAAAAGTTTTATCGGATGAGACGAAAAAAAGAAAGCTGGAGAGTAACAAGCTAAATGCCCGGACAGGGATAAACATTGGCCCGGCGTTCACTCGCTGGCGTGAGCTGAAAGACGAGGAGGGATGTCCGACCAATGCTGATTTGGCCCTGTTGTTGTTGGACTTGTAAGTACATGATGTTTTAGTTGAAAAGAAACATGATCGGACTGTACCTTATCAGTCCACGTGGTTTATTTGACTCTCGGGACCTCCTCCCTCTGTATGTCAACTAATGCACGTTGGTGTGAGGCGCTCTGTTTTGCGACAGCGCAGTTACACTCAACGACCATAGAGGCCCCCAGAGAGCTGAAAGCCGGAATCTTACATAGTGCGGCTTTAAATTGGTGGTAAGGTGGATGAATGAATGAATGGATGGATGGACTGAGGGATGGATGAATGGCTCGATAGTTTGAAGGATGGATGGATGCTTAAATAGATTAAGCCTGAAAACTGCACAACCTTTATGGTTGTTTCTGAACTAAGATGACTACAAATCATCTTACTTTGAACATTTCCTTGATTTGAAGTCCATTTTTCGACTCTTTATCATAATCTGGATATTTTATAAACATGTCTCGCCAAATCTTGACAGTCCACACTCCATCTCTGCTCTCTCTTAACTCTACAATGTGAAAATGGATCAATGAAACACCTCCCCCTGATGTCAGAGCAGTAGCGTTGGTGGTGACCTGCAGAGCCTGATGTTCCAGACATGACTGTAGAAACCCTCTTCACACGCCGCTCTGTGTGTCCGACACCTCTCAAGGTCACTCCAGCTCGCTCTGCAGAGAGTCTCTGTCACTTTTAATAACTTTTAAAGGGAACATTTTTCCTCTGCTCTGACAGGCTGAGGAGGAGAGGGACCATGGCAGAGTGAGACAATCACAAAGTGCCGTCAGAGCGAGGAGGTGTGAAGTGAGACGACGAGGCTGAAATGACTAACACCGTGTTACTTTAGAACAAAGTGTTGCTTCGAAGAGCAGAAGGATGACGTCTGGTGTCAGTCGTGGGTTGTGCTTTAAGTTGGCCTTGGCAGATGGTGCTGAATGTGGCTGCATTCACCACCATGGTACCTGTCAGTGCTGCTGTTTCTGTTTAAGCTGTGGCAGAATGTGATGTTAGGACTCAATGCAGCTGAGAGTGAGGCAGGGACATGGATCCTCTAAACTTGGCTGTTTAAAGTGTTTTTTTTGAGGGCCACACACTGAAAATACAAGAACAATGGAGACACTTTGGTATACCTTGGCTTCTGTACATTTAAGTAAGAATTCTGGGGTGAAAGATTAGGTTTCAGGTGGTTCTGGTTGGTCATGGGTACCTCAACCTGCCCCTGGTTAGGAACAGAATGAGGGAAAATGACCGAAATTTTACGTAATAGTTTGTTTTTGTTTTTTCAAAATAAAAAGGAGCTCAGGAAAATGCTCAGCGGGGGTCACTAAAGCTGGGGACAATGCACGCTTCAGCCCCCCCAATAACAATGCCGCCTGAGACACCGGCTAAGTTGGCAAAGAAGCTACAAAACTCCCGGCTAACTCCAAAGTACAGGGCAGAGCAGTTTCCCAATGATTATTATGAGTCAGGCGATCAATTGTTCTGCAAATTTTGTCGACATACTGTTGACTGTACCTGTAAAGATCCGTGTGAGGACCACCTGAAGAGTGAGTGATTATATACTAAATTGTATATACTTAAATACTTAATACTAAAAACCAAATTCTCAGAAAACTAAAACAGAAAAAAACAGAATATTGGAAAAACTTAAATCGAATTTTGGAAAAAATAAAACAGATTGTACAGGGCCTTACAACAGAGGGGGGGAGCTTACAGCTCACCTACCTGTTCAGACACAAAACAGGACCAAAATGCATAAAGCTGCATTCTTTAAAAATGAACATTGCTGCGTGAAGATGATTAGCACATTTTGTTTCTTATATTTGACCTTGAGGCAGTTCAGATATAGAAATTACACACCCCAGCTCTACACATACAGACTGTTAGGACATACATTTACTCCTGAAACTATAAACCACTCTGGATTAATGTCTGAATCAAATATCATATGATCGATGTTTCTGCCACTCAGTGGGATTTATTATTAGAGCATCAGGGCTTTCATGGAGCTATCAGACTAGTCACACTATTCACAGGTCCCTTTTATCTCCTCTGATACTGATACCCAGAATCAGACTCGTGTTACTTTCCAGGACTGAGAATGAACTCTTGCAGTACTTCTTTGAAATCTATAAGCATCAACAAAGAGATCATCGGAAGCTCTGTACTTAATTCTTCATGGCATGGATTCAAGTAGGTCCTGGAAACATTCCTCAGAGATTTTAGCTCATATTGACATGAGAGCTTCACACAGTTGCTGCAGATTTGTTGGATGTACATCCAAGAAGTCAATCTCCCATTCCAGCACATCCTAAAAATGCCCCATTGAACTGATCCGTGCTTTCATATTGTTTACGACAAATTCTGACCCTACAGAAATAAAGCATAATGAGACCAGAGAACATTGTTTAAATCCTCTATTGTCCAAAGTTGAAGAACATTTGCCTCAAGATTTGACAAATTTCACCTTCAGCAAAGGTCTTCTGTGATCCTCCATTGTTACAGGTGGTATTTGGAGTTCCTGTTGCACTCCATTCTCCTCTAGCCTCTGACATCAACCAGGCATTTTGGTCCAGTCACAGAACATTTTCTAATTTTCTGGCCATTTTTAATCAACCCTGGACATGGTTATAGATCAGCAGTGTTATTTGTTAATACTCAGAACAGCCCGTTTGGCACACACAACCACATCAAGTTCGAAGTCGCTGAAATCACTTGCTTCTCCTTTGTGAAACTCGGTTTGAACTTCACCAGTTTGTCTTGAGCATTTCTACATACCTAAATGCATTGAGTTTCTGCCTTGTGAGGTGCCAAGTTGGGGATTATAATTTGACATAAATATGGAGTGTCGAATATCTATCTCAAAGACATTTGTTGTGATAGTCATTCATTCATCAGAGGTAACCACGCCAAAAAGTGTCAAACCATTTACATTAGGGTCTTCTTAATGAGATAAAGGAAAAATCCAAGTAAAAACAATCATGTTGGGGTGAAGAACACTTGATGTAAGCAATTAAGAATAAAGTCATAACGCGAATGTTCACTGAGGTAATAAATCAGGCTGATCATGGAGCAGGTTTACTCCTGCATTAGCTGGAGCTTCCTCCATTAAGAAAAGAAAGTATAGCTGGCTTCCCCTCATGTGATCACCTTATTAACTTTCCTTTTTTAATTTAAGGGTTAACGAAGGTAAGATAATCGCACAAGTGTCAAATAAGCATTTTTTACTTTCTTAACAGCCATTAAATACACAATACAATGTATTGATTAGTTCAGTAAGTACTTTCAAGACAAGAACTGCTGACATTTCCTGTTCAGCACTTTGATTCTCCTTTATGAAGCTTCACTAAAACCTCTACGGGGGGGGCTCGTTTCCTACCTGTTCTTGTCTGTCCAGCCACCTGTCCACCATTGGATGGTTGGCACTGAGTGAAGAGCGGGTCATCTCTCTCTGAAACTGAGTGGACCAGCCACTCGCATCACGAGGAAGACTCCTGTAGGCGTGAGCTCCTCGAGCCTGAGAAGACACAGGAGGTAGAATGAAGATCTACTTCACTTCACAGGCTGGTTTTAAAGAAATTGGTTGATCAGGCCTTGTTTACATCATTTTTTTTGTCTTTGCCTCATTCATAGACATTTCGATTACAGCCACTCAGCACATGACCAAAGCAATGTAGTACACATGCTTGGCCAGTAGGCAGCTGGGTCTCTTTTGTCATAACAAAAACATTCATGCTCACTCTTCCTTTCACAAATCCATGATGCCTACATTTACAAAAATGTCAAAAACACACTTACACATGTGGACGAACAATCAGGAGGATTGCTGTTCTAAATGAATTCATGTTTTGACAACGCAGTGTTGTAAAATTCAATTGAGTGAGCTGAACCAGTGGTGTTTGTGGATATATCATTGAGCTCATCCACCATATTTAAAGTGCAATGAACATGCACCGAAAGCCTTCACAGGCATGTCTCCATTTTCATAATATCCTGTCATGCCTGTGGAAATGGTGATCAATAAATGTGAGCCACTAAGTAGAAGAAACTCTCACCAAAACATGTTTAAAACATGTTGGAAGTGGGACAAAAATATTCTTTCTATCAAGAAGTGCTTTCAGAGTTGTTCTCTAATGAAGCTGTTAGCATCTATGCTAATCTCTGTATGAGTCACTTAGCTCCCACCTCTTCCTGCTTTCAGAGACTCTGACTGGGCTGTGCTGCTTGGGGACAAGCATAATCGTTGAAGACTAGAGCTTGGCAAGATGGATCTGCCTGATCACAGACATAATCAGGATCCAGCTGTACTGCAATGTTAGTTTTAAGGCATCTTAAATGTCACTGCACTGAAAACAAACAGCCAAAACACAACCACAGTTGCAAAACTTTGTTGTGCAAACAGGGCCTCGGTCTCATTAAATCGGTCTCCTGAATCCTGATAACTTTGTGATTGTAAAATAAAACTTAACCAGATCCCAAAGGAATCTTGTTTTAAACATCCATGAAATATGTGTGGGGTTTTGACTCTTTGCCATAAAGGGATATGGGTAATACGTTGTTTTTTATTTATTTATTTCATAGAATAACAATAGAAATAACTTCTTTTAGAGACTAAAAACAAAAATTAAAGAGACCATATTTCTTTAAACTGGAACCCCTGAAATAGATTGCAAGCACTGTTTCTTTTGTTTGTTTGTTTGTTTGTTTGTTTGTTTGTTTTTTTGTTTGACCACAAAATGACTGGGCCTACATTTTCTGTTTATCCAAACCTCAAACCTGAGGATTTAAAGGAGAGAAACATCCTCCACAGCACAGATTATTTGGTATTTTGGTGCCATCTACAGTCTTGGGCTGACAGACACGTAGTGGTGCAAGTCAGTAAGTTTATCTTGGACCTGTGCCACTCTCTCACAGTGTTGTTCATTCTGGTCTCACTCCATTCCTCCCTCACCCTCTAACCTTCCCCTCAGCTAAACTGGAGCCGCTAATAAGAGGCCTCTTATAATAAGACAGCCACAGCTGAGCTCTTCCATTACAAAAAAAGCACCTTCCCAAATGCTCCGGCCAAGGTAATGTCAAACACCGGCAGACCTGAACAGACTTTCTACAACAGCCACGAGCACGGAAACACACACAGGCGCACCGGATTACATTCCAGACATGCTAGCTTTGGCAGTGAGACACGGGCAAATGAAGGTCAAGGTTCTGAAGCTATTTGAATAAAAATGAAAGTAAATTAATATGAGAAATCAGAGCAGCGACGATGAGCAACAGAGACAAAGAGAATAATTTAAACTCTGATGTGAGACAAAATAGGGAGCATTTCAGTGAGACACTGAACAACAGAATGGAAGAGAAAATCTAGATAAACTTCGGCCTGATGGAAGTATGCCTGTGCACGGTAAACTATGGTCTGACACTACAGAGGTGGGTCAGAAGGAGGGCTGTCATGGTATATGAGGAGGTGCGTTTTTTGCATAATTTATAACAACATCTGTGATGACAGTGACCAAGACCTTTGACCTCCAAAATGCATTCAGTTTATCCCTTAGTCTGAGCGGAAATATGTGAGTCAGTGTTAATTTTGACAGCACTTTCTAATTTAGTTTTATTTATAGTCTTTTGCCTAAAATATCTTTTACTTTCAGTCATAATTTTGCCATCTACATTTTTTTAATTTTAGTCTAGTTTTAGTTGATGACACAGCCCACATATACACTACAGTCCATGCCGGTCTGGACTCTCTCCTCAGCCTCAGGCTGTTCCACTGCCTCGGCTTCTCTTTGTTCACACTCAGCTTTACAAACATATAGTTCCTCCTCCATATATTCTGGTTCAAACAGGTAAGGCTTTGAATCTGCGTCAGTCCCGAAGAAATCATCCTCGTCCTCTCTCGTAAAGTCGGCCATAATCCTTAGTAGCAATCTTCATCTACTCGTAAACAGAGGCTTTGGTTTGTTGACATGCTGGGAAGCACTTCCACGGTGGTTTGCGCATGCGCCCTGCGGCTTAGTTTTGTAAGTATTTCTTTCAAAAATTATATAAAATGCTAATCTCAGTCTAAAAATAGATAAGGTAACATCATGCAGTCAAGAAAAAATATAACAAGCACATAGGACCGTCTAGAGTTTATGTGATGTCTGTAGACAGAGACAGGATAAAGCATTACCAATATAGTCCCGGCGTTTGAGCTAAGCTAAGCCAGCGGTTGGCGATCTAAGTCCATCTCTTTCTTGTTACTAGACGCACAGCCAAAGAATGGTGTCTACCTGCTTTTCATGGACCGGGGACCGGGGTAAGACACAAAAACATCAAAAATGTTGGAGTGTTCCTTTAAGATATGTTCACAAGCAGAGGAAGAACAAAAAGCCCAAGGACCTTAAATTCCCAAATTCTCACCAGTTAATCTTTGACACAGAGGGGACAAATTTTTCGAACAACTCATCAAGTGGTCTGGAGAAATCATTCAGGGAAATGAGGTCAAAGAACTTCACTTTGAGCTTCAAAAAAAGGAAAAAAAAATCGTCTTTAATCTAATGAAAACACTTGTGCAAAGTTTGAAAAAATTAGTAAAAGGAAACTTTAGATTTCAAGCTCACAAAACCAGCCTGTAAACTTATCATCATGCTTTATCTGGCTATCACCTGCTTGGAATTATAGCAGGAGGTGTAGGGAAATACAAAAGGAGAAAACAAAGCCTGCCATGAGAAAACAAGTGATAGGACATAAACCAAAAAGGAAATCAACAAAAGTAAACAGGGGAGCATGGAAAAGATCATAGCCCAGCATGCTACAGTAAACCATGTGTGTTTTATATCAGCTGAATTTGGCGTGACGGGGTCTGAGGAAGCTCTGCAGACAGGACTGTAAAACTCAGCCGGACACTTTGGCTCTACAGAGGCGGCCTCTGATATCCACTGAGGCCCCCAGCCCCACCATACGACAAAGAGCCCCCTCTGTATAAACTCTAACCACACATCAGATAGTTAAATTTGGAGAGAGGCAAATCCAGAACAGGCAGCAATAAATCAACAGGCTCGTATATAAACTGCCTGATCCCTTCAGTGGACGGTGCTAAGCGTGCAGAGAATGAGGCATTGTAAAGTCATTGGGAGGCGTGATGAGTTTACAGTACTGGCTGATGACTGAGGACTCCCGTTGGATTATATTAAGGAGATTTAGCAGAACTGAGGCCTAACTGGACTCAGAGGGAGGAGGACTGAGCTGGATGTGGTGTGCAGAGGAAATTAGCCCAGACACGAGGAGGACATTATAGTTTATGGATTGCATCAACATCATACATCACTTGGCACTGATGTATGGCTCCCTTTAAGAACAATGTTTGCTCCAAGACAAAAATATATCAAAGTCTCTGCTGACTAAAACATTCAACATCTGCTGCTCAGTGAATATAAAAATAGATTCATCTTGGACTGATGCTGAAAATGTGACAGCTGGATGTATGGCAAGGAGATACAGAGGATTATGTGGGCGAGACTCCCTCTGTTAAAAAAATCCAGTGTCGCTGTCAAAAAGTAGACGCATTAAAACGGCATCCAAAAGTGAGCTCACTGCCTCTAAGGCCAGTCAGTTGAGACAGGACGATGAGTTTAACTGATCAGCAGCAGGTGAGCAGTCAGGCAATCAGTCTGATCGGATGTTTCTGTTGATTATTGATTATTCTTACATCTGGATTTATCAACATCAGGAAGTCGAGCACTGATGTGCCTCAAGTTATACCAATCATGCAAAGTCAAATAATTTTACAGTTATGTTCAGAGCACAGGTGGAAGAGTGCATGAGCACAAGGTTTAACCATGAGTTCATCTGAAGTTGTACTTTTTTGTGCATCACAGCGGTCATGGAGTCAGATGGCTTGTATGTAAAGTCCATGAAGTCAAGCTGCACTGGTGGATGAGTGAGGATCCAGTCATCCTTTCAAAATAAAACACTCCCCCATTCCATTATTCAGCAAACAGTAATTTAATTAATTCTTCTTGTTTATCTATGGCCTGGTACTGGTTTGTGACCCAGTGGTTCAGTACTTCTGGTATAGGAGATCCCTTCATTACATCATTACATCACAGCTGAATCTTTTACTGACCTACTGAAGCACTTAAAACGCTGGGGGACAGAGAGAGAGAGAGAGAGAGAGAGAGAGAGAGGCTTAGAAAAAGTATTAGGCCACAATCCATTGTATATATGCCACAGCTATTCTAAATTAAAAACACTGAAAATAACCAAAATATTTTTTTAAGTTGCTGTAATGGTGAATATACCAGTATGTAGAAGCTACTGAACAAAAATTCTATTTCCAATGCTTAAGTGTACTTATAACTGTTATCTATGAATTTCCATATTTACTGTGATCAAAAAAAAAAAAAAAGATAGTAAAGCATATTATTATTTCTTGATAGAGATGTCCAATTATAGTTATCTACTTCCATTCCTGAACAGAAAAATTTGTCTTAGTGGTTGAATGTTTTATTTGATTAATACCCCGGTTTAAATTTGGGTTTAAAAAAGTTAATCCAGTTTGAAAATCCTCATTCCGGTTCAAAATGTAGGTCCAATGACAACATCAGTTTTAGTTTTGTAAAAGTTTTTGAAAGTTTTCCAAAATAGTTGTGTTTTCTCACTTTTAGAACAGGTTTAGCACCATTTATATCTCAGTGTATATATCAGTTGATAGACCGATAGATAGTTGGATAAAGATTTTCCTGTTTCTTTTTACTTACAAAAGGACTTTGATTTATTCCTTAAAGTATGAGAAACAATGCATTACATTTTTTATTGTAAAATCAAGCATAACAGTCCTAAGGGAAAAAAGTCTGAAGTGGTTATTAATAATTTTTCATGGTGAAACCCTCTGAATGAATATTCTCTGGGGGCATGTGTAGGATTCATAAAGATAATCTACATTTTCTGTTCTCAACTAAAAAGAAAGGAGTTTTATCTGCACCTACATTGACAGGACTGAACTCTGAGTTTGGTAAAAGAACACTGCTGGGCGTTTGATTAATGATTTTAATATTATTGGGTTGTGCAGACAATCACAAACAAAACTATCTTTCTATATCATATTTCATTTTTTGTCATCTAATAATCTCCGTTCTCTGGTTCTCTGGTTTAACATCTTTTTCTTTTATTCATTATAAGTCTTTGTTTTCTTTGTGTTATATTTTGGCTATCCCAAAACTTAACACGTGTAACACCCATTTCACCTCTACGGTTTTCATGTCCGCCCTCCTCTGAGGAGGCTGCTGTTACATTGTCGAGGCTCTGACAACTAAAGTGTCTTTAAACAGGATTATCAGACTCTGCTTCCAGACACACTAATCACATGGAGGTTTGCCGTGTCACGTTCCAACAGCTCCATCACCTCCCTGTTTTTAGCCTCCCTGTTTTCCTCGGATCACATCTCTCTCTCAGGAAGAAGTCAAAGTCTGTCAGCACTACGTCGAGGCCGCCATTTTGAGTCCTTAATTGGCTTTGCTGCCCCCTCAGAAGCTGTGAGGAGGGGGGTGTACCTGTGCTTTTTAAAGATAAATAATCAAAGTGTTAAAAAGTATGAGGAAAGTGAAATGGGAACAAAGAGGGAGTGTTTAATAATCTGTGCTGGTCTTTTTTTGGCAGAGATGGAGCGTTATCAGAGGGAACTTTAGTTTCAGATAAAGAGTGTCTCTGTCTCTGCTGGATATCTGCGAGCGGGGCAGCTCAGGGTTCATATCTCATGTTAGCTCTTTGATTTGGGGGGCAGGGGAGAGGGGAGATGGAAATGAAGGGAGAGCGCAGAAAGTCAGTTAAAAACTGAAAGACTGCTGGAGGTGAAAAGATTTCAGAGAACTTATCTTATTACTGATGCAACTCCAGTTCATCTGCAGAGCAGTGAAAAACATCTTCTGGGTGTCAGGGTGTTTGAATCTGCTTATCGGAGGAGTTGTTTTACTCAGAAACTCTGTAATACAGCTGTAATCCAGTTCTTCCCAGCTAGAAAATCACCAGACCTTAATATAAGCAGTGTTGTCCCAAACATCCGTAAAACATCTTGAAGAATTGATCCATGTGCAGGAAATGCTTGCCAATGAACCAGATTGTAAATTCCATTGTGGGGGGAAGCCCTAAATTAAAACAATAATAACAGATGATTGTGTGACATCTTAAAGGGATACGGCACTTTTTTTTTCTTTCCCTGAAACACTGAGATGGAAAGTGATCCACATAAAAGTGGATTCATGTGGACTAAGCAGCGAGTGGTTTGGGGTTGATGTTTTACTCTAATACTCACCATTTCTCCAAGCATAAGTGATTGTTGACCTACTTACAAGCACGTCCACGGTAGTTTGCGCCCTGTGATTTCATTTCGTATGTTTTTCTTTCAAAAATTACGTAAAGTGCAAATCTTAGTCTAAAAATAGATAACCTAACGTGACGCGACAAAAAAATGAGTCACAACACAGCACACAGGACTGTTGAGAGTTGCTGAAGAGTTTATCTGATGACTGAAGGCAGAGGCAGGCTACCCACTACCCACTGACTCACAGTGTTTGAGCTAAGCTAATTACCTTGAAGAATGGTGTCTATCTGCTTGTCAAGGACTCAGGAGTGAGGCAAGACACGAAAAGAAAATAAATGTTGGTGTATCCCTTTAAATTATCCAACCTAATCCCTCTACACAAAACAAACTGCAAATGGGCCATATTCAAGAAACACAGCAGATCTCTGCGACTGAACATACAGTCATTGATATAGAATAATCACAGTCCATCGCAATGTGACAGATGAAGTTCTGTAATGTGCCCTTCAGGTCAGGTTTGGGAGCAAATGCCAAGTCAGCGCTTCACCATTCAGTAATCTTGGCAACTCGTCTGTGCCACCATTAACATTAACCCTCCTTTATTTGAAGGTGGGAATACCAAAACAATGGGGGCAACCAGAAAGAGAGAGTGGTGATAAATCAAACCTGGACCACCAGTTTGCTTCTTCTTCTTAAAGTTTGATTGACAGTTGGCAAAAAAATCGAAGCATTACCGCCACCAATCGGTATGTTTGTTCACCCTTGAAACTGTTGCCCTTGTGAGAGTTTGCGCCCGAGGTTTGAAGCATGTAATCTGTGATCCCTCATCAGGCGCGGTTCAGGGTGAGATCCCCAATCTGCCAAAACCAGTCTGTTAGTGTGAACTCATCTTTTCAAAACCTGTTAAGACTGTTAGAGTTGTCTAGAGTGCCCCCAGCTCAAGATTTATTCATTTACTTTTTAACATTAGTGATTGTGAACATTCTCTTGCAGCATGGATATTGAATAAATAAACTCCAGTTTAGAAAAATTATGGGTTCTTTTACGCCCATGACTTTTAGAACTGTCTCGGAAGTATTTTTTTCTTTTTATGTTGTTTCTGATAACTTTTAGATTGTGGATCTGCTTTCTTTTAATGGCACTGAAGTTTTTATTTTATTTATTTAACCTTTATTTAACCAGGAAAACCTCATTGAGAATAAAAATCTCTTTTGCAAGAGTGTCCTGGCCAAAACAGCAGCACATTCAACAGTTTTACACAAACACATGCAGTCTTCAAACACATAAAACAAGAATCCAATACATTCAGAAAGAAAAGCCATAATTTTAGACAGCCAGTTTTGCTTGGGTTGTCCACATGAGAAAGATAAAGTGTATCAGTCAAAACATCTGCAGCCAGAAGTGTCAGACCCCAAGTTGCTCAACATTGTCTTAAAAGTGTCCAGTGACACCAGATCTTTTAGTTTCAGGTCTTTTTGTAGATCATTCCAAGCATGTGGAGCCGCAAACTTTGACTGAGGATATGAAGCCTGTCCAATGCTGAATATCTGGAGGTATCAGTTCCTCATTAGTAAAAATAGTTCTCAAAATCCATACAATCCAGTTCCTGGTTATGAGGTAAGTTACATAAAAGTGCAAATTACCAGGCTAAGTTGGTAGCTTTGTTCTTGTGAGCAATCTTGATTCATTTTTTTCTTTGTTTGTACGGGTATGTCAGGATTTTCAATATTATAAACTTGTCTTAAAAAAGTGGTCTGCTTTTGTTTGATTGTCTTTTTTGTTGTGTGTTTGCAGGCATTGCAGTGATTCAATACTCCTGCCAGACTGAGGCTGCATTGCCTCTAAAAGGTCTTCTCTAAATCACATTTCCTCAGTGTAAAAAATCAGACAGTGCCTGCACATTTGTCTGACTCGGTAAAGTATCTTTTACATTTGCACAAATCTCTCTGATATAAATGATGTATTATAGAGGGAGGCGGTCATGATGTGTTTCCTGGACGGCCGTCAGCATGCCTTAAAACTATCCAGTTCCCAATGCATCACCTGCCAGATTTACGTTACCTTTCTCTCCAGGCTGCTGGTGGCGGCGCTGGTGTTTGCTTTGTGGTTGAACTTTTGGAAGCCGGCAGTTGTGGACCAGCGAGCCGGATTCTTTCTGGAGGGTTCCTCTGGGATGACCACAACTTCACCCAGAGGGAGGCCGGCCAGGGAGGGGTCACTGCTGCGACGGACGCTGAGGGGCATGTCTGTGAAGGGTGGAGGGAAAGAATGGGAAGAGAAATGGTGAGTATTAGAGTAAAACAGCAACCTCAAACCACCCGTTGCTTCATCCACATAAATCCACTTTTTAAGTGGAGCACTTTCCATCTCAGTGTTTCAGCTTTGGCTCAGTCTCGGCCCACCGCTCCGTCTGGTAACCATAAGACCCCAACATTACTTCTTGGACTGCACTATAAGTCAACTTAAACATGGGAAGTGGTGATTATAAGTGCTGTTGTTCCCATAAAAGCTCTATTGAGCCCAGAAGGAAACAAGTACAAGAGGTTTGCTTTGGCTTGAGTCCTGCTGCAAGGAAATAAATACACAGTAGTTACACTTTTATCTGGAAAATTACCCTCATGGCAATAAATAATGTAAATATTAGGAAAAAGTGTGAGTAGAAAAATAGCCCAAGCCTTTCTTGCAGTCTGTAGGCACCTCTGAAATAACAAACACATTCATAATTAGGGAAAAATTGCTCATATATTATGATCCAAGTGAAGAAAGGGGTCATTTTGAACACGAAATAACTGATCCTGGAAAGCCATATGGACTACAGGATAATAGGCTTTCTTTGAGTAAAATATATTCTTTTGAAAGATTTTTTTTTTGTAAATATTAAATGATAGTGTTCTTTATTTAATACAACAGCAATAAAAACTAAAGACCTAAACACCTAGAATTGTTTTTTTGTATGTATTTAATCATCAAAAAAGCAGAAAAAGTCCTATTAACTAAGATTTGAAAGAGAAATAGACAGTAAAATTCCCTTCATATTATAGGTTTAATTCTCTGATACTCCTTAGGGCTGCGAGTTATGGACTTAAAATCATATTTCCTTTTTTTTGGCTCAACAGTGATACTATTTAATTAATGTTTTCTTACCCCAAGTGTTGTTGGACAAATGTATTTAATTCTTATTCTTATATAGGGTATTTTTGAGCTTATTTGATAGTAGGGAGATAGTGGATGAACCTCAAAAGGGGGACAGAGAGCAGGGGAAGAAATGGCAAACAGGCCCCAGGCTGCATACCACTCCACCGTACCACACTTATATCTTTAATTTCTTAAGCATCCTATCTTTTTCCCAGCCTTACATGGACATAGGAAAGGTTTCATTGGATCAGGAATTATTCAGTGTGACTGAGGGAGGTTTCTACAGAGGAAAAGGCAAACTGGGCTTTTAATGTGAGAGGCAAAATTAGGAAGTGTAACTGTACTGGGTTTATCTTACTACAAATTCTACTGATGTCAACACAACCTTCAGTTAAAACAAGATAAATATGGCTCTTATTGTTATGATTTTCTTGTCTTTTTTGGGGGAGACATGCCTTTGGATTGCTTTGAAAATAGACAAGCCTTCTATTCTCTAGATCAGTGGTTATGAAAGGCTGTGGCAGGGCACACCGGTGTGCCTTGACACAAGTTTTGGTGAGCCTTAGGACTTTGTACAACTACCTGTTTTCTCAACAACTGTTTGACAACTAATGAATGATGTTCTATTTCCCTTCATCAGTAGATTATTTGAATTACTTTCGGTACACAGCTCCAAATTCTTAAACTAAAACAAACTCTCATAAGGCCTTGATGGTTTTGTTTCTTTGCAAAAAGAGAAAACAGGGGGAATCGATATTAAACTGTCCCTCCTTTCATTAGTTCACCTAATTTTTTTAAACTGCTCACTAAAGTTGGACTGTTAATTGCTGGATTTATAAAAGTTGATTAAAAATGTAATGGTTTCTTGAATAATTTTGTTGAATCAGTTGTTTTGTCAAGTGCTGCTTTCCATCAGTGGATAAAATACATAATGCACAGACTGATAGGACATGATAACAAGTATTAAGACAGCTATTTAGCATTGATAAAAATATGGTGTGCATTGGTCTTAAGAATGCCTTTGGCAAAACAAGTTTAAAAAACTCAACATTTTTTGCTTGGGAACCCAGCACTCACATCAGCAGTCTTAAAGTCCTGAATATTTATCATGCACGTAAAATTAAATATCAACACGTGCTGCAGCAACATACATCCCGTGTGTTGAAATAGTGAACAGTTTTTCTACCAAGCATTAGGCTTAACAAATGCATCTACATTAAAATAAACTACCAATACAAAAAATATTGTCTCACTATTTTTGAAAACACATCAATATATCATAAAATCTCACAACAACTCCCATCTCTACTCTCTGTTACATCTTCTGCAGCTACTTTTTGGTGTGAAGTTCCCAGATTTGATCAAAGCTTCCAAAGCAAGATGAGGGAATAAAGTTTCTCTGCTCCTCACACTCCGCCTAAAAAATTCAGAGAGAAATCCTGCTGAAGTCTGAAAGAAAATCCACGAGCTGTAGTGTGAATCATCTGGATTTTCCCAAAAGGCCATATGGATTTGTTTATGTCGCTCTAGCAGCCTGCGCGTAACACCCATAATTATGCAAATAGTTGGGTAACCACCTGTCATCCATCAGCGGATCATTGCAGCGAGCATATGCTGGTGCTAAGCTCCCATCTGATACACCCGAGACGTGCCTTAGTGGTGGGAGCGGCGCATTTTAATCACGGCTTACGCTGCGCTGCAACTCGTGCGTATTTAATATTGTGACAAGCCTGTGGAGTTTGAATGCTGCTGTAAGTGTTTCTTTTTGACCGCCTGGAGAGGAACTGAAGGAGAGAGAAGGGTAATTATGACTGAATCCCAAAAATAAAGGTGAGATAAACATGTGTTTGTCAGCGCCTCTATGCTGCAGACTGAAAATCACACCCTTGCTTCAATGTTCTTCAGGACAGTAATTTCTTCTCTGTTCACCACGGGTTCACCTGCGCTGCTTTAATATGCTCATAAAAATGTCCCTGTGCCTCTCTTTTGCCTTTAAAGCCACACTTTTATCCCTCTCACGTGACGATTATTTGTCTGGAAGTAAATTTCAAGGCTCTGTCACACTGATCTGTCCAATTGTTGCTTAACCTTTGCACAAGAGGTCACTAGTCTTGGAGAAGATGAAGCTCAATCTGCAGGTAAACTCATCAAGAGTACCTCTAGTTTAATTCTCATCTTTAGTCTGAGTCCCTGTCTTCTCTAATGAATGTTTGACAGTCCAGCTTCACTAAACGTCCCTTAAGCGGGGTCCACACATAAGGATTTTCTTAACCTGAAGGTTTTTTTTCTACCTGTTAGACACCCAACACATGAAGGTAAAAAATCAGGCATTGATCGTACTGTGTGTGGTGTGCTCCATTAATCTCAACACAGCACACCATACTAGGGCTGAAGGATTTTAGGAAAACATCTAACTGCAATTTTTCTGGCAAATGTTGTGATTACAATTTGATTCACGATTTTCTTCAAATCAAGCGTCACTGCAATATTCACTATGTTTACAGTGTAGACAACAGTAAGGAAATCAATGATCAAAAGTGCATAAAACATTATTCATCTTCTAATATTGATGATAAATAATCTGTTTTCATTATTTAAGGGATACTCCAACTTCTACTCATAAACAGAGGCTTTGTGTTGTTGACTTGCTTACCAGCACTTCAGTAAATGTAAATTGCCTGTAAATTTGTAAGAAAGTACGTGTAAAATAGTTGACACAACAGATCCTGGGTCAGTCAGAAGCACTGCAAAAAACTGCAGTTTTGGTGATCACATGATTGCAATTTTGATCCGAAAACGATAAATCCTTCAGTCCTACACCACACACATAACCATTCTGTCCCACCATTGATCTAGAATCTAGTCTTCCAAGACAGAAATCTCACCTGATCAAACGTGATCTAACAAAAAGGAAGAAGTGGAAACATAGCAACAACTGGAAACCACAACACGCAACATGGAAGAGGACATGATGGTGGTCTTTGGACTATTTTTGATGAAAAAGTCTTGAAAAGTCCTTAAGGTATTGTAATATATATTTATCTTTCTTTTGTGATATCAGGATGTGCATTTACTTTGTTTTGTCTCATAAATTATATCTGCTTTAAGGAACTAAATGAATCACAAAATAAAATAATGGGAATTTAATTATTCAAAATGTAAATGTGTAATAGTTTTGTATTTCCGAAGGAAATCTACTTTATGACAATTTTAAGTGCGACGCAAAAACCCTCCTTTCTGTTGCTGCAGGGTTTAATAAAGTTTTAGTCTAACTTTCAAAGATCCCAGTATGGCTGCTGGTAACACAGAAATATTTGGGCCCTCATGTCGTGAAGAAGATCAGTTGTCATCATATGTCCCACGGCACAGTCCTCTTCCTTCCACTGCGAGCCGAGGGACTCTGACAGACAGACTTCATATGCAAATCACTATAGCATGACATCTGGAAACTTCTACAAACTTTCTCAGCCACAAAAAGTAAAGTTGGAGTTCTGAGCCGCTTCTTCAAAGTAAGTTGAGCTCCATTCCTCATGAGACACGTCCTCTCGCAGAATCAGGTAGCTTCTAAAAACCAGAGCTTTCCCGACACTTCCTCCTGAAAAACCACTCCGTTCATGTGAAGCATGCCAACCAAACCAGATTGTAATATTCTCCATCCCTCTCCTACAAATGTGTTTCATTTACTTTGTCTATGCCGTCCTCAAAAGAGCTGTGGACTGGAGCAAAGAGCAGCCAGACGGCCCGTCATGTGCATCTACTCTTAAATTAGGTTGAAGATTCAATAATGGCGTTTAATAGACTTTGCCCCCCTTGCGGTAACCGCTGGTTCACGTCCAGTTCAGGGCTCTAATGGGGTCCACCTCAGACAGCGGGGGTAATTAACGTCCAGCATTATCCTACATGACAGGATTAGAGATGACACAAATACAAGAAGACAAGGCACACAAGAACATGAGATCAAGGGGGCATATAAGAGCAAAAACAAGGATTAAATGATGGACCAGAAAGGATAAAAAGAAAAGACCTGATATTTTACAAAGCCCAAATCAGAAATGTCATACCCAATCTACGCAATGTTTCTACCTCAGATATCCCAGCATCCCTCTGATGTGCCTTAAACACCCTCATAACGAAGTTTTTGGGGTCTATCCGTGTTAATTAGGACATTTCTTACACAAAAACACTTGATGTTGATAAAAAGCATTAATGTTCTTCCCAGAATCCCCCAGGGCGGCCTCTTACTGGACGGTTATCCGGCTCTTTTGAAACCATAACAAAATCAATCACCCTTATGAGGCATGATTTTATCCAGATGCTCCCGAGATAAAATACTTTTTAAGGCCAATTCATCTGCTCGATTCATAAACCATGCTTCCTTTACAATCAACCACATAAAAGAATTTAAATGAAGAGACTGGATAAACAGTTAGGAGACTGCAGCAGAGCTTTGAAGACCATTTATAAAATGTTCCCTCTTACTGCATGATTTGATAGAAAATATGATGCATTCAATTTAGTTTTACAGTCAAAGAGCAGAACAATGGGCAATGATTTTTCCTATATATCAGTCTGTCGTTAATAATTCCTTTTAACCCATGCAGACTTCAATATTTGACATGAGTAAACCTTAATGGGGCCTTTCTAATACATTGTCTCTACTCAACTCAACTTCACTTGGTTGTTTTGGTTTTCATTAAGGGATCGTGGCTTGTACCTGGCAGAGTTACAGGCCAAAGTGTCTTTTACACCTTCAGCTCTGTTGCTTTGTTCTGATTCAGTTGAAAAAAAAACACTAAAACTCTGAACGTTACCTCTGGATCATTTTTTGTCAGTATTTTGAAGCAGGCCAAGTCCAGACCAAGTATCACAAAAGACCAGAGCTGGCCTTCTGACATTACGTCAGTGTTGCTATGACTGCGAGCCATGCTGTGCATTATGGGAAAGGCGCTAGCAGGCTAAGCTAAGCACAAAACAATAGCAGAGGTTAAATGTCACCCTACTGTCATCAGCAACCAGAGGAACCTGTTCAGCCCAAGACTGTTCCTTCCCAAGTTCAGGACCAACAGATTGAAAAACTCTTTTGTCCCTCAGGTCATCAGACTGTTTAACTCCTCACTAGGGGGGAGGGAGATTAACAGGAAGACTGAGGATGGGATGGAGCAGTAGCCAGCTAGTAGCCATATTTTTATTTATATCTAAATGTATTTATACATCTTTATATCTGCTATAAAATGCTGCTACTGGAATCTTAATTTCCCTGAGGGTGTCTTCCCAAGGGATTAATGAAGGTCTGTCTAATCAAATCTAATGTCCTTCAGATGTAGCTACTTTAATTTTTCCCTCCCAGCCAAATTTCAGCCAAGTTCCAGCCGGATTCCTGCCAATACCATCCAACTTTTGGAGATGTGCCTGAATTCCACAATTGACATGCCTATCCATGAAACTGCAGGGTTTCTCAGTGAGATACAGTGGGCTTAAGCCTTTGCCCAGATAATCAGATAGCAGGCTTGTCACCACAAATTCACCCAAACATGTCCTACAGTTGACGGTTTATACCTGTTAGCTGACACTTTTATTTTCTTCTATAGTGATGAGCTGAGTACAGATGCCATGGTACACAGTGTAACGCAAATAGTTGTTCACATGACTGAATTTATCCTACTGACTATACTTCTATAAAAACTATGACTACAATCACACAGACATGAGGACCCTCCCGAGAACAAGATGCTGCATCTCAAGGAGATAACCTCTAATAAATTCATATTCAGCAGAGACAAATATGACGACGACAGGTCTATGATTGGCCCATGGATCTGTCACTAGCTTTAGTTCTTACTTTAGTCCACTTGTCTCCACTTACCTCCCTTCCTTCGCCCAAACACCCAACACAGCATTGTGTGGATTTGCTGTTCATCGTGAGACTGGGATCCACATTCAAGATTTCTTGCTGCTGAACAGAGGGTTTTTCTTGCCACCATGATGGAGGGACTCATGGTTGGCTATATGGATTCACGTTAGGTGTTGGATGTATGTATTTGTATATATATGTATACATGTATTTTATATGTATATATGCATATATGTGTATCCATAAACTAAAGAGTTTGTCTTCAGACTGCTCTATTGTTAATTGTCTTGAGAAAACACTTGTTGTGAATTGGTGCTATACAAATAAAGATTGATTGATTGATTGATCCTTCAACACAAACTGTTGTTTGACAAGTCATTTACAGACTTTCCAGAAAGACACAATGACAAAGAGTGTTTGTCCTAGTCTGTTTTTGGCCATAGTGGCATTTTCCATGCTAATCTGAATTTTCATTCATGTATTCTGTAAGGCATAAGTGGGAAGGGTTTCAGGTCTATCACATCTTTGAGGGGGATCTCATTACAGCTGTGATGGGGGGCAAGTCCGAGTACCTTCCTGTCACGGACCAGCAAAGACTCTGCCGAGGAAACTGGGGAAAAATTTAAGTGGCTTCATCAATGTGGACGCCCTACAATATGAGTGTAAACAAACTCAAGGGACAAAGAAGAGGAACTTTTAATGTTTGCTGGTGTCTACAGAGGACCAGAGAGGACATCTGATAGCATGGTAACTTATTGCAGCATAACACCTGTGTAGAGAAACATCAGAGAAGGAAGAGAGACTTTAGAAATCATTTTCTCTGATTCTGCAGTAAGGTGTGCCAGATGTTAGAATTAAAATGATATGACATCACAAATAAGCATCTAAAACTGATATCTGCTCATCCTGCAATAATCTGCTGATGGCCGATCGAAGTTTGAACGAAGGGACGATATTCACAAGTTCCGATGTTGAATCAACCCAAATGTGTGTCCCTACATTTTTCTGAGCCAAATGAAAGCGCAGTGACAAAAACTACACTGTATGGGAAGGATCTCGACTGGATTGGTCTAGTGTTTAAAATGGGTGCTGCCAGCAAAAAAGAAATTGCATTCATAAATGTAGGCCCACAGAGAAGATTTAGCTTTGTGATTGGAAAATAAAGTCCTTTGACCCCATCACAGCACGTATCTTTGCTTACAAATCAACTAACAACATATTTTCACTAAAACAGGCCTCAACACATCCACAAGAGAGCCTGTTATCACAGGTTGAAGTCTCTAAAACGCTGATCCATCATGTGCTCAAATCCTCGCAGATTCACATATGATAATAGGAGCGTTATTATGAGTGAGTCTGTTTGTGTGTTCAATGTTTAGAAGGTCACAATATGAAGATTCCCCCCTCCCTCGTTCTCCCTGAACAATTTTCCTCTACTTAATTTGCGATGGGATTATCCCCGCCGTCCGAAGGGCTTGGTCGGTCCCACGTTTAATAACCAGCATGGCCACTTCAGACCGAGCCAGCCATCGATCCAGGCCGAGGGGAGAGCGAGACCACCGAGAGGGGGGGCAGCTAATAAGACGAGGCCCTAATCCAGCCTCTGTAGTGAGGGATTATGGCCGGGGCAAGAGGTCATGCCGATGTACACACACCATGATTCACCGCAGGGAAAGGTCAGACTCTCCAGAGGCTATTACCTCACTTTGTCTTTTATTTATCTTTCACCTTGTTTGGAGGAGAAAAATGAATTCCATTATATGGATTACCATGGACTGGAAATGCTGCATAATATGTTTATACCTATAAAAAAACACCCTAATACAAGATTTTTTTTTCTTTTATAAAGCGTTCATACTTGAATAAACATATATAAACATTTTTTAAGGACATTTTTAACAGACAGGGACACCAAAGTGACATTTTTGCAAGATCAGTATTAACTTTTATGATGCAGAGCTTCATCACAGCGCTTTAGTGGAAATGCACTGAAAAAAGGGCCTTAATTTGGGGAGAAACAAAAACTAGCACTGTCTATATTAGGGCTGTCGCAATAAACCGGTATGGACAATAACAGTCTATTTTTAAAAATACAAATCGCATTGGGCTGAAGAGAGGCATATGGTAATTTAATTTTATGTAGTGATCCAGGGCTGGAGCCATTATATCTCTGTTTTAGCTGCTGTGTCAACAATTTAGATGTGAGTTTAAATCGATGTCTCTGTTGTTTAAGCCCAAATTAATCCAAAGAAGCTGCTAAAAACACTACATGTCTCAGCTAAACTTAAGGATAGCAAAGTTTCCGTCAATGATAATAGAGACCTCTGCACGTATTTTCACAATAAAAGTCATTATATTTAACTCTGAGAAATGCTTTTACTTTGAAAGCATGAGAACAACGAAACAGGAAATTGTGTCTTTCAGACAAAAGCTTAACATCACTGAGGAGATGAATAAACCACTGGATCAGTCACAGATGAAACAGACTTGAGCTGGAACCAGAGACTGATGGAAACATCTCTGTGTGATTTTTTTTGTTATTGTTTGTGAAAGCATGGGATTGATTTTATGGGTGAGATGGAGCTGTAGATCTTGGAAATGCATTTTAAAAACACAGTTGCTTTTAGCTCTGTAATGATATCATTGCTGCACTGAGAAAAAGTAAAACAAATGAATAACTGAACATTTAGATCATATTACTCCACACTGTCATTGGCTTGGCTTTTTTCAATGTTATTTGGCTATTAAAATTGATATCTAGTACTTTTTCATACAGCTATGGTTGCAGACAGTCTTTCTACTTTCTTATGCACCATTTTAGGAGTGCTTATCCAAAGCAGAGACAAAAATTAGGCTGTGGATTTATTTGACACTTAGAATTTTTTTTCAGAACCTTTTATCAATATTGTTATTGTGATATTTTTTGTCCACAATAACCTTGAGGTGAAAATCCAATATTGTGACAGCCCTAGTCTACGTATAGCTGGAAAGTCTTGATTGGATGGAGAGCTGGTTAAACACAAAACTGAGTTTACTTCATACAGTTTGAAGGACCTTTTCAAACAAACTTCATAAAAATAGAAGTGATCCCAAACAAGATGCTTCTCCTCTCTATGAATGAGATTTTTTGAGGACACCCACTCAGATTCACTTTCCTTTAAAAGATCTTTGAGCACCTTCTGATGTTTCTTTGTTGGTATGATCTGTGTGTTAAATAAGAGGCTGGTATAATGAAAAGAAATGCCCCTGATATTCATTTTTCTCTGTAAGGTGATGTGCTGAAAACACAAATTGTTATCTCCTTATGTTGCTGACAGAGTTAAACTTCGCTCTGTACTTTTAAGAAAATTGCAGGGTGTAAACTTGTCAATAAGAGGTAAACACTAATAAACTACCACCATAAAAAACAAACCTAAACTTTCCTTTTTCACACAGTCATCTGTATTTGTTCTTAAAGTCGACCATCCTGCAGTAAATTTACATCCAGCTCACATCACTCCCCCACTTAGTCCCTCTAATAACGCAGCAAAATCAGCCACAAACTTACTGTGAAAGAGACAGAGGTCGGCTCTAATGTATTAGCTGTGGAAGTTTCCAATCACTAAAATGGTCTGAAGAAGAGACAGAGGGTCTTTGGTATACCTGGAGAGGAGGGAGGGGCTCCTCCTGCTGACCGGCTGCCAGCTGAAGGTAATGGAGTTAACGCTCCAGCATGCTGAGAAGGTTGCACAGAGGACATGCTGAGGAGGGACTGTGTGTAGGTTTCTGTCTGTTCTGTAGTATATATGGACTAACGATGTCCAAGTTTACTCACAAGGAGGGAAAAGACAGAGAAGTTTGATCTTTATTCCCTTTAGGAATCTGCCAGTTCTGATGTTGATACCAAAGTGTCTTGTTACCGATTCAATCTTAGCCTGGACTCCATCATATATTCAATGTTAGTGAAAGCAAGTATGTTAAAAAATGAATAAATGAAATAGGACTGCACAGTGTCACAGCATGGTGGTGCAGCAGGTGGTCTACTTAAAACATGGGTCTCAGTTTGTGATAAGTGTGGAAGCCATCTGATCCAAGCAAGGACTGTGCATGGCAATGTGGCTTGAATTTGGCTGAATACAGTTTGCAAGCTTACATACTGAAGTTCTTATCAAGCAGGGAGTAGCTAACGTTGGCATTGCTTGCACCGTCAGTGCCCAGGTGAATATGAACAAATCTTCTAAGCAGCCTAAATACAAATAAGGAACAAAGGCCACAGCTACAGCTTATAAAACATGTGACAGGTTTTGTTCAGCGTGACAAAGAGCTGAGTCAAAAAAAACCAAATGAAGAAAAATGAAATAATGCATCTTCATTCATGAACTGAACCAAATCCAACAAATGTAAGTGTGAAAGAGGCCTCAGTATGTTTAAGAGGGTCTACTGGAGCTCCTTCCACTTTAAGGCCCCCCTCCCCTGTGGGTCCAGTCCATTGGTTGAGTGGTCTGCTCCGTGAAAACTGGTCATTGCATTTGTTCTATAGTCTTTGCACTGCACTCGGTTCACAACACCAAGCCAATGAGCTGTAATTGCTGATGAAACAGTGATATGACATCATACTGGTAGGCTTATTCAAGGGGGCTGGGGGAAGAAGCCATTTTAGGCAGCTACTGGTGCTGTAAACAGGGGGGAGGGGGCAGCGTCCCAATGCCATAGACTGTCAGCTTGTGCACAGAAGTACTCTATCACAAACAAAGACCTGCAAAACTCACACAGAAGCAATGAAACTTAAAAAAGCAGAATATGGGCTGTTTTATAACACATTTCTAATTGTGGTAATATGACTGTGTGCAATTTATGTGAAAGGCAGCATCACGCTGCCCAAACTATGTAAAATGATTAATTCAATTATCACTCACCCTCTGATAGTACAATGCCGACCCCTGTTTATCTCTGTTTGCAACTTCAGATCTTTAAACCCTCCATGTGGACACTGTGTTCAGTGTTTCATTGTCTTGCATTTTTTTCCCACTGTTTTAGTTAATTTTCAAGAACAGATCACTGAAGCCTTGGATTGATTTCTCTGTGAGTAATGAGGACATGGCATAATTGTAGCCAGGCTATAGACACATGTTTTTGCATTAGAACCAATGCAAGCTTATTTTGCATAATATGGAACATTTGAAGTGGTAAAAGTTGGTTTGAAAAAAACTAGCCTATCATCAAAAACCAAACAGCTCTAACACATTGAAGGGACGTAGGTCTCTCTAAGGTTGATGTGAGTGAGAGGTCGTAGAATAAATAATATGAGGATTTTTCGAATATTTCAACACAGATGTGTGTAAATGCACTTTGAGGGACGAAGGCTGTGTGCTAGGTGAGCTTGGTATTTTCCCTTGTGGCCCTCTGGTCCCAGTCTACAAGTCCACGCTTTCACATCAGACTGATTTAAATATAAATGCCCTGTGACCATGGCTTCATGAAATCTCTAAAAGCTATTTTTTTTTCCTGAGCTACTTTGAATACTTCAAGCCTGGGCCGGTTCAATGTTTGAATAAATTATGGCACGGGGCCATTTTAACTCTGCTCTCCAACCGCTGCCTTCATATTGATGTGTCTGTGTGCAGCGCGGGGGGATTTCCAGTGAATACAGCCTGACCCGAATCATCCACAGGGGGACAGAATGCTCCTTTTTTAGGGAGGAGATCTACTTTTCTGGAGTGGTGGGAACCATGAGTGTGGAGGACAAGATGAAATATGTATAGGACTCGACTGAAGGCCAAACAGGGTCCAGAAAACGCTCAGTGTTTCTGTTTAGAGTCTAAAATCTGATGTAACAGCAGAATAAACATGAGCAGCTGCCCCTTACCAAAATGGAGGATGAAATCCAATTTATAGATTGATGGGAAAGGATTTTTTTGTGAATAACAGGGCCTGACAGATCAGACCCTATTCTGTCTTTGAGCTGAGAACCCAATACTCAATATTTTACTCCAGTGTTTTCAAAGTGCCACCAGCTTTACATACATTCACATTGATATAATATAATCTGACCACTACAGTAAACATTTCATGTTTGTTTTGCACGTCTTACTTCTTAAACGACGAATGTGCAAACTTGGTGACCAAGAGGACCTCTGTAATCTTTTTGTCATTTCTTGTGGGGCCAAAATGTTTCAACTGTGAGGAAACTGAACCATAAAGATTACTTATGTTCAGCTAAAAGGACCAACTTGTGGCCATAAATGGGAGTTTTTGGGTTAAAATTTAAACTAACTCAAATGCAAGAGTGAATATCCAGTTACATTTCAATTGTTTTAAATGCATTTGGCCATGCATAAAACTAGAGGATTTAAAGCCATCATTTAATCTTAGAAATATTTTCATAATTTTATTTTTTTGGTGTAGTTCACCCACAACACCACTCTCCTCCTTAGAAGCTGCTCTTGTATTTTTTTTCTCTCTTTCTCACTCTATTTTTGTATGTGAGTGTGTTAACTGTAAAAAGAATAAAAAAAAGAAAAAAAAAAAAAGAAGAAGAAGAATTTGCTCTTGCGGCTTTTGTTATGCAATTTTTGACGCATGATTTTGCTGGAATGGAAGTCACCACTTCCTCTCACACACATAACGAATAAAAGAAGTCCTTTAATCCTTTATATTAAACTAGAAAAGATTAGATGTATTTTCAGGGGCTTTCTTAGGAAGTGTTATAAGACGTGGGATCCTTTTTTGTGTATATCCGTAAGCTGGACCTCCAAGTTATTCCTGAGTAACTCACTAGGTATCTCAGTGATACCAGTTCAGACGTGATGGATCCTGGACTGACCAGCAGTTATTTATTTATTTGTCATTATTATCATTTATTTTATTTTACTTTATTTTTTATTTGTTTTTGTCTCTGTTTTGGGTTTGGTTCCTTAGATTGCAAAATTTGTATTACGGTAATATTTACTGTAATGTTTATCTGTTCTATCTGGAAATATCAATAAACAGATTGTGGAAAACAAAGAAATATTGCTATATTTTATGATTTCATTGGAGTTATAATCCCATTTTCATTATCCATATACATCTTTTAATACTTTTAGCAGGTCGCATTTAAGAAGAAGGGGGACTGCATGTGGCCCCTGGCAGCCTCTGAGACAGTGTCTCAATAGCTTGTTGACATCTAGTCAACAGGAATGAGGTCAGACGGTCCAAAGATTTTAAAAGTCTAAAACAAAGCACATGCTGCCCCCTACTGTAGCGGAGGCAGAGATGTCTCATTTAGAAAAATCATTTTTCCTAGTACATTTTTTCAACACTGAGGACAATATTCCATTTAAAGGTCTCATGTCCTGGTATCTTTGGTGTCTAATAAGCAAGGATTTAATTAAAGTTGAATAAAATTGAAAAAAGTTGTCTCTCTGGAGGACAAGCTGCAGCTCTTTTTCCTTCCTCTTTGGAACGCTCTGATCTGAGGGGGTGGGGAGGCTACAGGAGGCTATGATAATGAGCTCTGCGCTGATTGGCTTCCCAAACGATGTCTGATGGAAAGGGGGAGGAGGGATTACAGGCCACCAGGAACATGGGCTGAAAGATTTAATGTTTTTTAGATCGAAATCGCAATTTCAGACAACGCGATCATGTGATCGCCAAAGCAGCAATTTTTTGCCGTGCTCCTGACTTACCCAGGATCTGTTGTGTCAACTGTTTTACAAATTTGCAGGCAATTTGCATTTAAGAATGGCTCGCAAATGAACAGTTTACTCACAACCGTGAATCGGTTCTCATTGTTCACTTAAAAGACCAGCTCAAAAGAGTCGATTTGTTCACGAACGTCACATCCCCACCGCAAAAGTGCTATTAAGCAGGTCAACAACACAAAGCCTCTGTTTAGGAGCAAAAGCTGGAGTATCCCTTAAAATAATGAAAACAGATTATTTATCATCAATATTAGATGATGAATAATGTTTTATGTGCTTTTGATCATTGATTTCCTTGCTGTTATCTATACTGTAAACATAGTGAATATTGCACTGAAGCTTGATTTGAAGAAAATCGTGAATCGAATTGAAATCACAATATCTGCCAGAAAAATCACAACTAGATCTTTTCCTAAACTAGTTCAGCCCTACAGCAACACTTGTAAAAGTGTTATACATGTTCAAAAGAACTGAGCCAGGTGGGTGTTGCGTTGCCCCATAATATCTCACTTATTACCTCCGCCAAGGAGGTTATGATTTGCCAGGGTCTGTTTGTGGGTTTGTTTGTTTGTTAGCAAGATTACACAAAAACTAATAAATGGATTTATATGAAAAATTTACCAGAGGTGTGATTTGGTCCAAGGAAGAAGCCATTACATTTTGGTGGTGATCCGCATATTTGTCTGGATGCAAAAATTCCCAAAATTTGACTTCCAAAATCAAATAATAATTTAAAAGTCAAGTTCATGGCACATTAAATGTTTAATTTGTATTTTGTGGATATATTTGTTCCCTGAACACTTAACCAGCTCTCCATTCTTAACTGTAAATAGAAACATGAACAAAAACCATTAAAGATTTTTTTTTTCTCCTAATCACGCTGTAACAAAATAACACCTCAGCCCCACCGCTGTGTCCTAACCATCTGGCTTTTTTCTGCTTAGTGGAGGCATCTACCAGGTGGAAATTCAGTCTTGTAATCGCACCTTGGTAAATTACTTGTATTTTTCTTCCTCACAATGTTTCATCCATTCCCTAAAACAAAACAACCTTGTTACAAATTGATTAGCAGACCATCTACAACACCCTGACTACTCAGACTTAGACCAGACTCACAGAGCCTCCCCCTCTTCACCGCGCCCCCTCTGGGACGCCCTAATCAGCAAACCAAACAGCCCTCAGTTGGCTCAGAAGCAGGTCGGCAGCAGCACCTTCCTTGTAAACACTACTTTGTGTGTTTCTCCATTACGGTCGGTCTGGAGGTACAGGCTCTCGCAGAAAAGAGGCCATAAATCTCACTCAGCCCGATATGTGGCCGAGTCGCTCGTGATTAAAAACACCACTTTGAAAATGTCATGAGGCAGCTTGGGAGGGGAGCAGGCTGCAAGCAGAGACACAATGAAGGAGGAAACAATTTTGACTTCAACAGAAATAAATAAAATTACCTCAGGACTGAACCTGGGTCCAACAAAGGAGATTTTTTTAGCTACTACATGGGTGTCAGTCTGTTAAAGCTGCAATAAAAGCCACCTTTTTCCTCATTAAAAAGCCATTCACGCCGTTAAAAAGTGTATTTCTGTGGCTTCCAGGGCGCTCCTGAATGCCCCTTTGTATTCTGGAGAGGTTTTTGCACCCTGTGAAAATTCTCTGGATGAACAATGAACTCTAGTTAACTGAACACAGCATGCTAACTCAATGCAAAACTGTGTGTCCTGGCCTTGAGCTGCACAATGTTGACACTTGTTCACACTTACACAAATAAAAGATGTCAGATGAGTCGGCATAAACGGAGCACAAATAAAAAGAAATATTCAAAGAAGCATGCACATCTCTGTTGGTGATGTGTCAGATTTTAGGAGGCTTTATTTGTCGTTTTCTGGGGTTGTTGCGTGGCCTAAAGGCAGATTTGACCTTATTTGGCATTTGGAGTAAGTAATAGACATAGACTGACCACCAAGGTGCTTTAACAACGCTCAAGTTTCTATTTTTATGGGTATGACTATGGTTTGTATCAGGATTGCAAAGGGGTGGAACATTTTCAGAAACTTTCCAGAGCTGAGGAATTTTTTGGGATGATTCTGTGAATTATGGGAAAATATTGGGATTAATTGGAAATTGTGAGTTATGTAAACAAAATGTATCATATCAAACATGAATATAAACATTTAGCTTTGTCATAGGCAGACATCAATGCAAAATGCTACAATTAAAAACATTAAATTTCAACGGATTTATTTGTTACTAGAACTTTATCAAGTTTTAATTATTTTATTGAACAATCGATTTCAGCTTCGCTTGATGTCCATGGGCTCCAATGTGTGGCTTCAACAGTCTTGGGCTCAAAAATCAATGTAGTCTCAATAGTCCAGGGTTCAAGAAATCATCTGTGCAAGTGATGGAGGAATGCACAGTGCATGTAGGAGGTGTGACCTCAATACACTTGCAGTAAGCAGTGCTGCTTACTGCAAGTGTATTGAGGCCACACCTCCTACATGCACTGTGCATTCCTCCATCACTTGCACAGATGATTCATGTAATTCAGGAATAGCAGAGATGATCTCAAGTATACTTGCATGAAATCTGGTTGTTTTAGTCAAGATTATGCTCAGATATATAGAGCATAATCTCAGTGCTGTAAATTCCAGGTTTATTCCTATTATTCCCATAAATTCCTGTTAATTCCCATAGAAAGTTTCCAACTTCGAAAATTCCTGAATTAAGATTTTAGTATGATCTCACATGTTTCTACCTAATCTGAAGAATACAGCTGAAAGTGGCAATAATTTTGAGAAACTGACAATATCACTTGGTGGAGCTGCTCTGCTTCTTCTGTTATGCAGATAGATAATTTAGAGTTGAATAACAGAGTGAACACTGCATTTCCCAGGCAAACATACCCACATGAACAAACTGGACCACTGTAATTCAATGCCGAGATCGATCCAAGGATGTTGACCACTAACTAAACAGTTGCAAGCCTGAAAACTCATGTCATCCATATTTCATACATTGCAGAACGAAGTAAAATGTGTTATTCATCACTTCAATACAGGGAAAAATCACTTTTCTGCAGTGTGTATGGATCAAATCAGAGTATCTTACATGTTCTGATGATACCTGGTGTATGTAGGTAAGGTTTTAGAGATCACTCTCCTCCATTCTCATTGAATCAGGATCAGTGTTTCACTTCTAACATCCCATCAGACCTAAACCAGATCACATGACTGAAAGCAACTTGTGGAGTAACTCAAGAATGAGGTATACTAGAGCATTAATCATCTTCTGTCCACAATGTTAGCTATCAGTAACATTTGAAGCTTCGTTTTGTAGTTTGACTGAATGTCCCACATTACTATGTCTTCACCAAAAGTTTCTAAAGTCCTGGTGAATCTTGTAACCAAGACTCTGCTCTTGATCAGCGAGAGAACTGAGATTCATATTTCAAGCTCATGATCACTCATTGAGCAGATCTATTCTCTTGTTTAGAGAACATTTTGTCCAAAGCAACACAGTGACAAATTCCCCATCATTAAAGGTGGACTGTGTGGCGTGTAAACATCGATTTGGGATAATTACAGTTATTATGAGGTTCGTGGCAACAGCTGTATTACTGCAAAGACTGGTGTATTATATTAGGACAGATTTTTCACACAGATGCTTCCCCAGTGATACAAAGAGTTTACTTCTGTATCTTCTCACAAGCTTCAGTTGTCTGCGATTTAATCATCAGAGCGGATCTGAGTGTAAACTGTGGGTTGATGACTCAGTGAATAAATTCCACTTTCTGACAGAACAGAAAAATCCAAATCTGTGAGCTCAGTCCACTGCGGTCTCCAGACGGCACGTAGAGAAAATCCATATCCCAAACATCTCCACCACAAGAACAACTTCTTCCTCCGCAGTGAACAAAAACATCCTCGCCTCAGCTGCTCTTTTCAGCAGAGACGACAAACACAAACTTCTAACAGACTCCACAACTTTTGATGATTTATTGGGGAGAAACGGAGCTTTATCTGGTGTGAGAGATGCCAGGAGAGCTGATACGAGCTCTGCCGGCTCGATCAATAGATGGAGAGTATTTGGTTAAAATCTGCCTGCTGTGAGCTGATGCTGAGTAAACACGTTAATCTTTAAATGGCTCACAAAAACACATGAATCCATTTCCGATCAGTGAAACACACATGAGGACAGAGCATCTCACGTGCAACAAGTCCAAGAACATCTGAGGAGCATACAGTCTTCCATTATTCAGAGCAGAAGAGGATAAAACTGCTGTTTAACGTTATGTGAAGACCTTTTGTTTGGTCTGGTCTTCCTTTGTATGGGAACACATGATCCTGAACAGCAGATGGTATTGTGATGTGCAGCCTCCGTGTTTTGGAGATGGATCCTTCTGATCTGTCACGCAGAATCATACAAACGCATGCGGGTTTCATGAAGGTTTAAGGGATTATGATTGGTCTGACATCAGTATTAGACCTGCCTACAGTCATCAGTTAATAAGATGGCATTGAGCAATGTCAGCAGCAGAGATTTATATGTTGTGAAACATCAAATTTGCTCTTGCATCAAGCAAATCTAACAGTTTCTTTAGAGACTGTGATTTTTACTGGTTGTCAGCAGTATTCCGTTGCAAATTCTGATCTGTGTTTGTCTTTAAAACTGAAGGAAAATAATGGCATAGACGGGAAAGAGGAAGGAAATGCCCTCATCTGGAAAGCACATAAAGGGGAAAAAACACTTATAATAATGGTAAGTGGCTGCCTTGAGCCCCTCCGTGCTATCAATATACCTAACAATCTGTATGTCAAAGGGATACGCCAACATTTTTTTTTTTTTTGTTTGTTTTTGTGTCTTGCCTCACTCTTGAGTCCATGACAAGCAGACAGACTCCATTCTTTCTACCATGCATGCAGTAACAAGGGGGAGACAGGCAGAGCTCACCCACCCCTAATTAGCTTAGCTCAAACACTGGGAGTCAGTGGGTAGCATTAGCCTGCCTTTGCCTAAAGTCATCAGATAAACTCTTCAGCAACTCTAAACAGTCCTGTGCTTGCTGTGACTTGTTTTTTTAACCCCTTTATTTTACATAATCTATTTTAAACTAATGTTAGCACTTTATGTAATTTTTGAAAGAAATACATATGAAACTAAATCGCAGGGTGCATGCACAAATCACCGCCAATGAGAGGACAAGTTTGGTCACTTCCACATCTAAAAGACAAACATTTGTACAACTAGAGCTGGGCAATTTACTGACTTCCAATTACAATCACAAAGGCAGATTAATCACCCTTATACTATCACAGAGCATGCTAATCTCACTCTGCCGTGTGTGAAGAGCTCCCTTCCCCTCCCTCCTCCCACACCGCTGCTCATCTGCTCTGCAGAGTTGAGCCTGAGGGAGCTGAATAAACTTGCTCATATTTGATGAACTGAGGATGAAACAGTTCAATGTTCGAGTCATGGACGACACGTGAGTGTGGTTTATTGTCAAAGCAGAAAAAAAGTGTGTGCTACGAGAGAAACTGAGAGTTTCAAGCTGCTCCCAACATGTCAATACGCCCTTGGCTTCAGCATTCAGCAGTAAACTTCTGCTGTATTTCAAAGTAAAAGCCTGGTCTGTTGTCTTTAATGATAAGACTCTTGTGCTTTTTCACACCATGCTTTTATTCTGAAGGTATTTTAAAGCCAGATGCCCAGTTGTTTTGGAGACCAAAAACAAACTTGCTCGATAAATTGTCCATGTGAACAAAAAATGTATAATGACGTACAAATTAATTGAATTCAAAATATAATTAGAAAAAATATTATAAATCATAAATTATTAACCTTGAGTGTCAAAGCTTTAAAAAAGAAAAATATGTCCTTGTTCATGTCTCATTCAAGAGAAACAAATAGGCTGTTGTATTAATTGTAAAAATGCACTGGACAGATAATGGCAATATGATTTAGTGTGCTGTAGTTTGTAAGTAATTTCTGGTCTGTCAAAACAAAAATAAGCCAAAATGGGTTTTATTTTTGTTGCTGTTGTGTTGTAATATGTATCAAAATGAGTTTTACTGCTATTGTATTAATGTTAAAAATTCTGAAATCATGACAGTAAGGTCAGAAAGTTTTGATATATATTCTTCATAGGTTGGCGATAATGACGATTTATCATAATGATGAAATATTGGGAGAAACAGGTAGTTTAAAGGAGAAAACCAAAGTGTCTGTGCACTTAAAGGTGTCATATGTAGATCAGTCTTTAATCTGCTATGGTTTACACCCCTCCACACCTGTTTTTACATCATGCAACCAAAGGCTGATAAATTGAGTCAAGGCACAAAATCAGGTCTTTCACATCTCATCACAGGGAGAAAGAGTGTTTTTGGTGCTCTTTTTAAGCATAGTTTAAGTTTACATACTTTCTTTCAGTTGTTGGAGGCAGCAGTGAAAGTCTCAGCTTAGGCCTGAATTTCAACAGCTAATGGAAACAGCAAAACACGACCTCAAACTGAAGGTGCACTGAATGATGAAATATGCTGGTAACCGTGATTGCATAGCACCTGAAGTCCTGAAGCCTTGACCATGTGCTGAAAATCAAAATGACAGTCATACTTCCTTCAGCTAAACGGACACACATATTTTGGTTTTAAAGTGTTGGAGAAAGTTTGAGGCTCAGTCTGAATAGTGCCGTCACGCTGAGATTAAAGTCTGCAAACTATTTCAACTTCTGACACATCGGTGTTTCAGTTCTTTTGGCCTTTATTTATCCCAAACTCGAACCCAAAGGACCATGGCCCAGTTTGTCTCTGTTCAAAGGGAGGCATCAAAAGTTTGGACGTATTTGTTCTTATCATTCCTTCATCTGTGAACTCGCCTGTAAAGCCGTGTTGTTGGTGTATATCCTCAGTATAACCCTCATAAGTATTCAGGAGTAAGCACCAACAGAAAGCAAAGACTCCTCGGCTTTCTTTTTCTCTTTAAGACAAACAAGAAAGGCTAAACATAAGATTAAGGCTGCAACACAGACACAGCTTGGTTATGTTTGGGTACACTTGTCAAGTGAAGAATAGTTCAAGTAAACACAGGAGGTGATGCTGGTAAGATTGCTCAATGGGTGTGTTAAGTCCAAAGCCATTTACATACACTTTGCTTTGATTACAACACGCATTCGCTGTGGCATTGTTTCGGTAAGCGTCTGCAATGTCACAAGATTTATTTCCATCCAGTGTTGCATTAATTTTTCAATCTTCATCTTCATGTATTGATGATGGGAGAGTCTGACCACTGCGCAAAGCCTTCTCCAGCACATCCCAAAGATTCTCAATGGGGTTAGGGTCTGGACTCTGTGGTGTCCAATCCATGTGTGAAAATGATGTCTCATGTTCCTTGAACCACTCTTTCACAATTTGAGCCCCATGAATCCTAACATTGTCATCTTGGAATATGCCCGTGCCTTTAGGGAAGAAAAAATCCATTGATGGAATAACCTGGTCATTCAGTATATTCAGGTAGTCAGCTGACCACATTCTTTGGGCACATGATGTTGCTGAACCTAGACCTGACCAACTGCAGCAGCCCCAGATCATAGCACTGCCCCCACAGGCTTGGACAGTAGGCACTAGGCATGATGGGTGCATCACTTCACCTGCCTCTCTTCTTACCCTGATGCTCCCATCACTCTGAAACAGGGTAAATCTGGACTCATCAGACCACATGACCTTCTTCCAGTCCTCCAGGCTCCAATCTTTATGCTCCCTAGCAAACTGAAGACTTTTATTCCGGTTAGCCTCACTGATTAGTGGTTTTCTTAAGGCTACACAGCTGTTCAGTCCCAATCCCTTGAGTTCCCCTCACATTGTGAGTGTGGAAATGCTCTTACTTTCACTATTAAACATACCCCTGAGTTCTACTGTTGTTTTTCTTTGATTTGATCTGGCCAAACGATTAAGTGATCACCAATCATAATCATTCAGGATATTTTTCCGACCACATTTCTTCCTAGAAGACGATGGGTCCCCACTATCCTTCCAATTTTTAATAATGCGTTGGACAGTTCTTAACCCAATGTTAGTAGTTTTAGCAATCTCCTTAGATGTTTTCTCTGCTTGATGCACGCCAATGATTTGACCCTTCTTAAACAGACTAACGTCTTTTCCACGACCACAGGATGTGTCTTTCAGAGAAGCTACTCATTGCATCAGCTGGGGTTCAATAACTTGTTGCCAGCTCAAAGATAATTGCTCATGCTGTAATTATCCAATAGGAGGCTCGTACCTATTTGCTTACTTAAATCCAGGTGGTGACTTTTTTTTTAGGCCAGGCAGTGTATAAAGCTCTGCACAGTTGGCTGAGGTTAGGGTTGCAGCTGAAGCATTATTGCCCCTTTGATTTGGTTTTGTTAGCTTTCACACTTGCACTGTGCTAAGAAGATTAAACTCTGTCAAACATTGTGTAGCATAGCCACCTGCCACTAGTTGGGGATGAAGCTGTAGCCTTGGTTCCTGCCATTCAGCCTATTGTTGTACTATGAACCTTAAATACACAACTGGCTACAGTTTGGGAGCATTTTAAGTATATTCCACTCTGACAACCAAAGGCTGGTGGTGCTAGCTATACCAATGTTAGCTCTTCTGCTTGACGTTGTCAGTGAATGCTACATTATCTTGGTTACTGTTGTTTGGTTATTGTTGCTTTCAACCAAGCTCAAGCCATAATTCACTAGTTTTTGGTTTGCTTCCCTTGTTTGGTCCTTGTTTGGTTCGAAAGGCCTTCACAGCAGAAACTAAACTCTAGTTTTCCAGAAGGCAAACCAAAACCTCCATTTCCAAGTGAACCAGAGTTCGGTTCCTTGGCTTGGAGTTTGTGAGCTTTTACGCCATCCAAAACCAGACAAACTTTCCAAGAAAGCGAGCCAGAGCTATGCACATATAAAAGGTGTGGTGGCAGTTCAGATACATTGCTAGGGACATCTCCTTAGGTTGAGACTCCTACTTGTGAGGTTGAATGATTTTAGTTACCCAGTTTGCCAGCTTGTTACTGGAATACTGTTTCATCGAATGTGGCATGATCTCAAGCTCTGAAGTCAAAGTAACAAGGTGAATTGAACGCACCATGACCTTGAGTACCCTGAAGAAAAACAATTCAGCAGCTTGTCTCCATATTTGGTCAATTCTGTTCATACCTGAAGATCATGACCATGGAGATGTTGGAATGTAGGCTGACAAGAACATTTTCTGGTAAAATCCTGCATCTAGAGTCCAAATGAAGAACTCTGGAAGTCAAAACCTGCTGACAGCAGAGCTTAAACCCTGTCTTCATGATAAGTGAGTGCCGTGTCATCACCTTCCTCTAAATAGAGGGTTCACCTCCTGATCTGCAGTCAAATGTTGTGCCTCAGAGCTGTACCCCGGAGAGAGCTCACTGAGGAGATAATATGACTCAGCTCTGTACGGGTTTGATCTCTGCTTCTTGACTAAATTCCACGTGACAAAGACAATTTGGTCCAGCAGGCTGAGGGAAGTGGTCATGAAACAGTACCCCTCATGTCAACCTGCATCTGCTCTGCTGAAATGAAACAGTGCAAATCAGGCAGCATCAGGGAAATATTTGAAGTACTGACAAGACCATGTGTTTGGTTTGGGAATAAAAGGAGACTGCAGCAATTGAGATCAAAAAATTCTTCTGTTAAGACAAATGTGATGCCACAACAAAAGTATAAAACATGAACTAGGATAGGTGAAAATGCAGAAAAGATTTCAAACTTAATGTAAAAGTTTGCCGCTGAGATGATTTTTTCTCTTTTCTTTCATGTGTTTCTGCTGCTTCCTGTGGGGGAATGAAAACATTTCACCACGTATAAATAATTTATCATTATAATCAATGCAGGATGCCAGGAAGCAGATTCCTTTCTCAAATAAAAACATCACAAACCCAGTGTTTTGGTCCAGTGTACCAACATGTGGTTTGCATGGGCAAAATCTGCCTGGCATTCCCTGCACATTGTCACATTAATTTTCTCTTAAATGTTCAAATGTCTTGCAGGCAGACCCCCTGAGCAAAAACAATAAATCAAGCAGATCATGTGAAAATGTTTGACTTTGATCAGAGCCGTGATTGTGAGCCAAAGTAAGTACGCTGAGAGTGATCACACCGGCTGGACTATGAGAATGTGGTTAGGGAGTGTTCTGGGATTTCCACAGTGGATTGTATCTCTGTGGGTCTGATGGAAAACAGGACAGAAGACAAACGACTGTAGCTGAGCTGAGGCCAAGAGGATATGTCTTCCTCTCTCATAGGCAAGCCAGGACTATTTAGATCATTTTAACGAACCCCTCAAACATAATCATTATGCTACTGTACTTTCAAACTCCATTATACCATTTATTCAAGTGTGCATCAACAGAATACTGTTTCAAACTGATGAAAAAGCGAAAATGAATTTAATAGATAGATAGATAGATAGATAGATAGATAGATAGATAGATAGATAGATAGATAGAGATGGATGAATGAATGGATTTGTATATTTATGTATGATGGATATGATGGATGAATGGACAACGAAAATAATGAAGAGTTGGTTGGATTGATTGTAAGAGGAATGGAATGATTATTTTGTTTACATGCATCCATAGCAATGTGTACATACACCTCCAACCATATTTAGCCCCCAGCATACGCCTGCACATATCTCCAAGCGAAGCCCACGTATTCTGAAGCACTCAAACTTCACAGGTGACCTCTCCTGTGAAGGACAATGACATGAGTGAGGGATGATGGGATGGCGGGCCGGTGGGGGCCTCTTACAAAGAGACTAATGAAGTGGGTGGAGGAGTCGAGGGGTTGTAGGTCTACCGGGATGAAGAGCCTGGAGACAAAGAGATGCTAAACATCCTCAACCCTTTGTGGACTTATCCCGCTGAGAGGCATCGCCCTTGGCCGGTCTGACCCTCTTTGACTCGTCACACTCGATGTAAATGAAGCACAGAGGGTCTCCCTGACTAATGAGGGGACGTGGAGGAGGAGACTGAGAGGTGTGAGGCTTTGGAAATGTATACTTGACTTTATCATTGCTCACTGTTTGGACTCAATTAAGAGAAACATCTGAATAAGAATTTAATTGGACTAGGGTAAATAGTATGCTTAGGTTGGATGATTCAATGTTTCGTGAATATGTACATTTTCATCAATACAATTTTTAATCTTAAATGTGACTGTATTTTTATGAAGGCTCCTTTTTGTTTCTTATGACAAAATAAGACCAAGTTTACTGAAAATCACCAACTGCAGCAATTTTTACTTAAAAAAAAAAAAAGAGTATAATAGCAAACTTATGGTTGTACAGAGTTGCACAGTCAGGGTGGTTTTTCACATCTACAGATGTTTGCTTAGTTTTAATTTAGTTTAGTCTAATTTAGTTAGAAAAAAACTTTTAGGCTCTGAGTCCACAGAGGATATCTGATAACACAGTAACTTCTTACGCAGTAGAAGCTGTAGAGGTGTTTGCAGCTATGACCTCTTTTTCCTCCAAACAAGCCGTCCTCCAAGCCAGACAACTTTTACGCTGTGTTCAATTTACATCAGAACTGGGAAGAGTTCAGGTATCGCTCAATGTAAAGCACTTTGAGCTGCAGTTGAATTTGCATGAACTGTGCTATATAAATAAAGTTTGATTGACTGATTGATAAAGTTCTAGTAGCTTGTTGAAAAATGTTTTCTTCACTTATAAGGAAAACTTCAATTATTCTGTCTTCAAGCAACTGAATCTCCTGATAAAGCTGCCAGTGTCTACAAAATCTCATCCCCATGATTATCACTCAAAGCAGTGTCACCATGCACTATTAATACATCAACACCACATAAAACATTGACGTTTACATATACAACCCATAAACAAACCATATTTTTAGAGCCTCTTGTAAATGTAACATGGGTTAAGATGTCAAACATCACAGTGACAGGCACACATAACTCTGCTGAATGTCCTTCTGATGGTGCGATGACTCCAGAGTCAGAGCAAACAAACTCAGGCTTATTCCCATGCTCCCTGTCAGAAGGTTACCGCCGGCCTCCCTGTGAGTCCATTTCTGCACGTCACAAAGTGTAAATGACTTTGTTTCCACATCAGGACCTCACTGCTCCCGTGTTGTTTTAAGTGTGACACAAGTGACCCAAGAGCGGCGATCCCAGCCCCGGAGCAGGAAGTAATAAAGCAGCGAACACACACACATGATTCAGCTGTCTGGATACGGCTTTATTGGGACTCAGGCAGAGGTAATAACAGCCGCAGCACTGGCTGTGCACTCCCGGCGGTGCTGAATCGAGACTTTCATACTTTATTACCAAAACACCGTCTTCACTGTTTAACAATAATTAGCTATAATAAGCCCTGGATGATATTATGACAGTAAGAGTTATTTTATGACTAATATTCCCACTGATCACGAACCAAACGCCCACTTCTCAGCACTTTAAAGACCCTCGCCGGGCGCTCCCTCTTCCCTCTACAAGCTGCAGTATGATTAAAAGTTGACATAACTAATAGCCCTCCCCGCTAACTCAGGTAGACTATGGTGGTTGGGAGTCTCACAAGGGCTGATGGGTTTAAAAGTGCTTTCAGAGAGCTAATGATGAGCTTGCTGTCTCCACATCTTCAGCGCTGAGTGTGTGCTCCACTCTGGAGATGCTCTGAGAGCCGTGATGCAGGGCTGGAGTGGATGTGGATCATTGTTGGAGAAGGGATGAGTGGATGTAAGGGCTCCCATATAATAAATGCATACTCCATTGCTTCCATTACCCATACTTGCAAAATGGTGTTTCGTTTTTAATCACAGATGTATAAAATGACATGTATAAAAAAGGAGATGCACTAGAGAAAAACAGAACACTTACTGATGGGATGTAAGAAGGGCCAAAGCACTGATCGATGCAAGGACCCTCTTAGAGACACGATGGGTTCTCTGTCTCTTCATATTGAAAATAAAATACGCTGGCTGGTGCATTCAAAAGCATTGCACACACGTTATATTAGGGGGAAATGTATAAAAAGTTGTATGCTATAGGATGGAAATAAAGTATGCTGGAGAACAAAGAACATGCCAGACTAGACTCTGGGAGTTGGTGGCCTAAGGTTCCTGCAGGCAGCAGAGTCCAACATGTGACAAGTGCAGAAATAAAAGCAAATAAGTCCTTCCCAAACTGCAAATCAGATAAATTAAGGGGTATAAGTGCTTCACCCACTGATGATAATATGAGAGTGCAGAAAAGATCTAGACCAGGGGTCGGCAACCTGTGGCCCGTGTGTCAGGCCAAACCATCACTCTCAAGAAACAAGGTTTTTAATTTATTTTTTTAATCGTTATCAGTAAAAATGAACTCGAGCAGCCCCACACCTCTTAGATATTCTGCAAATTCCTGATCAAGACATCTTCTGCAGCTTTTAGTTATTACAGCCCATTTCAGTGTACCAGCCCACCTGCAGACCTGAGGGCAGAGCAGAGTATTAATAATTCCACAAACTCAAGATCGACCTTTAAAATCTTGCTTTTAGTAACTTTTACTTCATTATAGGTAATTCTAGTAATTAATCCATTTTAATTTTTTACGCTGTTTTATTGAAATATATATCAGCTGTGTTTGCTTATTATTCTTAACATTTTGCATTATTTATCTCAAACTCTAAGTTTTTTTTAAACATTTGAAAATTTTAGTGTCAAATTTCCCTGTTTTATTATTCTACTCTTGTTTTTATTCGTTAACTGGCTTATAAATTAAGTTTATGGTTTATATTGTCCTCTGTTCTTTTACTTTAATTATTTATTTATGTTTATTATTACTATCAATACTTTTGTTTTACTATAAGTCTTTTTTATCACTAGTTAACATCACCTTCAGTGTTTATTAACTCATGATGGTGTTTCCTCAGTTCCTCCCTCCTGCAGTTCTGTTCAATCAAGGTCTTTTATATATATATATATATATATATATATATATATATATATATATATATATATATATATATGTGTGTGTGTGTGTGTATATACATATATATATATTTTTTTTTTTTTTTTCAAATATGGGCTTGTTTGTACTAAATGCATTAATTCATGTCTGTCTTGCATGTTCTCTTGTTGTTTCTGCCCATGTACAGCACTTTGTGCTACATTCTTTTTGTACGAAAAGTTTTATACAAAGTCGGATTGACTGATTAATCTTAAGTATTTAAATTCACATTATATATCCACGTCAAATATCTACACTGATTATTATTTATATTCTCATACTTGGCACTACTACACTATATTTCTTAATATTTTTAAGACTTAGAGAAAGAGAGTTGGTCCAAAGTACAATACAAGGGAACCTTTAAGAAGCTGCTCTTATGCAGCAAAAAGCCAATCACAATTTAGGGATTCAGCAACTGAATCAGAATTAAATAAAGTCAAGGTCACAACTTTGGTCACATATTTGTCACTATCAATGTGGCAGCTGATTTAATAATGTTGTATTCTGACCTTTGACCTGTTGACATTTTGCGCTGTGGAAAGACAAACACACAGGAGAAAGATCAGACACACTGATGACTTGATTATTAGGTGACAAGTGTTGCCTTGTAGCAGTTTGTCCTTTGCTGCCCAACGGCATCACCTGTTTTGAGTTACATTGGCGAGTATTTTTTTGAAAACAGAGATTTTCCTCCCTTGTTTTCACATGCATTAAGTTTTAAAAACATACAAAACCACACAAATAAAGCATGAAGGCGCTGTTACACCTTCCTACGACGTCGGTGGTGTACAATTTTCTTTTTCTTTGCAGCGTCTGACTGGTGTTACGGTTATGGTGTTAGCAGGAATATTGATTAAATATTTTCTTAATTCATCCTACAATTTAAGACATATCTGATAATCTTGCTATAAATAAGCTTCCTGGGTACTTTTGTTGGTTTCAACACATGCTGCAACCATGGCATCCACAGATGCAAGCCCCCATAGGCCACCAGTCAACAGGTCAGCAGCATTTGTAACATCAGAGTGTTTTTAAAACAGCTGAAAAAATGTGTCCGCATGTAAACAGTCCAGTCAACAACATTAAAAACAGCAACAGTTTAGTACACTGCAGCAGCACATGTAAACAACAGGGAAAATGTTGCATGAAGTGATGTCCCTCCGCCCATTTTGCCAGAACAAAATCACAAATTGGCCAATATTACAAGAGAAGAGCATGTAATAGGGGAACATATTAATGGAATAAAGGTGAAAATAGCAAAAACAATTGCTAAGTTACACAAAGTAAAGGATTACTTAGATGATAAAGCTTTGTACCTTTTGTAAAATTCGTTGATCCTTCCATATCTGACCTACTGTGTTGAAGTGTGGGGAAGTGTATGTGAAACTCAATATAGGGATCCTTCAAACCCATTATTTGTTAAATTGCAGTTGTTGAAATTCAATGAGTTGGTAGATTCCAGCATGTTTCAGATTACGTATAAAGCTCATAAGAAAATGTTACCAATAAACATCCATGTAAAAGCCATTTCAGACTTATTTGAAGAATTTATATTTAAGTTAACAAATTAAAGTTATACTTTACATGATTAATCATAAGGATCACTTTCATTTTAATGTATTGATTTTAATATAAGTAAGTGGGTTGTTTATGTTAATTTATAGATTAATCTATACCTGTCTGGAAAATGTTTGGTTATGGGTGGAGTTTTAGTTATATAGGTCAACCAGCACAGGTGCGGAGTGAGCCTTTGGCTTTGTTCAGGTTGAGACGAGCCAGACGCAAAATGTTTTATGACCATGAAATGGGGAACCTAAACCACAGGATAAGTTTTTTGTTTTGATGTTGAATCATGAAATCCTCATCTGCCAAAATAAATGGGACATCAACTGCAAACCAGTGAGTAATGGAATTATTTCATGAATGAAAGTGGACACGCGTCAGATCACCAGTCAAGCTTGCATCATTCAGGTGGGTTTTAGAACTGTTTAAGAGGAATCTGCCACTGCAATCCAGAACTGATTTGAAGAAAGAGAGAGTTATAAGTCAAAAGGATTTGAAATATTTGAAAAAACAAGATTCAGAATTAAACTGAAGGAGCGCTGTGTTACAGTGAGAAAAATCTGAACAAAGAAACTAAGAAGCAGGGATGTCCTTTTTTAGCTCTACTATCCCCTGACTATTTAAGGCTGTGTACTCGATGACTGGTGTCATTTGGTCAGTTTATGTCATAGAGGTAGCACTCTAAAGTAAACAAGGCAAGTGACTTTTGCAAAATGGACAAAATGCTCCTGTTCACAAGTCTGTCATTGCCATGGCTGCCATTAAAGATTGTGGCTTTGAATTGATTGAGCATCCACCTTATTCACCTGATCTCACTCCATCAGACTTTCATCTATTTCCAAAATTGAAAAAGGCCATTTCCAGTACCCACTTTTGGTCAGATGATAACGTCACACATGCAGTGGAGGACTTTCTGAACGGTCAAGAAAAGGACTTCTTTAAAAGTGGCACTGAGACCCTTAAACATCACTGTCAAAAGTGTATAGATACTGAAGGGGATTATGTTGAAAAATAATGCAATATGTCTGCCAAAAGTCAAACCCTTAAATATGAGGCTCACAACTTATCAATCAGCCCTCGTATAATGAATAAAGAAATATAAAAAGAATAATGAAATGTAAAAAGGCATGCTGGCCTGCAGCTCTTGTTAATTTTTATTATGTTTACTTAATGAATATCTTGTAAGGGGGGCAGACTCTGTGAGATTTTCTTGTTTCTGCTCCTTTTCATTCACATGTTGAGATTTTTGTTTGTATTGAATGTTTTTATTTAATGACAGAATTAAATAAAGTCCTAAACTAAACTAAACTGGGATTGAAGTATGTGAGAGAACTTTACCATCAAATCAATCAGCAGACACTAACACCAGTTATGCCGATCATCATCTCCATGATTCTTCTGAAAGCTCAGCCATGCCTACCGCTGAAGTGAGAGACTGAGGAGGTGGTTCTGGACCAGAGACTTTCAGAGTGAGTGATAAGTATCAGACCTCACTGCATGTGGTTCAAACCTAAACCTGGACGTTTATCTATAATTGGCAATCACTGCCTTTGGAAGTCACCCAAACCCACTGGGAGATCCTGGGATGAAGAGGGAGTCCAGGTCTTAAACCTTTAGTCAGAGATGGAGATCTTTAGAAGGAATGACTTCAAACACTCTCAAACCTGTGACACTGAGAGCTGGAGTCATCATTTTGCATCTTTGTGTTAAGAAACTGGGCATTTTCCGTCCCCTTAACCTGTCAGCATGTTGTCACAGTGCTCCCTCTCGTCTGCGGTGACTTTTATTTGGCCTTGGATGGTGGCAGAAAGCTCCTTCAGTGACAGACCACTAAGGTAAATTGATTAAATGAAGTCTCTCCTCTTCAAAGGTGTGTCAGCCAATCTCTTTAATAGCCTCCCAGCCCTGTCGCTGCAGAGCTTCGAGGAGCAAGACGGCCGAGATTCAAGGACCACAAGACCGGGCCAAGAAGTGAAATGGACGTTTCGACACCTCTGAGGTCTTTTTTAAGGGCAGAGCACCTGGGTGAGGTTTCTCTTTGGGTCTAAAAGTGCTCACATGGTGAGTGGACTAATGAGAAAAAATATTCTGTTGATTTAATGTTTCTGGATTTCTTTCTGTGACGGGTCAATCATGGAACTTTGATGCACAATTTGTTGATTGATGTCAGTCACAAAAACTTCAATTTGTCTTTCTTGTTTGCACGAGTGATTGTCTTTGAAACTTTACAATTTAACACAAAGGACTTGTTAGATTAGAGATAGATTAGATAGAACTTTATTAATCCTTGTGGGAAACTCCCTCAGGGGAATTAGGATTCTAGAAGCAATTTGAAGGAAAACAGATAAAAAGATAAATAAAAAATACAGATATAAATAAAAAAAAATATATAAATATTAAATAAATATGAATAAAAATAAAAATTATGTCTACTGGCTACTGCTCCTTCCCATCCTCTGTCTTCCTGTTACTCCTCCCCCATAGTGAGGAGTTGTTAATTGTTGAGGAATTCTTGCAATTATATCTGTGAGTTATCAGTATATTAATTTATTAAGTTCACCACTGTGTTTGCAAAAGTACAAGAGGTGTTACTATTGAATAAAGAAATGAGTCAAAGATCCAGATAATTCAGTTTGGCCTGATGTGAAATAACAAGATTTTCTACTTTGTAGCATTAAATGCTTAAGATTAGAATCTTTCTGTATTTCACAATTTTAATTCTGAAGGTCACGATCAAATTCAGTGCTGGTTTTCAATTCAGGTTACGGGCTAGTCTGCAAGCTAGCAGTTGGTGCAGCAAGCTGACAGGCTCTAGACACAGCATGCTATTGAGCCAACAAGGTATGCTGCGATCTAACAGACCAACAGGAGATGCAGCGAGCTAACAGGCTCTTGACGCAGCAAGGTAATGGGCTCCGCTGCAAGCTAACGGGCTAACAGGGGACACAGCAGGCTAACGAGTTCACAGATAGAAGCCAATTGGCTAACTTTGAAAATGGGACTGGTAGCTATCAGCATGCACCACTTCACAGCTGTGCACTATGAAAGCCAGAACAGTGCAACCAGTGCATTTTCAAGTGCTCACAATAGAAGAACGTATTTCTAAATATTAATTTCTTTCAACATTTTGAGTCGATTTAGAATCTAAGATGTAAAAATCATGTTTGTGACATGAATCAGTTCTCTCACATTACTATTAAATGCATTGTTTCATATCTTTTCAGAGACTTTAAATATCCAATATAAGCCAAAATACACTCTATAAGGGTTTTTATACAAAAAAAAACGTGTTTATGACCTATCTACAAACTCCCCAAACACCAGAGAAGTCCCTCCTCTCACTCTATTACTTCACCATCGTCCTAAAATGTGCACTCAAACAGTCCGTCAACAGTTTCATGAGGGGATATCCCCGCCCCAGACTGGGGACACGCTGAGCCAACATGTCAATGCATGGCTATGCAGCCACAGTGAATCTCTGAGTAAAGCCTGGAAAACTGAAGCTACTGCATATCCACTTCCAGGCACAGCTCACGAGGATGTAGTAAAACAGCCTGTTCTGAGCAGGGCTGGAACAGAGGGTTTATAGACATGCCAAAGTCAAATATGTTAGTAGATTTTGACACAAGAGACTTTAAAAGAAATTATGGAGACATCTGTGACCTGTGTGAACTTGTAGAAAAGGTGCAAAACACAAAACTGACCATTTTGTTTCCAAATGACCACAGAGGCTGAGCCAATGCTGCCATTTTAAAAAGCTTGATTTCTTAACTCGTCTTTTTGGTGTTCTGTCTTAATTTTAGTGCCAAAGGCTGCATTGGGCTGTGATAAGACACCCTCTAAACTTTTCCAGGAGGCACAAAAGCACATACATCCACTAAAGCATTTCCAGCAATGTTGAGTGACTTACTGACAAAAACATGGAAAACTGCCCTACCTCACACTGTTGACGAATTCTTCAAACATTTCCTGGATCCACATCTGGATTCAGATCACCTCCAATATCTGACAGCTTCTCCTTTTTGTCAAGACCAAAATTCCCTCAAAGTTTCATCAAAATCCTATCGTAACTTTTTCAGTTATCTTTCTCTCTAACTACAACAAACTATCAGCGCTGGCAAAACATTATAACACGAGTGCCAGTAATAAAAGCCTCCTCTTGCTCAAATAAAATAAAACCATGTGAAGATCTTCATTTGACAAAGAACACAATATTCATTTCAAAGCTAGAAGCTCGGCTGAGATCCAGAGTTAATTTAAAGTTTCAGACATTCTCTTTTACTTCTGAAGATTACAATTTAGCAGGGGGCAGCGAGCAGAGGCAGCTCCGGCGTGCATATAATTACGGGAAAATTACATTCATTATTGTAATTTACATCTCATCTCCAATCCAATTATTAGCAGTTTGACCTGCACGCCACATGTTAGCGTGGAAATCTAAAACGGGCTCCCAGGATGGAAGGAAGGGAGGGGCGGAGGACTGAGAAGAAAGCAGGAGGGAGATTTTGGGACTTTGGGAGTTGTAGGCGGGGGGAAAACAATCAATACGGCCTGAAAAGATGATGATTTTAAATAGGCATAATTCTCTGACTCGGAGCACAGCTGCAAGGGCGCCTCTGCAACACTCTGGTGTCTGATTTGGAAGATAGCTGCCAGTAATTTGCTCATCCTGTCTCTGGAGGGACCCCGTCCATCTTCTTCATCTTCCATAAGTGTGTATGGATGCCTGTCTGTCTGTCTGTCTGTCTGTGCAGCTGGATCTACATCTTTTACAATGATACACTGAACTCACACACAGCTCGTGAGGCTCTTTGGAAGTGGAATAAACTTTGTGGATGTTATCCAAACTCTCAAAGAACATCCATTTCTTGGATGTGATTGTTTGTGGGTGTAAAAACTTCAACAACACAAACCTTTCATTTCCTCCACCTGCCCGGTTGCCTAATCAGGCAGGGATCAGCCCTGAGCTCGCTCTACAATCTTTTTACCTCAGCAACATATGTAAACACAACAATGACAGAGGAAGGTGATGTTGTTGTGCAGCAGGTTGTTTGTGTTTCTTGACTGTAAAATGGCTTTTAAATAATATATAACTACATATTAAAGGTCAAGTGTTCAAGTACAATTGCTGTAACTTTAAAATCAGTGACGCCTTCAGTCCACGGCCAGATACTCCTTTCCACATCACTGCCCACTCTCTCCTCCTGATTTCTCACTTAATCAATTGTTTATCTGAAGAAAATCTTAAAAGGCCAAAATAAAATCATGAGTCCACACAAAAAAGTCAAAATAATGTTGAAAAAAACAAAATGATAAAATACAGAAGTTATAAGATTATTAAATTAATAAGATTAAAGGTCCTAATAATGAGCAAACTAATCAAAAGATAAGATTATAAAATCTAAATCGTTAGATTATAAAGTCCACATTATGAGGTAAAGATAAAACCTATTATATAAAAAGTCAATGTTTTAAGGGAAAATGTCAAAATGATGATATAAAAGTCATGAGGAAAAAATACTAAAGTATGAGAAAAAATGTTATTTTTTTAAAATAAAAATCTAATTTATGAGAAAAAAATGGAATTAAGGGATAAAAAATTTAAATTATGACAAAGAATTTTTTGCGGCACTTTCACATGAATTTCAAAATCAATGGGGAAAAAAGAGTTAGAGTTAGAGTTAGAGATCAAAATTATTATGTAAGAAGTCATTGTCCTGAGACAAAAAAGAGATATAAAAGGCATCATTATGAAAAAAACTACAATAAGTGGACAGTCATGCTAGTTTTTTTTTATAAATTCTTATTTATGACATTGAAAAAATTAAATTATGAGCTCAAAAGTAAAAAAAAATATGATATAAAAGTCAAAATTATAAGACTGAAAGACGACTTTGAGAGTTAAAGACAAATTTATGATAAGAAAAGCCAAACTATGGGGAAAATTTTCAAAATATGAGAACAAAGGTTAAAATATGAATTAAGGTCATACTTGTGAGATGAACATTTAAACTTTTGAGATAAGAAGTCTGAGTTTTTGGATTATTATCCACTGTTAAGTCTGAAGAAAAGTCCAAAATTAATAAACACACACCCACACACACACAGGTAGACTGAGTGAACCTGATGTTGGAGCAGGAGAGTAAAGTCACCTGCTCCATCATGCCCATATGTGAGCCCAGGTCTGATGTCCTCTTAAAGTTTCAGACAGCCCCTGGTTCCACTTCAGGGGACATGAATGTGTGTGACACCAGCCCCTCCCTGGTTCCACTTCAGGGGACGTGAATGTGTGCGACACCAGCCCCTCCCTGGTTCCACTTCAGGGGACGTGAATGTGTGTGACACCGGCCCGTCTGAGTCATCGGGTGTGAGAGCACTCTTCATGGCTGTGTGTTTCTCCTCTGAGTGTGTAAGTGCATGTGTGCTCTGGCTCACGCATGACTGAGCGTCCGAGTGTGTCTCCATGCCCTCCTGTCTCAGTTTCTGCCTGTCTGTCTGTCTGTCTGTCTGTCTGTCTGTCTGTCTGTCTGTCTGTCTGAGCGCACAGGTTCTCCCTGGACGTCCTGCAGCCCACACAGAACGACTGGAGTGTGTTACGTTACACAGCTGGACGGGCTGATGTAAAGAGGAGAAAGTTCACTCCCTCACATTTTTGTTTTTCTTCAGTGGTCGTCAGAATGAGAGCAGGTCAGGGGTCAAAGGTCCTGAGACCCAGAGGAAGGTACCTGTATCCTCTTAGTATGAAGAACAGGTGAACCAGCTGAGTCAGCGTTACACCACCAACTACTGTACCTTTAATTTGTGCAACAGCTTCTCTAAATTCGTCGGTCTGATGGCATATCTGGTCAAAAAAGTCACAATTTCAACAGTGAACAACAATCTAAGCAAAAAAACAGTTCTAACAGAAAATAAACTATAAACATACACTTTAAACAGTCTCATGAAAATGCTGTAAGCTTATTTTCTTATTTTTATCATTTTGAGATGTATATTAGGTAACAAAGTTTGGAGCCCATTTCACCTAAATTGAAAAACACGAGATTAAAGTCAAATTTATTAAATACAAAAAAATAATTATGAGATAATAGAAAATATTATGAGATAAAAAAGCAAAACTATGAGATAAAAATAGAAATTGTTCAATGAAAGTCAAAATTGTGAGAGAGAAAAAAAACTAGATCATAATTAGATATCAAAGATATGAAATAAAAAGTCATAATGAAGATACCAAAAACCATAATTAGGAGAAAAGTCTGAATTATTTGATTAAACAATGACAGGAAGGGATGAAAAAATTATAAGAGTTAAATTGATGACACAAAAGTCAAAATTATGAGTTAAACTCATAATTATGAGGAAAAAAAACAGTTAGTTGTCAAATAATGCAAAAGACAAGTTGAAAGCATGATATGCAAAAAGAAATTATGAGATAAAAGTCATTATTATCAGATAAATGTCCAAACTGTTAGACAAAGAATATAAATTGTGATATAAAAGTCAGAATTAGGTGATTAAATTTGAAATAAAGAGATAAAGTCAAAATTCTGAGATAAAAAAATCAAAACTGTGAGATAAAAAGTTTGAATCATCAGATATAAAGTCAAGTTAAAAGAAATAAATTGAAATTTGAAGTTAAAAGTCAATAGCATCAGAAAGCATCAGTCAGAAAGTTCAAAAAAATGAGATTTAAACTCAGTTTTATGAAATAAAATAGTCAAAATTAAGACTAAAAAAGTCAAGATTGAAGAAATCTTATTATAAGTCAACATTATTACGCAGTGTAGTTGAAATTTTTAGATACAAATCAATACCATGACATAAAAAGTCAAATTTAAGAGATACATTTTTAAATTGAGATAAAAATTGAAAATTATGAGATAAGATGTCATAATAATTTGAGAAAAAATCAAGTTTTTGAGATCAAAAGTTGGAATGATTTGATGCGAAAACAAAATTATGAAATATGAAGTCATTATTTTGAGATAAAAAAATAAAAATTATGAAATAAAATCACTTCTACGAGATAAAATGTTTATATGATCAGATCGAAATTAAAAAGTCATTATGAGATTAAAGTAATATTTTTTAAGTAAAAGTCAAAATTATGATACAAGTCAAAATCACAAGATAAAAGTCATGATTCTGACTTTTTATTTTATAGTTTAAGTTTTTTAATACTGTTTTACTCCTCATAAATGTGGCTGAAATGGGCTTCATAACAGACAGAGCAGTTTGGGTTCAGTTTTCTGCTGACGGGACGTCCCAGTTATGACTGGTCTGGACTTACTGGATCTCAGGGCAGACGGGGTGACCTCGATCTCGCTGTTGGCCTGGTACGGCTGGAAGGCGGAGGCCGAGCTCATGTCACTGGTGAAGGGTTCAGGACTCTGCGTGCCTGAGCTGGCACTTGTACCATCCCCTCCATTGTGAGGATCCTGCTCCTCGTAGACTGCTACCAGCTGCAGAGAGGAAAACGTGTGCTGTGTCAGTGTTATGAAGAAAAAATGAGAGAAAAGGGCATAAACTAGAGCTGGACAGTTAAACAGAAACATAAAAAATGTGAATGTGGGGCAAACAGGTCAGTGTATGTTTTGGTCACTGGATTTGCACCTCAGAAAAGGAAATTTAAAAAAAAAAAAATGAATGGTTATTTGATTTTCATTTCAAAATTCAAAACTTACAACTGAAACTCAAGGCATTTTTCTTCATCGGGGTCAAGAGGGGATAAACAGACTTTCAACTTTTAAACAAACTAAATAATAATAATTATTTTTAATAATTTTTAAATTTAAGCATGTTTAATTGGATGTTTGTATATGTTCCTGATATACAATGTGTATATATCCTGCATTTGTTGAGAGTTATATTTAATTTTATTCTCTATTTTTACAGTTATTTCTATTTTTTTTACTTCCTTTGTACTAGAGGAAACAGCTGCCAGAGTCAATTCCTTGCATGTATTGTATATTTGGCAATAAAAAACGTTTCTGATTCTGATTCTGGTTAAAATGAAAACAAAATAATCACTAATTTTTTGTTTTTAATATCCTTTTCTGAACAGAAAATCCAATGACCAAAACATACACTGACCCAAACAAGTCGACCTGGACCCACAAGCTCGGGTCCGACTGAGAGGTTAGAGACAAACACAGTAATGCTGAAGAGGATGTGAAACATCACAGAGTGTTTTTAATGCCAACTTCACTTTGACTAAAGCTCTTACAGGGAGATTAGACTCTACACCCAGACAGAGTGTTTCACAGCGCAGCAGCCTGATACAAAAACATGCTGTACAGAACAATAGTATGTATATCACAGAGGAGAGATGAGCTCTTTCACGTCTTTGTGCCACCAGCAGATCTTTGTAATAGAAGGCTGTGGATGGAGGAGAGCAGCAAACAGCTTTTCCACATCCTATTTGTCTGAGGGTAAAAATAGCTCGAGTGTTTCCCGTGTCTTTGCTGTTTTTCATCACCTCCATGCACGCAAATCTGCATATAAACAAGTTTAGAGGCCCCTGCTCTTCCTTTTGATTTAATTCACATGCAGGGGATGATGCTAAAGATGAGCTGCGTCTGGATTTATGCCCCCGTGCGAGTACGGCGGCGTGGTTTACTGTAGCAGTACTTCATGGCGACGTTCCTCACGCTGGCAATTAAAGCGGTCTGCATTTCCTTTTCTGTTCTCTCATTCTGATGCAGCTTTTTTCACTCCACTTCAACCTTCACACTGTAATCGCGCCCCGCTCTGATGTTGAAATTACATCGCTCAGGTTGTGAGGGATTTAGCACGAAATTTCCCAGAGAGGTGATGATGAGTGAGGAGAAATTTGGTGCTCCAACATAAAAAGGCATCGATTTTAGAAAGCAGGCATTGAAGCAGGTCATTTGTAGAGGATATGATTGTTCGTAAACACTTTGCATTCAAGTGCAAGCAGAAGTATAAGGCAAAGTGAGCTGATACCTTTCCCGTTTATGTTTGGTAACTTATTTTACCTCTCCGTGACAACAGCGATCCAAGAAAAGGGAAGCCATACATCCCAGAGCATATGGAACATTTGTGTTTTCAAGCTCTGTGTCCCCTGTCCAATTAAATCTCTTTAAAATACTAACTTTTTTATTTTTTAATTCACCAGTAAGTGCATACAAACAAATACATGTAAACAGGCAGATATGTAACAAGTTGTCGTGTTGATTTACAATATTCTGTACCTATAATAAAAATTAAAAAGACACATATTGACAAAGAATAAAAAAAACAAGGGGGTAAAGAAAGAGGAGAGAAAGCAAACAAAAAATATAGAGATGAGCGCAGAAAGACAACGAAAAGGAAAAACAAGGCATAGCAACCAAATGATCTTGAATGAAACAGAGTGGTATATTTAGCAGGTGTTTCATGATGTATTTTTTATGGTTTTATGTGTTTTCTTTGAGATTATGTTTTCCCCTTCTCCTCCCCGTGAACAAACCTTTGTGTACTTATGCTGTGGCATTAACTCACCGGCATCAAGATGGCAGCAAGTGAAATTTAAACTGATTCTTGAGGTTTGCTCAAGAATTGTTGTTCCACTGAAAACATTAGCATGCCTTAAATTGGAACTATACTTTTCTCGATTTCAACAAGTAAAATAAAAGATACCACGCTTGCCGTTGCAATCAAAATCCTGACCAAGGCTGTTGGTGTTTGAACCAACAGAAAAACTTCACTTCTGCAGAGCCAGCTGCGAGTAGCTTGCAACACAATGGCATTTTATTCTGCAGAATTTAAAGGCTGACAAGGTGTTTTTCTGTTTCATCATTTTAAAGACATCAGGTTCCCCTAACTGTTGTTTTAATACTGAAGAAGGGAGCAGCTCTGAACACAGACCAAAGTGAAGGGCTCTCCCTGGAGGTGTTTACTCCGCCTCACTGCATGTTTGAGCCAATGACTCATTAGTGACAAAGTAATCAGGCCTCCCATTCATATGTTACTGGGAGTATTTAGCATCCAGACTAACCCTCTGGTCTGCCAGCTGCCCGCTCGGAGACGTGCTGAACGCTGCTGTTGGTGTGATTCATTTTTAAATACATTGAAAATCCCTCTAATTAGCTCCACTTTGTTACGACTCGCATCCTTTCAGCAGACACTCCAGAGCACTCTGTGGGCGTCTGACACATACAGACAAACTCATTCACACACCCTCCACTTTGTAATCAAACAGGCCCGCAGTCACCCCGCATTCAATATTTATGGACAATTTACAGTGTCGACTGAGTTCAAGGAGACATGGAAAGGTCCTACAGCCCAGTCAGCTGATTTCATACTTTCAAATGGTACAAAAAATGCTTTGCAACAGTTGAAATTATCAAAAATTCAAGATTTAAGTAGTCAATATGAGGCAGATAATATGGTAAAAATACTGTATATCTTTGAGCAAATCATTACAATTAAACTTAGAAAACTAAAGCACCTTTCAGTATGTTTCATACATGTCTAGGATCACATAATTCAACATTAAATATACTTATTGTTAGTATGACTGCAGGGTGATGAGATGATTTGTTGGTCTAAGTATTTCAGAAACTGCTCATCTACAACTTGCAACATTAGTGAAAGTGTCAAATACAATAAAGCAAATAAAGCAAACTGTACATTTCAAAAGTCTGTTTATCTATGAGCTCCAGTTACAAAAATCCAAACTTCCATTCAGACAACTTTTATTGCAGATTATTGCCAGACATTCATACTTAAACCAAACACATCATGGCTGTAATACAATGCTGAACAGGACGTTCACTTCCCAGTCTCAGTCTCACACTTATCATAAAAACACATCTGTTTACCATCTTTGGTATTAGCAGCCAGATTTTAAGCAGCACCCCATGACGCCTGTTATTTATGCCTCCATTCTGTCTCGCCCCGCTCCATCGTCTCCCCGCTCTCCGTCTGCAGCACAGACAAGGGCACATTTGGCTGCAGGGGGAACTGACGCAACTCTTGCTGTTGACGGGACAGAGTTCAGGCTGCAAGCACGGCAAAGACATCACACAAACGTTTTCCCCTCGTCTGGGAATTTGTCACAGCCACTTTAGAACTTAGACGATTTCACGTTTCAGTTTTTTTTATTCGCAGAGTTCCCCCCTGTGGCTACTCTGCAGCAGGCGGAGAGTTTTATTCAGAAGTTTTTAAAAAGGAGGAAAAAGTTTTGACAGAGATGCAAAAATGGAAGAGGCCTGGATAATTGTCTAGTGGGGAATAAGCTAAAAGGATGAGGATTCAGAAAGTGGGGTAGGGTGGGCAACGTGGGCCAAAATCACATCTTCACATTCTCAAACTAAAGGAGGGTTTGGGGTGATTGATTCTGTAGTGATGCCTTAGTCAAGTTGTTTTACTGCTTACATCAATCACTTTTATACCCCAAATGATCAAATACGGCAGCATAGTACTACAGCAGGCATTGCATGTGCCTCGCAGCAAGAAGGTTGCTGGTTAAATTCCCGTTTGCATGCTCTCCCATGCATGCATGGGTTCTCTCCAGGCACTCCGACTTCCTCCCACAGATCAAAAACATGTTTGTTAGGTTGAATGGTGCAAACTGCTCTTAGGTATGAGTGTGAAAGTAAAAGGTTGTCTCTCTATGTGGCCCTGCGATTGGCTGGTAGACAGATTCAGGGTGTACCCCGCCTTTCGCCCAATGTCGGCTGGGATAGATTCCAGCCCCTGCAACCCTGAATGGGATAAGTGGTATAGATACTGGATGGATGATCCGCAATAAGCATCATCAGCAGATATTTATTATGATAAATATGATCAGCCAATCAGAGTTTATGTTTATACTTTTCAATACAGGTTGCACAACATGCGTGTTCATGCTAGGTTGGTAAAAGAACAATTATTAGACGAAGATTGTCACATTATGAGCTCAGATGTATACTTGTTTGGAGATGAATTATAATTATTTTTGTTGCAATTAAAAATTTTATCTACTGAGCAATGTTATTGACTAACTATTCAAGAGTTATTGCCTTCTGTCTGTTGTACTTTTTGCTTTGTTTATAGCTTCGATTGGCTTTATCACTTTTTCCCCAAACTTAAGATTGTTGTGCATAAGATGCATATTTTTTGTGCAAATAATTTGCATGTAATTGTTATTTTTGGATCTATAGTCAGTCAGTGCAAGCTTACACAACAGCGGAATAATGTTGCCCAACAATATATACGTTATTTTTTTTCGACCATAATTTATTTTATTAAAGTGTTGTGTCCCATAACTCCTCATTAGACCAACCAAAGAATTCATTGTCGGCATGTATTGTGCACTATGTGCATCCTCACATAGTCAAAACATTCAACATGGTGGCCAACACCATGTTGTGTGTTTGTATCACACCGGCCCATTGATGTTGACAAAAATCCAAAAATGACAAGAGTGATGAATTTATTCATAATGTATGGATGAAGAGGGTGTGTGTATGGTCAAGCTTCCATCCAGCCCATCCAATATCTATTCTAGGGTCATGGGGGGCTAAAGCCTTTCCATTGGGTGAGAGGCAGAGTACAGGACAGGTACACAATTGCAGGGCCACATAGAGAGACAGACAACCATTCTCACACTTACAAGCACGTTTTTGGTCTGTGGGAGGAGCCAAAGAGGCCTTCTGACAATGAGGACACAATAAATGTGGCCCACTTGGTATTCAAAGCAGCCCATCCCTGGTTAAGTTAGGACGGAGGTAAACAGAATTTACACAAACTCAAAGCTGACAGATCCTTGATGGATGCCCTACCCAATCTTTCTTCTCAGCCAGAGGCATGGCATTCTCTCTGGGTCCAATATCAATGTGAACCATGTCAATAAATACATCCTGATAACTTTATCTATACTGATACATCTTCAAAACTTCACCCAGACCAAGCATCAAGATGCTCCAAACTTCAGAGAAACACACTTAAATCAAAACCAAAAGCAGGGAAAGCAAAGTGAGAGATGGCGAGCTCGTGACATGATGTGAGCTGAAGAAATGTTCCAGTTTCCAGTCTCAGGATAAACTCTGCAGCGATTTGAAAAACCCATTTAGCTCCCACCTGCTTCGGTTGAGAGAGGCGAGGAGAAAGAGAAGAAGTCTTATTTCATGGCTCTCTCTCTCCAGCAGGGAGCTACAATGCTGCTGCTGCCTTAAGCCCCCCGAGCAAGGCTGACACTCATCCACTCTCAGCCGGTTCCACTGACTGTCACAGCAGCTGCCAATCAACCGCTATCTACCTACGAGCCCGAGGGCTGAGGAGAGAGCAGAGGATGGAGGGAGAGATGATGATGAAGAAGAAGGAGGAGAAGAGAGAAGAGAGGACGAGCGTTCTCCGCAGCGTGGGTACAGGCTGTATTTGGGATTCAGCATTTCCATATCTGTAACCAAGAGAGCGCGCGGGGAAACGGGGCAAAAAAAAAAAAAAAATCTCAGGGAAACCTTTCATGTCGGCCTCCTTTGATCTGTTTCCTGCGTTTGGCAGCGAGGGTGGAGGAGAAGGAGACAAAGAGAGGAAGCAGCCGAGGTGCTGTATGAAAACCACCCTCTCTCTTCCTCGACCTCTTCATCCTCCAAGGCCCTGTCCCAATAGATAAGAGCAACTCATCCTGGTACTCAGCCATAACGATGCAGGCCCCGCCCCTTTCTGGGTGAAAGGGTCACAGGTAAGGAAATAAAGGTAAATGATAAAGAGGGGGCATCTGGAGATCTTACCCCTTATATGGGGAAACCAATGTTCAATGGTTTTGAGCAGCCAAAGTCCTGTTCTAGCCTCTCCTCTGTCCTATAAAGATCTGAACTGTCCAACACCAAAATATCTTGAAGAGTTTGTAACGCTCAAGAATGTTACGCTCCAAAATACAGGCCAGCTTGTGGTACCATCCATCTCTAAAAGTAGTACAGGAGGAAGAGCCTTCAGTTATCAGGCTCCTCTTTTTTGGAATCACTAACTAACAGTTTGGGAGACAGACACTGTCTCTACCTTCAAGGGTGGACTAGAAACCTTCCTTTGTTTTATAAAGGTTTAGATAGGGCTGGGTCAAGCTTGGTCTGCCAGGAAATTTGTCACAGCGAGCCCCTCTCTCTCCGTCTCTCCAACACTCTTCTGCCCTCCTCTCTCTCTTGTGTCCCCTTTTTTTGCTCTTGTACTCGTCTCTGGATTTTGTTTAGTAAGCTGCTCTGGATCGTTGGTGTGGAGCACCTGCTGCTGTAGATCCACATAGCTTCAACCACTGCAAAATATTTGGCCTTGTTTATCCCCATTCCATTTTCATTACAGTTCCTGACATTTACTTCAGATTGATCAATTTATCGTTCCTGCAGGTTCACACATATATTACTCCAGCCATGATTACCAACATGGACCACCTGCTGACTCCAACTGATTTGTCCAACCAACGTCAGAGAGAATGTCATTGTCTCTGCCAAGGAGGTTTTTGCAGAAATTTGTTGGTTTGTTTTTTTAGGAGGAGGAGAATTCAAAAAGCTCACAATGGACTTTGATAAAATTACCAGGGAATGTTGGTCATGGTGCAGGGAAAAAAATTAGACGATTTAGGTGCTGATATAGATATGGTTGCCAATTCTGGAATATTTTAACTGATTTAACATTGTGAGATAGGACAGTTTTCCACCTGTTCAACAATAACTCATCTAAAAGTGCCAGGAATGTCTTGGCAAAGGGTTATACCCTATGACCTTATAGTTAATATATTTATGTATTTGTTTGTTTGCATTTTCTAACCTTTGTTGGAAAGTGTAGAGAAAGATAACAGGTAGGTTTGTGAAAGTGGCGGAGAGAAAGAGCATGGGAGCACACTCAGCGAACGGATCGGGCGAAGTTGAACCCGGGGCAGCTGACACATGTATGGGAAGTGCATGGCTACTTCTACTCTGCCAAACTATCACCCAGTCAATTCTAATTTTTACATCTGTACTATGCCTAAGGTCCTTCATTGAGGAACCAAGGAGGAACCGATCTTGGGGTGCTGTCTTCCTTGGATGCCGCCTTCTGTCTTTCACTTCATCAGTCCCACAGAACTTGGTCCTAAGTTTAGAAATGGTACCAGGGTTGATACCAAATAATGCTGCCACTCGGCGTACCAGAACACCAACTTCCATCTGCAGAGGACTTTGTCACATTCTTGAGGGTGTTACTGAAATGTTTAGCTGTGTCGCTCATTCAACCAATGCACAATATTTACAAGGTAAACTTTGTTGTAAAGGAGGCTAATCAGGCTTTTCAATGATTTAAAATAAAATACCAATTATTGTTTTTATTAAAGGGGAGAAATAATCAACTGAAATAGCATTTCCAAATGCTTTTCTGAGGGGTATATTAAACTTACTGTACTTGTAAATGATCTCAAAGCTGTTATATTGTCCAACATCAGTCCTCTTCAGTTCATAATCATGAAAGCTGCTGATGATTATATTACATATATCTTTCTATCCATGGTTGTTATTGATCACACCATCATAATAACTACATATACAACAATATGGAGAGGAGGACCCTTCTGAAAATGAGACGCTGCATCTCAGGGTGTTATTCTCTAATAAATTCATTATCAGTAGAAAGAAATATGATAAAGACAATTTAAGGACTAGCCATCCACAAATGTATTGGTTTAATGAATTATAATCTGGTTCTGCTGAAGACTTCCTGTCCGCTGGATATGAGTCAGTTACCAGGACCACAACGTGAGCTGATGAGTTTCTTAACTTTTTTAAAGTTAAGAAGGGCTTTACAGCAAAGTTTAGCAGCAGCATTGCAAACACAACCACATCCAGTGTCATGTTTTATCTCCTGAACCAAACAGAAGTGACGTTATAGGAAGCATAATAAGAAGTTTTTGTCCCTTGCACTTTAAATGAGTGTGTGCTTTGACAGCGGAAGAACAGTCACTGAGATTCATCCACCCCTCCAACCGGAGATCCACAACACAACATTTGAGAGTCTGATTTGGCATTGCTTCAAAACATTTGTCCTAGGGTGTTCTCAGAGTGACACTTACACACAGAGACAAGACAACAGAGGCTCTTAGCAGTCATGGTGCTAATGCTGGCAGTGCCAGCGCAGAAGCTCTGATGCTAATCCATATCTGCCAGGACGGCATCTTCACGGCCGACTGAAAGGGGCGGCTGTCATGAGTCAACCCCCACGGAAACCTGTCCCCTCAGTCTGTACATTCATTTAAAAGAGAGAGCATCCAGAGCCACTCCTGCTGTGAATATTCATCACTGCACAAAATGTCACAGCTCCAAGGCAAAGGCTTATTTCTATTCATTTGTCTGTTGTGCTGTTTCTTTCCCTCCAAGTAAAAAGTTTAAACTATGAGTGAAACTAATGAGCTGATGTTGTGACTTAAAGAAGCAGATGAACTGAATTTACAGAGATTTTTTTTCTACAAAGCTCTGCAGAAATATCTCTGAAACTTTATGTACTGCAAGGTAAGACAACTTTATTACCTCTGCAAAGGAGGTTATGTTTTTGCCAGCATATGTTTGTTTGTTAGCAAGATTACACAAAAACTAGAATACGGATTTTGCTGAAGTTTTCAAGAGATGTTGGTAATGGCCCAAATAAGAAATGATTAGATTTTGGTAGTGATATGTCTGTTTGTCTGGATGGGAAAAAATCCCAAATTTAGAAAAAAATCCCATAAGTAAACAGTGGGTGGAATCCCCTTCCAATTTCACAGGATAATATGGGGACCATGTCTTTATCAACAAGGTAAATTTCATCTGGATCCAATCCAGGTTCCCAACATTGAACTTTATAATGTGAAATCCCATTGAAGACATTCAATAATTCATATAAAACCAAAATATTGAGTGATGTTCCCAAAACTTGTATTCATACAGTGTAACAACCTCCATGTATGTGCTGAGTTTGGTCCAAGTCCTGGCACTATTGTGGATCTGATGATCCAGATTTGTATCATTTATAGGGGTTGTGGAAAAGCCACTGTCAGAACTGAGCTGCTTGTCGAAGTGCTTTTCATTCACACAATTTAAAGTTCTTTACAGACCTAAACCTTTGAACAATAATAAGACTTTAAAATATTGAACATACAAAAATCCAACATTTAAAGAATTGCTGTAAGATAAAACTGAACATAGATTACATATATCATCTTCAAATTGTGCATTAACAACAAAAGAACAGAAAAATTCTTAAACTATAAACCTGTTTATTCCAGGAACTCAATGTCAGCATTAACTGTCATCTTGGCTATAAAACACACACACACACGCTGACACACTCATAAACCCGCCCAGGTCTCATCTCCTCTCCCTGTCATCTATCATCATTTTATAGCAGGGGCACCAGGGGCACAAAGTTATTACAGGTACAGTAGCTATAAAAGCCACTTACTCCACATGAAACTCCAGGAACTCTGAACTTATTGAGTGATAGCCATGAGCCACAATCCTTCATCCTCACCGTCCGTCTGTCCAACCATCTATTCGCCCCTCTGACATGTGGCATTTATCAGTCACTGGTCCTTTAACAATCCATCAAACAAGATGATATTTGATTCTTTATTGGTTTGAGACTGATCAATTCATCTCTGACCTCTTATGATACACCTCACGTTGAAGTGGCAGAATTTCCATCCATCCATTATTTAGACCAACTATCCAACATGGCTCTGGGTCAAAAAAAATTAACTCAAGAAAAAAGAGCCCTCAGGTGTTGAGCTGAAGCTAAAGCACAAGAGCAACTAGAAGTACTCACAAACCTCTGCCAAGGCATTTTTTAATTCATTAGCAGAGTTATTTAATCTGAAACTCCACACAGACTGTCAAACATCCTCTGAATAAATTGATGTCCTCCATCGGGGCAACATCCCCCAAAAAGTGACCGGGAAGAGCAGAACCTTTGACTGTGGGAATGTTTTGAACAGATTCATAGCTGCTGCCTCTTTGTTTTCATAAGGATGATGGAAAGCACGGCCATTTTCGGACCACAACGCTCTTTCCAGATCAAAGCTTTGCAAGATGGGTTTGCCTGATGACAGATGTGGAATCTGGCAAGTCGGGCTGCATTGCGAGGTTACAAGTTTTGGGTCTGAATTCAACTTAAATAACTACCAAAATCTTATCTCGTCTGTCTTATGTCATATACAACACTCCCTGAAAATTGCATTAACATCCATTGATAACTTTTTGAGTTATTATCTAGCAATGTTAAGAAACCATATCATAGTTCTAGATCTGCAACAGGATTAATATCACTACCAAAATACAACCACTTCTTCCCTGAGCATGACAAATATCCATCAAAATGTCTTCAAAGTTTCTAGAGAACTGTTTGACTTATCATACTCATAGACAGACGGAGAGATGGACGAATGGACAAACAAACAAATGGACAAATGCCAGTAAAAACATTACCTTCTTGGTAAAGGTAACAAACTAACTAACAAACAAACTAACTAATTAAAGAACTATTCTCCTAAAAAATTCTGGTAAAAACAAAGTTTAAATCCAGACTCTCTGAATGCACACGTGAGAATTGGTGTAACATCATAAAACTCTTAAGTATTAAAATGACTTTTTTTCCTCTTTCTTTAGGGAAAAAATGAAAATAAAAAATACAGGTTACCCCCTAGGTTAAGTAAATGCTTTTTCTCTACAGCTAATTTCTTAATAGCTATAAAAACACATAAAAAATGTATGACAGTGTTTTTTTTTATTATTTCTTCTGGGTATATATTACTATTACTTATCAACTCATCAAAACTGAAATGTTATTATCATTGGCAATGCATTTTGAACAGGAATAAGTCATTTTAAACTGAATTCACTTTTTTATAACCAAATCTGTTCATTGTTCTTCTCTGATAAGTTAGAAATTAATCATGCTTAACATTCAACCACAATTTTTCTGTTAAGGAGTGCAAGAAAATTTGACATCTTAATCAGGAAACGCTGTTTATTGGGTGATGGTCTAATAAATTAAATAAGTGCTGTATATTGGGCAATTCGATAGCCGCTGGTTCACTTCTGCTCTAGTAAGGGCCCAACTTTTAATACTGGATAGTTTTTCGTGGACGTCTGCTGTTGTGGAAGTCGTTTCTTGTTATTCATGGATTTTTCTGCAGTCTCCTCCACTAGAAACTGGCCATTGGTATTATGTGGTATGTTCTTCCAGTATTGTCCAGTCTTGCTTTGGTTAATCAGTTCTCATTTTATCACCCTGCCAATGAGGTCACAGTTTGGATGGTTCAGTGGTGAACATCCTGTTTCCTTGCTTTTGCCTTTCTAATGTACCTCCTCAGGTGGGTAATCAAGGTCTGGAGTCTTCGCTTTCTAGTTTTTTGGGCTAAGTCAGGGATGGACAGTTTGTTTAATTCTTTGAGAAGCCCTCCTGTAGCTCTGATAGCTGGTTAATGTCTCTCTTTGCCGTCTTTTTTCTGTCCTTTGCATAGGAACTCCCTGTTTATGGCCTGTGCTGCTGGTTATGGACACAGAGTATGGACTAGAAGTCCAATGGTCAAAATTGAGGACAAATCCAAAGGTCATGCTGAATGATCAAGCCAAAACAGGGTTCCCACTCTTTTCTAGAAATTATTTTCCCGGACTTTTCCAGGACATGTCTGTCACTCAACAGAGGAGACAGGGAGAGGAGATAAAAACCTCTCACTTGATATACAATACAGCAACAGTCTTGAACTCAAAGTAACTAGTTTTGGGCTATCTTTGGGGAAAATTAAGTCCTTACTGGGGTCTGAAAGTTGTTAAAACAAGCAAAAAAGTCATATGGAAACACTGGGTAGCAGGACTGCTCTGTCACGTGAGGCACTGTGCCGGCTAGGGGCAGAGAAACTCTGCAGCTCAATTTTAACAACAGTTCACTAACAAGGAAGAGAGAAGCAGAGGGAAGGTGAATAATTTTCCCAGACAATTCAAGCTTTTTCAGGACATTTAACTTTTTCACTCATTTTCCATATGTTTCCCACGACTTGAAAATTGGTCAATTATTTTCCAGGTTTTCCAGGACATGTGGGAACCCTGCGAGACCCTGTGGCACTCTTTCATACAATCTAGTTCTGGCTGACCAATTAGACATACAGATGGAGCCACACGCCATCACTGTTATAAAAGTGATGATGCAGTCCGTGTGCTTCAGCATCTTTAAACATCACATTTACTATGAACTGTGTCATCTTCTCACATTCTGCTGTATCCGGCCTTCAGAGCGCTTCTCCTTCCCATGAACTCCGTGTGACAGCACCTGAAATATGCATGCTTCAGAGGCACAGCAGGGCGCTGTTTGAGAGTTATTCTGAACGCTTTCGATGTCAGGCCAGTGTGCTGCAGACCTATTCTCTGAATATTTGATGGTCTTAATGAGCAGGAAAAATACAGGACTAAGCACTTTGTTGGTGCACTGGACTGGTGGTGTGGGAAATAATGGACGACAGTAAGGGATGAAATATTGAAAACTGTGTGATAAGTCTACAGGAAGAAGAGGAAGGTGACTGCATTGTGATGTTGACTTCAGCTGAGTTAAAGGACACACTACAAAGATACCAAGGAACTAGTCTGTGTTGGTCAAAGGAACCAATAAGCCTCTGGATTGGTGCAAGTTCCTGAGGTTGTCACTTTCTGGATTCTTGGTTTTATGAGTGATTTATGTCTGATCATAGCTGCATTGAATTGAATTGTAAGACCCTATAAAATCCACAACTACGGAAATGCGGACAGAATCATAGAATTGGACATAAAAGCAGAAGTCAATATAAACACAGAATATCACGGAAATGGCCGACATTTTAAGTAAAAGCATTTTCTTTCAGTATAAAAAGGAACGTATCTCTCGGGGGAGTCCCTAAGGCTGGGAACAATGCATGCTTCACTCACCCTCCTTTTGTTGGTTGTTTGTTATTGTTTTGCCTTTGTATTGTTTTCGCTTTGTTTTTTGTTTTGTTCGATCACTGAATTATTGCGTAGAAACTGTTTTCTTTTGTTGTGAAACAGGGAAGCATTTATGTTTAATTAACCAATAAAGAAGGGGTGGGACTTGATAAGTTTTATTTCCTCCCACTCCTTTTCAAATATACTGTACGTAACATACTATATTTTTCTTCTATTCCTGTTTTTATCTTTCTTTTGAATATATTCAAAATAAATAAGGTTCAATCAATCAAAAATTTGTTTTGAATATTCCTTTAAATCTGTTTTTGGTTTTACTTTTCTTTATTTTATCTGCTAAACTGTTCCATAATTTAACCCCCGAGATTGACACACATACTTTTCAATGTTGTTCTGAATTTATTAGTTTTTTAAAAAAGTTTAATTCAGGCCAAACTGAGGGTAACTTAAGTCGTACATCTTACATTTACTGCTCTCCTTGACAATATCTGGAGGCCCCTGGGAGCATATCTGCTCATGTTTGCCTCATCAAAAACCACCTATGGGAAAGATGACGGGCTTAGAGAAATACGATCTCCAAACAAGCAAACTCAGGTCTAGAGATTGCTTTACACTGCTGTTCTCCCTGAAAACATTAAGTCATCATTTCCTTCCCTCTTTTAAAGCAAATCAGCTCACGATGGTAAATTCACCGCTGAAGGAAGAGGTGAGGAAAGGGTGTTAGAGGAATAATGGGCAGAAAGGCAGTGAGAAAACATCCAGAGCAAGCAGAGTTGAACCAGATTAGAGCCTCATCCCTTTCAAATCCATTCGGCCAAGTTCTCGCCCGCTTCTTTGAAGTTTTCCTCCTGCGTACGGGGAAATGAATCCACACATATCAGGGCGCCCAGTGTGAGCGTTACCTGCACAGTGCTGACAGAGGGAGAATTCCTACAACGCCCCAGTCGAGCTCTGCCGTGTATTTTAATACCATCTAACCTGTGGTCATACATACAATTCAGCTTTACTCAGCCCTGGGAAATAAATAAGACAGGAGACCTTCACTGTCTGCAACTTCACAGAGAAGGAGTGGAGGAAGGGGGAACAAGTGATGAAGGATTCATGAATGCTGTCAAGGTGGAATCCATTAAGGCCCATTCAAAAACTAACATATATTAGCTGAGCAACGCTGAGAGAGCATCGGTGTTTTGGCAAAAATACATTCCCAGGGTCAATTTTGATGTCTGAATCATTTCCTGAAGGCCCCGTCACTAACGTAGATGGATTGCGCCCTCATCTTGAGGGACTTTGGTCTAACGTAGCTTGGCGCTGTTGAACGTTGGACAAACATTTGTAGAATTCACTACAACCACCATGTAAAGCAGACATAAAAGATATTTCACCACATGTAACTTCAGCTTGTCTCAATATTCCAATATTGGGGGTAGCCATCTTGGACATTTTATGTCACGTAATAAAAGTTAATAAAGTCATGGAATTCAATCAATCAATCAATCTTTATTTATATAGCACCACTTCATAACAAGTGCTATCTCAAGTCACTTTACAATAGAGCAGGCTGAAGACAAACTCTTCATTTTATAGATACACATATATGTATATATACAAACATATAAATATATTTGTATATACACATACATACATCCAGAGGTGTATCCATCCAGGCAGAGACAAAGGGACTGAAAATAAGAATTCATGATAAAGCCATGGACGCCCAGATCATATAGGTTTTCATCACATTTGTCATTGCTGAATATAGATTGAATTAATCAATCTTTATTTATATAGCACCATATTTGTTGAATATAAATTTATTAAAGGTAATGAGAGATGTGGCACCTCATTTTCAAGAGGATCCTCATGTCTATATGGTTGTAGAGATAGTTACTGATGTATAATCAATACAACCATGGATAGAGAGATCAATCTAATATTAACATTAGTATCTATAATGAATATAATCTGGAGAGGAATGATGTTGATTAATATGGCAGCATCTAGCTGAACTGCCATTAAAATGGGTTTAACTGGTCTAAAAATATAATTTATTGTTAAAATGATGTCATTTCTGTTGATGGTTGATGTAGGATAGAGCACATGGAGTCGAGCATGTCCACAGCAGCAGATATTATGTCCTATTATTGTGTCCTACCACTTTTGGCTGCTGAATATCAGTAAATTGTTGAAAAAAAAAAAAAAAGTCAACTCCCCGTCTCCCCCGCCATTATAGCTGACCAAGCATACATCAAAGGTCCTGAACCATGTAGATTTGATTGGCTAGTAAAGGAAAAATGACACTGACAAATGCAGAGCTGTTACAAAAGCTGAAGTGTTTTCACCTGACACTCTGTCTTCATTGATTGCAGATCAGGCTATACATGGTATCATATGTGAGTGTGCCAACTACCCGGCAGCAATGCTGCGCAATGTGACGCAGCATTTTTGCCCTGTTTCTATTTTACCCTTTGTCACACGCATCAACACAGACAAAGAGAAGGGAACGAGGGGGATTGAGAAGGTGCTGGAGGGATTTTCTTGGTTTTCTGTGACTTCTCTCTATCAGCAGAGCTTATCCACCTGATAATGTGGAAATAGAGGAGCCTGCATTTATTTCAGTGAGTGAAATGATTTGATGTTTTGTAAGTTTCACTTCCAACATCGAGGGAGAAACTTTGTTCTAATCACAGAGAGCTGAGTACTGATGAGCTTTTGTGACCAAAGCCCGTCAATAAAATTGTAAATGGTAAATGGATTTGAGCTTATTTAGCGCTTTTCTAGTCTCTTTAACTACTCTACCCATTCACTCTCACATCCACTAACTGATGGTTGGAGTTTGTACATCAGTTGTCATCAGTATTGGTAACACTTTCACGCCCTTCCATGCCTCCATCTTGTCATACCTGCCTCCTGACTGTTTCACCCCACCTGTTTCCCTTCACCCATCATTACCTCTTGTCTCTCACTGTCTCGTCCCCAGTTCGTCATACCTCGAAGTCTTCAACCCAGCATCCTCCTAGTTTGCCATGTATAACCTTGCCTGTTGTCCTGACTTTGCCTTTTTTTGCCTCGCATTTCCTGGATTTTGCTACCTGATCTGATTCCTGTTTTTGTGTACCGAGTCCTGCCTGCTCTTCACTCCTGTTTGTTGCCTCAAGTCTTTGGACAGGTTGCCTCACTGACTGCCTACCTGTGTACTGACCCCGCTTGTTTATTATTAAACCTTTTGCCTACTTGACCCTGGTTTTGGTGTTGTGCATTTGTGTCTGACTCATCTGTGCTAGGTCCATGACGGAACGAACTGGCCAGAATGGACACAGCAGACATTGCTGCAGTGGGGGCAACTTGGGGTTAGGTGTCTTGCCCAAGGATACATCGCCCAATTCCTGACCAAGCGCACTACCAGACACCCTAATAAAAAGCACTTCAAGACCGTTTCTTAATCTGTACAATATAAGTATCTGATACTGTTTACAAGGAAAAATAAAGGGCATGGAACTACATTTTTAATGAATGCAGCATGGACGGCAGGTGTGTGTTGCTGTGCAATGCAACATGATGTCCAAAGCTCAGCTAGGACAAGGTGTGAGAGCTTGAAGGTGTTTTTCTTCTCAGGAAGCCAAGTGCAAAAACACTAGACTTTATCAGTTTTGTATTAAAACTGACTTCTGCAGCACTAAAATGGTGGTGGTGGACACAGGCCTGTCTAAACTTGTCCTTAGATGACTGCTCTATACTTTAAATGCTTAGAGGACATTTTACTTAAAGGTTAAAGCTCAGGCAGCACCCTGATCTCTTTAACCTTAAATATGATATCCTCTATTATTGATCCACACACCATCCTATATTCATTTTACTGCTTAAACAGAGTCTCTGGGGGCACCTTGAGGTGTTGCAGCCTCAAACTAGCCTAAAGAAATCTAATCAATGCAATGAACTCACCTGCTCAGGCGCTCTTCATCCTGCCCGTCCCCTTCACTCTGCAAACTCAATCTAATAATGCCATTCCTCCTTCGCCCTGATTCACATGCAAAACGACAACCAGACGCTCTGTCTGGAGGCCGAACTCGCAAAAACAAACTCGCAGATACGAGGCCCAAATGCAGACAGACACAAAAGCAGAAAAAGTCACCGTTTGTGTATTAGTATTCCTCTCCCAAAGCGGAGGCATTAGAAAAACCCATATTCTAACAGTGCCTTTCACAGGGACGTGCCCTTCAATCTTTCATTGGATATGCACAAAGCCAGGAGAGAGTAATTAAAAACTCCACATCCAGGGACCTCGACAGAGAGAGAGAGAGAGGGCCGAGAGAAAAAAGGAAAAGCTTCAAACATCTCTGTCCTCCCTGGTGGATGCTGATGGAGGGAACAAGGAATAAAAAGTGCATCAGAGCAGACAGAGTGGGAGGGCCGTATCCTTCACAAGGCCACAGAGCCTCTGTAGTCAAGACGAATGGAAATCAGGTATTTATACCTAAAACAAGGCCAGGTCTGATCCTTAACAAGCACAATATCAGCATTTAGACCAACAGCACTTGAGACAGAAGGATTAGTGTGTATGAGAGGACAGTCTGAAGATGGTGATGAAAAGATTTGAGGACTTTTTATCCTCTGAGGACCACTGCTATCATCTTACACAGATATGACACAGAGCTTGAAAAGCTGCACTGAAGACATCAGGGCTGACAGCAGACCTTTCTGAAAACCAGTGGTCATATTGAGTATGGGGTCATGGATTGAAATTAATGCTATGAATCATTATTAAATGACCTGTGGTTGAGTCAGTAACAGAACAGTGAAATGAGGCACCTGCTGTTGCCTTGAAACTGGCACGACCATTTTGTCTAATGCTGCAGCTGCTGCTTGTTCGTCCACCTGAATGAGCTGCTGTAATATCCAATATTTGGTTTCAGTTCCACCGTCCAAAAAAAAAAAAAATTAACATTGAAGGTTAAAAGCACTTTGAACTGCAATTGAATTTGTATGAACTGAGCTATAACAATAAAGTTTGATTGATTAACTGATTGATGTAGTGCTACTATGTCATGCTAATAATTGCATTATGGCTACCAGAAAACAGGCAGATGATAAATTACTGCTTTATAATAATGTTTATGATCCCACAGAGTCACTTCCTGTGCTCAGGCACAACATAACATAAAAATATCAACAGGTGAACATCACTGTACATCTCTACAGCAGATCATCACAGGACTCAACAACATGGACTGATTTAAAAAGTCTTTAAGTTTTCATAAGTTAGTCCAGCTCATCCAAGCAGGAATATGTATCCTTTTTGAAGCTGCTCTTTAGTTTTCTGCATCACTGACAGTTTCTCACTTACAGGTGTTGCGGTGTTAAAAGTTACCATGCTATCTGGTGTCCAATGGTGTGTCTAATAGTGTATCTACGGTCAACAAGAACTGTTAAAAGCTTCTCTTCATCATGCACCAAGTTGGTTACATTTATTGTAAGGAATGTCAACGTGAATAAATATGCTCATCTATAGAAGACATTTTACTTCCTATATCTAACTACACTTTATTTGTGGATAGCTTAGCCTGCTAGCTTTTATCCCATAATGAAGACGCAATTAGGCTATGGCAACACTGCCTGTGATGTAATGATGTAAGGCTGGCCTTACCTTCTTGTGTGATCTGGCTCTCTTCAAAATACAACCCAAGGAAAATAGGCAGATTAGTAGCATTTCTTTCAACTGAATCAAAATAAAACAAACAGGTGGTGGTGTAGAAACACCTAAAAGTAATTTCACACTAGGTCTTGTCACAAGAGAGTCCTGCACGAGTCCAATTTTACCAATCTGCACACCATGGAACTGCAATTCTACCTGCTATCCTCAACTTTCCTAACCCCCCATCTGCACCTAGTCGGACCCAAATACACAAGACCAATGACTTGATCTGCTACCAGATAATAAAGAAAACTGGCAAACTCCAACAACTATGATGAGGGCAATGCTGCACATTATTGCACGCTTTGAGGACACACAGGAGCAAAATAACTGATAAAGCATCACCATTTCTCGCCCTCTCTCATACACACAAGATTAAAAGAAATAAAAGAAAAGGATAACACCTGCTTTTGATGCCAATGACCCCCTCAAGTCCTATACAGATTACTTTCTGTCGACTAGGTAGCTTCAGCAATTAAAAAAAAGAAAAAAACTGTATTGTTGAGGTAACTTTAGCTTCATATTTTGAAGCACATGACCCGCAAACATAATATGAATATGTAGGTATGAATCTTACATTTAAAAAAAAAAAGGCAGAAGCATCTAAATAGTTGTTGTGTAGTTAGTTTTGTCTGCCAAACAGCAGCCTCCACACTGCAGTCAGAGTTTAGCAGCAATCTCAGTCACAAAAGCACAATGCAGATCAAAATATAACTCTAATAGGCCTCATGGGGTTCACTTTGACGCTCTGGCTTTGAGATGCACATATGAGCCGTATGTACTGCTGCCAAATAAGGGCGTCGTCTCCCTCCTGCGCGGCCCCCTGCCCCTCCACCTGCGATGGCCCCAGGTGAGCCGTTTGATAGCCCGAGGCCTTCGACCAACAACTGAGACCGTGTGTGTGCTCTGAGTACTTAACATGCAAACAGAAGCACTTTGAACTTGTGGAATAAACTTCAAAAACAAAACTTCAAATATGTTTGACTCAAAGCGAAACCTTACTGAGAATACATTAATATTTTCATCTGTTTTGTTGCTCTGAGCCGCGCTCTCAGCCAGAATTCAAATGTAAAACCAAAGAGGACAGGAGAGAAGGAAGTTTGTTTGGGTTATTAACTCTTTTTATGCATGAAAAATGAAAAATTCAGCATGTGTAGACACATTGTAAAGCATTGCAGCACAGTTTATAGTGCTTGTGCCTTCATGAAGTCCCAACAACAGACTCTGGTTAAGGCCTGGTAAACATAAAGACTTAAATCAGGACCAGTTGTGAAACTGTGAAGGTAAAAAATGAAGGATTTATCGTAGTATGCAGGTCAGATCAGTTTGGGAGCACATGCTGGGTGGGTACTTCACCATCCATCATTCTTGACCACTCATCTGCACCACCAGCAACGTCAACCCTCCTTCATTCAGGAAGTCAGCTTGTATCAACTTCTAAATATGAATCGATCAGGGCTTGAACCAGGCACCTCCGGGAGACATGGAAAAATTGGATAAAAACCGACTCACCAGCGCCTCTTCTCTTGCAGTTCATTATCTCATGTGAGCAAACGTGACTTTAGCACAAATAAAATGGCAGACAACATATTTGAAGCTAAATGTGGCTCAAAGTTATCTTCCTATGACATCCTTGGTAGTTTGGATTTCCGTCCAGCTCTTCTCTTTATCAGTCTGTTCTATAGATGCTCATGTTTTGCCACAAGTCAACAAGTTGAACCTCCATTTCTGACATTTTTCTAGCTTTGTACCTCACCTTTACTCTTGTTTCCACGGCTATGCTTGCTTCCTGATTGGCTTTGGTTTAGTTCATGTGACAAAAAACACAATGTGCTCGGCTGTCCTCGGTGCACTCCATTTCAGGTCCTAAATACTAAACAAGTTTAATATTTCTGATTTCAAGTCCAAGTGGCCTGATCCTCCTCTGACAGGATAAGATGACTCAGAATAATCAGGTAAGATAATCTTAGGGACCAACGGATAACTGGGCCTTTGCTGACTTTAGTTGGAAGCAGGGATCCAAGCCGAAACCTGGGTCGATTGTGTTGTAGTGTGTACCCTGCTGAATGTGATGTGGATGTTGGTCTCAAGGCAATATTTACCTTTGAACTGAGGCAAATCATGAAAGTAGGAATTCATTTTAAGTGATTATGTATTGCTGAGATCAAAGCTGTTATTCAACTATTTAATGTGATTAAATATATTTACTCACATTATAAATATGTAAGCTGTGTCAGCACCAAGCAAGTCGAAGAAAGGTGGAGAAATGTCTTTTGGATTTCTTTTAGACTTAGAAAAACATGCTGCAGCTGCAAGTGTATAAAACAGGGAAAACTGAAATCAAAAATAGCTTATAAGCACTCTTTATCTATTGTTTAATATTTTAAACCCAATCATTATTGTAATATTAAACTATAGTACTGCATATCCTACTTTTCTCATATGCAGGCCTGGTTTATAGGCAAGCCACAATCCTATGTCTCAGTGGAATTTTGGTAAAAAAGGAGACACCTGAGACCAGTGTTGAGTTTTTCTAAGGGAGTAAAATATGGGACTTCTAACTATCATCTTTATAGCTCAGATTCAAGGGCTGCCTATGGCGGTAATAATGACCTTCAGCAGCTCTTATTACTATATTCTATGATATTGAGGATGATGATGATCATGATGCTGATTCCAGAAAAGACAAAAGAACTTTTTAACAGTGAAAAGGTATTTCATGTGGTTATATCTTTATCCCTCGCTCTCTCTGCATAGGCTGAGTTTCACCCTTATTTTCTCTGAGCTAGATCCAGACAGACAGGCAGAGATTGAGGGAAAAGGGTAAGTGAACACCCCAGGACCTTAAAATACACACTCTCTCTGGTTACCGTACCTCTTCCCGTCTTCAAGCTGAGCAGCTGCCAGTGTTGGGCCACTAAGTCAATCAGGCTGTCAGTCAGGCTGTCAGATTTTCAGCAGCTCTGCTAATGAGCAGGTGAGTATACATGAGCCAAGCAGCCCATCACAGAGAGAGTAATGTGTACCAGGCTGACACCAGAAGACTTTGTCCGGACTTTTAAGACGCTGAAGTCAAAGAAACTCTCCGACATCTAAAGACAATCAGGCACAGACTACAACTTTTGTTTTTGCTTCGCTAACAGCACTGCAAAAGTTAGATTGTTAAAAGCCTTGACTGGACTTGGAGCAAACAGTCAACTTCAGGCCTCTTTGTGTGCCGTGGGCAGCAGATTCTCATTTGATTGAGGTTGAAACATTTACTGGATTTGCATTCTTGGCTGGCAGGTCACATATAAGCATTTCACTTCAACGTAAATGAAAATTTTGCATGTTACATGCGGAAACTGTTACTTTTCCGACACCGTGTCAAGAAAGCCAGCAAGAAAACCAACTATGGTGGAACACTGAGTGAGGCCAAAGTGGCAGCTGTCTACCATTAAGTCCCCTATATCAGTGTGAAGGGATGGGGATTGGAAATCCCGTCCATTTGGATCTGCTTCAAACCTTCAACCTTATTGGTACTGCTAATGAGTCTCGTGTCCAACATACTAACACATCTTTCCTATCTGCTCAAACCAGGCTTGAAAAGTGCTCCAAACTTTGCGGTGTGTCCAGTTGGTGCACATATTAACTTAGTTTTGAAATGATATTGAGGAATAATAAAAATGTTTTGGTTTTTTTTTACCTTTTGCAAAATACAATTTTTAAAGGGACTTTTCAAGATAAATGTTGTACCTTTTTACCTGCACTTCTGTCTGTGTATTAAGAAAGTTCTACATCTGCAGCCCCATGTCTATAACTTTAATGTCGCCGTTTGCTCTGCTGAGTAGTTGCTGCATTTAAGACAATTTCTGAGTAAGGAAAATGTTTTTACATCCCCAAATTGGGGGTTGTAAGTTGATACAAAAAGAATTTAATCCAACATAATATCATAGTTTTATACATAAGCTTAATTAAAGTGATATCAGAAGGACTTTTATGGGAAAATAGTCAAGGAAAAAGAAATTTGGCAATTTTAGCTTCCATCAAATAACACAGAAAATGGCAGTATGCTATGCAGAGTCATGTGGTTGACATTGTTAATTTTAACACTGTTGTGTTCTACTTGAAATACATCGGAAACTGAAAGGATACCAGGCAACTAGCCAACTTAAGGAGCAAAAAGATGCCTATGTTGTGATGTGTTTAAGGCCTGCTTCGAAAAATATAAATTAGGAGAAGGTGACGGTTTTTATGAGATGCTAATAAGTTGCATCTACCAAATAAAAATTCAGCATTTGGTGTGTAAGTTGGAAATTAAATCTGATAATTACTCTTTCAATTCAAGTGTAAAAAAATATAATCTAATTATTTTAAAATGAGAGAAAAGTGTCTGTGAAATCCAGAAGCCCCAAACAGATATAGATATACCAATTATACTCTGATGTACTTTGGGTGGTTTGTTCCTTCTCAGAGACCTTGCCCTATTTATCTCCTTATCTTGGGATAACAAGGCTGTTTTCTAGCCCTGATGTGTTAATTTCTGAGGATAATTCACACAGTTATCAAAACAAGCAATAAAATAATATGATAGCATGCTCTTTCATGGATGCTGTAATGACACACTTCTCATTAGCATGTAGGACTTATCCTGTCTATTTGTTCAACCATGTTTTTATTCATTTCAAATCCAAAAAGACATTATTTTTCATGAAGTTAATTTGAGAGGCTGGATCTTCGGTCCATTATCTCTCCGTGAGCAGAGCTTGGTGGCTCCTGAGGCAAGACGAGCTGACTAGCAAAGGTTTTAGAAGTGATCTTACGTAGGGTTGGGGAGCCATTAGCTCAGGGGAACAGCATGTGAGCCTAATGGTCGATGTATCAGCGAGTGCATAACCCACTGATTTATCTCTGCCAGACACCGAAGTCTTCATTCTGCAAGACCCTCAGAAAACCCACCAGTGACCAAGCCATCCACTCAGCAAGATGATGGCCAAGTGGCACTAAACACCACTACTACTGGCAGCGACCTGAGCAGAATAAGAGCCAACATGCCCAGCTAACAAATACACACATACACGCAGAAACACACACAACTAGCCGATGGGGACAGCACTGTCATTATCTACCATCTGCAGGCCTGAGTGTCCGTCGCCTGGAGGGAGAAGCAGCAAAGAGGGGAGTGTAGTAAGGAGTGAGGACGGTCATTCTTATGTGAGTGCACATGTAGTGGGGGTAAACACACAATGTGAGAATTAACACACTCGAAACACAGAATGAGAAGCCTGTGAGAGAACACACAGGGTTTGCTTTGTGAAAAAGAAGTGTACAACCAGCATGTTAGACAAGATGGGAGCCATTATTACAGAGTGCTGAAAAGCCCAGCAGACAAGGATGTGTTCCTTTCACATTGTACATCACCATCAACACAAAAGTATTTGTTAATACAACTGCTCAACTTCTTTAACATCCCTTAAAACAATATTAATTACAAACAGATCAATACTTTGTAAGTTATTTTAAAGGAGGTACTGGCATGACATTTAATATGTCCAACAGTATAAACAACCAGAGAGGTCTTTTAATTTTATTTTAATTAGATTTCACTTGATGACTTTGTAAAGGGTGTCTTGGAATTATATAAAAATTCAACCAAGTGTAATTAAGATCATCCAGATTATTAGTGTTTGATTTGAGAGAAAATTGCCTGATATGTGCACACTCCTGAAATCACAAATCCAATACCAGTCTCACTGAGTGAAGTCACCAGGAGGCATTCCTACACTTTAAAGGAACACGCCAACTTTTTTTGTTTTCGTGTCTTGCCTCACACACCCTTGTTTCGACTGTGCGTGCAGTAACAAGGAAGAGACAGGCAGAGCTTGCCCACCGCTAATTAGCTTAGCTCAAACACTGGGAGTCACAACACCACAATGGGTAGTGTTAGCCTGCCTCCACCTACAGTCATCAGATAAACTCTTCAACAACTCTAACGTAGCTTAGAGAGACTAAGATTAGCACTTTATGTAATTTTCCAAAGAAATACATACAAAACTAAAGCCCAAACAAATGTTTTGTTGACCTACTTACAAGCATGTCCGTGGTGGTTTGCACATGCGCCCCGTGGTTTAGTGCTAATCTTAGTCTAAACATCTACATGGTAAAAAACAAGTCACAACAAGCACACAGGACCGTTTAGAAATGCAGAAGAGTTTATCTGATGACTGTAGGCAGAGGCAGGCTAACACTACCCACTGAGTCCCAGTGTTTAAGCTAAGCCAGTTAGCAGTGGGTGAGCTCCCTCTTCCTTGTTACTGCACACACAGTTGAAAGAATGGTGTCTATTTGCTTGTTATGGACTCGGGAGTGAGGGAAGACACGTTGGCGTGTCCCTTTAAGCTGCATGTTTATCAGGTGCCTCGAGGGAAGACTCAAAGAAAAGGGTCACCTTTAACAGCTCTTCTCCCTCATTATGCAAAACTCATCCATTAAAAAGAGAAGTATGGCTGATTGTGAAGTAAAAACACCCTAAAAAGAGCAGTCTTAATTGTGTAGGGTCCTCAATTCTACACAACAAACAAGCAGCAGAGGTAGGCAGAGCAGACACTCAACACGAGTACTGCTTGGTTAAATATATATTTGATGCCTACCTTTAATGGTAAACAGTATAAACTGTGCTGTGGTATGTTCAGAGAACTTATAGCTCATTTCGGCAGGCATGCACAACACAGCCTTAATCAGTCTGAGGAGAGAAACACCAGCCTGAAAGCCTCAGCCTGAAGAAAGAGGACACATGCCACTGAGACATCGAGAGTGTTTTTCTGCCACTCCTGGTCTTTACGCTGTTTCTGTGGCCGCCATGGGCTGAAGCCAAGTGCATCATTTCACAGAGTGGAGCACCACTGTGGCATGAAAAGTTCCTGCCTGGTAAGAGGTGTTTGTGCTGCGGTGTGTCAGAGTCAGCGACGTAGAAACAGGAGCACATCCACAAGCATGGAGGCGTCCATTAGTGACAAGAGGAGTTGAAGCAACCGGGAGACTGTGGTTTAAAAAGGAGGCAAAGACATTTCTAAACACAAGTCCATCTGTTTCCAGCCATAACAAATCATCATGCAACAGTTTGGTCAATATCTTTCCAAACTTTTTGACTCTTGTGTATGAACGTAGGGCAGTTCTCAGTCCTGATCCTAATCTTCAGTTCCCTTTTGGTTTCTCATCCTGACGCACAAAGTAAAGTCTGTTCAGCACTTCCTCTGAGGTCAGCAGAGTTTGTGGTTGTATTTGGATATAAAAATATCCTCTTGGATTCAGGAAAGAAATGTTGTACGGGTTAAATTCTTAACAATGACTGACTTGTTGCTGCACTTTGGATGTTAGCCCCAGTCTAATGGGTGAAAATTCTTCATGGTTTGACATTTTGGATAACCCTGCAAAGAAGAGGAATCACTAGATTTCAAGTCTGTCATCAACGGGTGGCAACTCCAGGGTTGAAGAAGGAGGCCCACACATGTCACATACATTCAGATTATATTCACAGTCTGTGGTCATCAAGCAGATCCATCTTGCAAAGCTTCAAGCTCAAACGATTGGAAACAAGCAGGCAGATCAGGTCCTTTAAAGGAAAAAGAGGTTGTGGCTTTAAATGTGGGTTAGTTAGCTCATAATCTGCCCATCCTAATCACTTTCTTTTGGATGTTGCCTTGAAGGACTTGAAACATATCCCATAAACATGTGAAATAGATCTGGTGTGTCAGGCTACCTTTCAGAGGCTTCAACAAGGAATTAATGCTTACATATTTGGGCCAACTGAGTTATATTGAGAGACTTTTTAAGTGCATTAAAAGGGAAAAATGACTATTCAAGGTCACTGGAAACAAACAAAGTTATCGTTGACAAACCAGGATGTACATCTGAATATGCCAGCCTAATGCTAACACAAAATTGTAACTACCATTCACAGGGCTAACAGAATAAGCACTGCGTTGCAGTCATTCTGAAACTAGAGGGACCTTCAGGTTATATGCATCTGTGAGGAATAAAATTTCTCATAGGATGGGTAAAAAGAAAAAAATGTGTAGTTTATTGTGATAATGGTCATATGACGTTGCTTTATTGACATAGTAGTATCATATCAGTAATAATAATAGTATAGTAGTAGTAGAAAGATATTATTATATATTTTTTTTCACATGCTAAGGTTATTTATGCTAGATGGATCTGTTTCCTGTTTGGGTTTTTATGCTTTTAATAATGTATTTTTCAATGTTTTTGTTATGTTTATCAAAGCACTTTATAAACCTCTGTTTATGGTGGTGCTATGTAAATAAAGGTGTTTTTTGTTATTATGACTATTATCTATAGCAAACTTTCAAAAATAGATAACTTTTCCCACATCATGTTCTAAATATAATTAATGTTAATTTAACACTGATAACTATGAATGTGATGCCTAGTAACCACTGTGTGTATGCCAACTCCTTGTTTTACTGTTTAGTGGTGGAAATGGAGGAAGAAAAAGACACTTGAAGGGGGAAATAGAAGAGCATTTATTATTATGTTTTAAAGGGAGGGACTGAAAACAAAAATAAGAGAAAAATCCCTGCATAGCTTTAACTTTGGCTTTTTATGAGACATTGTTGATGATTTGTGAAAAGGGATGCTAACAGTGTCTCCTGTAATGCCTGTTCAGTACAGACACAATTTCATACTCAAAGGCTGCATAACAAATAGCAAAGATTATCCTTTTACACAAGTTTACTAAACTGTAGCAGAGTGAGGCACAGAGTGGAGACATTCATTGAGCTTCCCAACACAATGGGGGCTAATGCGAGGATGTCAAACTCCTTTACTGTCAGTGAAAATGATACACCATTGTTTGTCTAATAATCAAGGTCCCATCCTTGCTTTCTTGTATGCTGAACAGCCAGAGCAGCTTCCCCCACATCATAACCGATGGGTCCATATTCATCTAGGAGAAGATGGTGCATTCCTTTCACTGATATAAGAACAAACTGTTGATGTGAAGGGTTCAGAGTATAACGGCTGCACTGAGTAAAGGATGTTTCCAGTGCAGTTTGTCTTTTTGTTTATTTTTGTGTCAGAGCTGAATTCTTCTCAGTCTGTCTCCTCTCAAAGACGGAGACAAACAGGTCAGCGCACTGTTTGTCCAAAATAAACCACGACTGACAGCTCCGGGCTGTTACATAAACACCAGCAGACAAACACTGACAGCCCAGAATAAAATCAAGTCAGATCCAAATGTACCACTGTTTGCTACCAAACTTTTCACTGACAGCACAGGGATGTTTTAACAATCTCTATTCTTCAGACGTGCACTCCAATCAAACATGTCAGAAAAGTAAATGGATTTCATTTTGTTAGCCTGTCAGTCCAAAGGTGAGACATTTCAGTAAGTCTCTCTTTATTCTGCCTCCTTATATCCTGTGAAATAAAAGCTCACCTCTGAGCTCACCCTCTCTGCCCCTTACAAATGAAGGCTAGTGTCTTAGTAAGGCAGCTTGTGCCCTCTAGTGCACAGAGCACTGAAAGGACCGTGCGTGCTGCTGGTTTATCTGTTTTCCTTCATCTCTTCATACTCAGACAAAAAGACAAGTGGGACTATGATGGTGTGGTGAAACTTTAAAAGGTATGAAGCATAATGCTTAAACTCACATTAGGACTAATTTCAGATTTCTGTCAATGTGTTATTTAAGATCTAAAATTCAGCTTCTTGGCAGGTATATGACCCTGTTAGGTAGGTATACTGTTATTACCTGACAGCACAGGTACAGTGGTGGGCTATGAGGAAGGTCTGGGGTGATTTGGGGTAGTTTGAGTGGTTTATATTTCATATCTTTAATGGTGTGAATGTATGCTTTGTGACAAGATCAGAGGTCAGTGTGACCTTGGTCTTTTACCCCCAAAACATCTTCAGTTTGTCTGTAACTCTGTGTGGCTAAAGAGAAGGGATGCACAATATTATCGGAGCAATACTGGAGTTGATAATTGCCTAAAAAGCTGAATATCAGCATATATGAACATTTTTTGTTGATATTTTGGCTGCACATCTTGGCGTTACAGTATATCCCATATGTTGGCTATAATATTGGCAGAATGTACAAAATCCATCATCATCCTTGACTGTCTACAGATGCAGTTGTTTAATTTTCCCCTCCTAGCCAAATGGCAGTCGAGTTCCAGCCACTTAACAGTAACTTCCAGCCATTGAGAGTCCAAATTCATGTTTCAAAGGAAACTGTGGAAAATGTAAGTGGCTCCATCTGTACTTTGATAAATTGATAAATCAAATAATGTATTAAATAATAAAATATTGTTTTTGCTTCACATCTGTTTCTATCACAACTAGACTGTCACCATAAGAGGAACAGGTCAGTTTATGAAACAATAGGCTTTGTGTTCTTGAATAAAAATAATAACGAGCCCAGAATTATCAGCATATGGGATACTGACAAAAATCTAAAATTGTGCATTCCTACTAATGAGTAAAGATGCACAATATTGGATTTTTTCAGTTATGCTGATTTTTCCAGACTTATTATTTCTGATAAAAATACCAGTATGTTTTGTCAAGAGCACAAAAAATAACGTTTTGATCTCTAATAAATTACACTTTTGAATCATAAAAGTGGATTTTCAGTAATAATGATGTAAACCATTCTGGCACATTTTACATTCTACCAATATTCTGCAGATATGTGAGATATTTAGATCCAGTTTGTATGGACAAAATATTGACTGTAAACACTGGCAAACATTTCAATGTTTAGTGATACTGATAATATTTCCACAATATTATGCACCCCTACTGAAGAGGTAAACGTAAATAGTAATATGTGCTTGGTTACTCAGAAAATGGCCACAATATCTCTTTGACGGCCATTAAACATGTATGTTAATCGTGTGCATGTTTGTTAAACCTCGTGGGAGAATGACCATCTGGAGGCAGCACCACAGCCTGAATCTTAAGCTGTTATAAAAGTGATGATAAAATGTCTATAAATCATTTGACCCTTATATGTTAAAAAACCATAACAACCTGTTAAATATGAATTCAGTGTTTAGATCAGTGTTTCTCTAATAGAGGGGCACGGCCACACACTAAGAAGGGTTGTCTGGGCAGGGAGTGTGACCTAATTTGTTCCCCTTGGATTTGATTTTAAGTCAAAGAGGACTTTTGTTCAAAACTGAACTCACATGGTGTTGCTCGTATTGCTTTTCTGAGATTGGTCCAGGGAAGCATTTGGACAACCCAAAAACATGGTGCCTCTAGCCTTGGTTGCTGCCACCTCTAAGGTAAAAAAAGATGTGCCTCTATTGGGATAAAATTTTTATTTTACTCTAGAAAAACTACAAGCTAGAACATCACGTCTGGATAGCTGCTGGTGAACTCAAACAAGAAACAACAAATACAGGAGATCCTTGTGTCCCATTGATCAGTAACTGGAGGAGTCCCATTCTGTCCAGTCACTGAAAGCAAAGGGACACAGGAACACAGCGCGCCCCACCCTGTGCATTATGTGAGGCTACAAGGAAAGTGTGGGGGTGTACGTCTGGGGAGTGCTGCTGAACTCCCGTAACCTCAATTATTCAGCATTAGGCCCCGCTATTGATTTCCTGTTGGATCGACTTACTGAGTCCCGAGCGTTGGGACAGTGACACGCTCTAGCCTTCCCTGGGAGGGGATCTTTAAGACGGGACGGATGGATGGGACTCTGTTAGATGGAGGGAGAAAAGAGATACAGATCCATTGGAGAGGGGGCTGTAATTAAAGATAGCCCTTATCATGGTGGAGATGGATGAAGATGTCACAGCCTCGTGGACTAGTTAGCTACAGGAGGCCGGGGGGGGGGGGGGGGGGGTTAAGTTCAGTGTGAAGACCTTGGGGAGGGGGGGTGACGCTGCATTTAGAGGGCAGGGGGTTCTCAGGGGCTGAGGGAGGACCAATATTTATGTTTGAAAGGAAAACTCTGTGGCTGTCAGATATGCAGGAGAAGACTAATTGACTGAGGATATGGGGTATTATTAAGGAGGGCATTTTTTAAGCAATCTGTCAAGTCAACCTCAAAGAAAACAATAACTGAGCAGTGCCAGCCACGATGTTTCCCACATTTCCCCATGACATCAGCTGTGAAAACAAGTGGCAACACAGGAAAACATGGAGTTTTCTCACTCTGGAATAGAGCTGGGAAATAACCATCTTTGAACTGTGACACACAATATACTGTTTATCTCATTTACATCTGTATCACTGTTAAGGTAAAACAAACAGCTGTTTTAATAGCAGAATTATAAACTTTGAAGAGGTTCTGGTAAAGAAAAAATGATATGGAAACCTATTAAAAACCATGGCTACAAAAAAAAAAATCAGTGGTAGAAACCCAAAGACTGGCAGTTTGCATACTGATCATCAAAAATGGTAGAAAAGGTACAACACAGCATCCTGTTGGTTTTATCCTGAAATTTTAATAGCTTATGAAGTTACAGTTTTATGTACATTCAAGCAGAACTCAATCACGCCCTGATGATCCTATCTGATGTTGGATCCGTTCAGTGAAATAACTTAAATATGAGCATCATATTCGTTCAGTGCCCTGTGTATGTTTTCAGTGTGTTTAGCAGCACAGTAAAAGAAGGCAAATCAAGCATTGCCATGTAAGAATAAACCAAACACATTACATCCCTAACAAAATAATAAAATTTCAGCCAGCAAGCATTCTGACCTAATGACAGTGAGAGGTGACACTCAAATCTGTTAAATCAATGTTCCAATCAAAACATATCTACGTACAATCAAGGTATCATACATCCTATTTTCCCTTTTTTTACTTGCATTTTACATCCTAAAAACAGCAAAATATACCCCAGAACACTCCCAACCATGATGTCCCATATGCCTTAAGACAATGTGCTTTGTGCACTTAAAATAGGGCAAGATGAGTTTTACAGTCCATGATAAAAAATGCTTCAATATCTTAAAATTGTGGCAAAACGTACAGAATCTCAATCATTTTTCCGACATCTTTATACTCAGAAAGAGGGCTCAGTCCTAATTGCTTAGACGAGAGGTCATCAACTATATTTGTAAAGAGGCCATTTTTTCTTGAAATATGCTATGAAGGCCAGATTGAAAAATATGATTTAGAAGATATATTTATATTTTGTATTTATTCACATTTTACTTGTTTAATATGTTTATTTTCCTCCACATTGCATGTATCTCTCAGTCTTTAAAAATGACTTAAATCCCTGTTACTCGTACTGCTGACAGCCACTTTGGACAGTATCTAGATCTTGGCATCTTTTTTTAAGGGGCTGATATATTTTCCACAGGTGGGTTTGATGGGAGTATACTCACTGTTCTTGCTTAATGTTGGCTAATAAGGACCAATTGGTTCAAATCCCAAGTATATGGATTTAACAACAAAAAAGTACCCTTAAAACAAACTAGATTTGAGAATCTTCAGGGGTTTATCCATGTGTAACTCTAAAGTCCGTGCCCACGGCAGAACTCTTTGGATTTAACCGATGAATAACCTGAGCCTGCTTATCAGAGAGCACCCCAGGAAGAGCAAGACCAGTCTGGAAATTGTATGGTCTTTTTTAACCAATTAAAGAACAGATATTGACTTTTTTTTGGGTGCAACAGTGTTACAAGTCTTTTTTTTTCCTGAAGTTTAAAATGTTGTCAACATCTGGCATTATACTGTTGTTTGTTAGAGTCTATAAATTTTGTTTTCAAATAATCTTGGCAGTCATGTTTTTTTTTTTGGACTTACACTGAAGAGAATTGGACTTTTCACATCAATTTTAGATCTACTGACCTTGTGCAGCACTCAGCCTCCTTCATTTAAAGGTATCAATGTTATTTGATGTTCACTAAAATATGAGTGCTCCTTAGCTGAGAAATATAAATAACATCATGATTCTCCATTCATTTTAAACATTTCATGAGTTATATCTTGTCTTCCTTTATCTTACTTTCGCATTTACTGGTATATCTTGAGGTTTCAACACATAAATCATCCTTCTCCAAGCCCATTCACATGTTGGTATGCGTTCTTCTGTATCTGCCTGCATGGTCGGACATGGCTCAGGTTCCAGGTGAAGCAGATGGCAGGAGAAGCCTGTCTGCAGTTTCTCTTTGGCCCGACCTTGAGAAGCTGTGTTGGGCCATGCAGTGAACTGATCTGAGCTGAGCTGGTGTGGAGGTTGATGACTGCAGGGGGCAAATCTGAGGCTGAGTTCATGCTCATTGGAGGAGTCTGAGGAAGGATGTGGGGGGTTTGAGGTGTTGGAGAAGGTGAGAGGATGATGGAGTGCTGAAGAAATCTTCAGAAGCAACAGGGAAACTGGAGGAGGAAGCTTTCTAGTTTGAATGGGACATGAGAAAAACTAACTTTTCAGTATTTTGCAAGTATGTTTGGGTACATGAAGTCTTCACTGATTCATAAATAGTTAACAAAAAGTATAAAGGTTGTAAAATTATATTCATAAATGGATGGACAGATGACAGGGTAAACAGGTGAAGGGTTGAATGGATGGTTAAAGGATATTTGGTTCCATAACTGGGTGGATGGATGTGGGATGGATGGATTGATAAACAGCTGATTGAATAGACAGGTGGACAGAGAATTAGGTCTATGAATAGATGGATGAATGGATAGATTGATAAATAGATAGACTACTGGGTCATTAGAAGATTAGATTGATGGATAAATAAATAGATGGAGGGATGTAACATCAGTTGATGGATAGATGGATAGATGGATGTATGGGTGGAAGGATGATGGATGAATAAATGGATGGATGGAGTAAACAGATATGTGATTGAATTGATAAATAGCTGGTTCAGTCAACAGAAGATAAGGTTGATGAAGGAAAGGATGGAGGGACTTATAAGGTCGGTTGATTGATTGATGGTTGGATGAATGATTTTGATAGACGAATCATTGGATGCATGATTTGGTGCATGGTTGAATTGATAGATGGATGGATGAATAAATGGATGGATGGCTGACTTGGTTGATTAATTAGTGATAATGGTTGGATTATTTGATGAATCGATGATATGGATGCATAATTTGGTTGATGGATGGATCAGTGGTTTAAAAAAAGGATGGAATACAGAATACTCACTTTGAGGGGCATTTAACTTTTTTATCTCTTCAAATCAAAAATGATGGGTTACAGGAGTTTCTTATTGATAAAAACAGTCAAGTCAAATCATTTTTAGCTCATTGGTTTCTATTTTAGTGACCAGTAGGTATAAAGAAATGCACCAATCGTTTGTTTTATTGCTTGACAGAATATTGAAAGTACAAAACTCTATTTTATGGCATGTTTTTCCAGGTGCAATGAAAAAGCATCATGGGATTATACTAAATGCTAAACAACGATTGCAACAGTGAGCTTAGAGGTTTTAGTTTTGGTTAACATTTTGGTAAAGAAGAGGTCAACAGTCTCACCTCACCAAGCTGCTTTATTTCAGATTTTTTAATATATTTGGGTGGTTGTGGCATGTTTGATGGTGTGTGAGGCTGCTTTAGAGGTGAACAGGTTAAGGTCGGGGTCTCAGCAGTGTGTGGTTAGCTGTCAGAGACTGGGCTCCACCTCTTAATCAGGCCTTAATTGGTGGTGTTGATGACAAGGCCAGACAATGGGGCAGACCACAGAGGCTGTTTACTGCTGTTGCCTCTGTTTTCTGATCACCACAGACAGCACAAAAATACCTGTCTACCTGCGCCGATCCTTGTTTGTGAATGTCTGAATGTGTCATTGCTCGAGGCCTGTTTTTACCCGAGTTCATACCTGTCAAAGTCTCTTTTGCAATGGCTGTGTTCCCATTATTTTGCAACAAACCTCTGTCATAATTTTAAGGTGCTGTTTAACTGTAATTGTCAGTCAAGAGCACAGATCAAGAGGCAGCATAATCACTAAGTTTCCCCAACTCATTCAAGAATCACGGGCAAGGTCACTGCAGATATTTACCTGTCAAGACTTGGCCCTGAGTTTTAGACTTATCAAATACTTGAGCTGGAAGCAGCCTGGGGGATAAACTCAAATCGACATGCTGCACAAAACTTTGGCACAACTCGCCTGCATATCGAGGAAGAAAACATCCAGCTGTTGGTGTTCAGAGGGTTATACAAACACCAAAGAGATCTGGGGCGTGGGATAAAGAGGAAGATATGGAGAGATGGATGGAGAGGTAAAATGAAGACCTGCTCTTCACTCGATGGCAGGAAGCTCGGAGCAGACTCAAACATGAGGGAGTGAATGTAAATCAGCAAGTGGATCATTGTGTCAGCTGCTGTCAGGGTGGAGAGAAGGAACCGTGTATCACCCCAGACCAAAAAAATAAGGACTGATGTTCTTGCAGCAAGAAAAATCCCATGTCTTTCTCTTTCCTTGAGCATTTCTGTTTCTGTCTGACTGTTTTTTTTTTTTTTGCTTGGTAATCTTAACCAAAACACAACTTTCATTTCTTCCTGTAAGGCTGGTTCCATTCGCACAGAGGTCAGAATGTCTGAGATGCAAATTAGATGCATCACTGGGACAGCCCACGTAAGTTAGTATTTCTACTATGGGGTCAGACAATCTTCAGGCACCTCAGCATTCCAGTTGCAAGCTGGTAAAGTCATTTCTGGTTCAACATCCAAGTTCCGAGGTAGATGGAGGCACCATCATTGGAGTAGCGTTTGTGTTAACCAGTCAAATCATTGCGAGGATCTTATTACAGCCACAGAGGTGGGAAGGTCCTTGCATGTTCCAGTCATGGACCAGTCAAAGTCAAGACTCAGTCAAGGAAAGTGGGGAAATTTAAGTGGCTCTAGCTGTAATGATTATGGTGCATCCTTATGGCGTAAATGTGAAAAGGTTCATTGAAGTGAGACTCAAAAGACTCAGTTGGTTTTGAATATACATTATGGATAATGTAAGTTAATATGTCTATGTAATTATGTATATATTTCTAATGAACATAAACAACAACAATGCATCAGCATTGTTCTTGCTGTAATCTTATCTCTGTGACAGTTGTGTTTTTGTAGAAGGGGTAGGCTTGAATAAGCTATGGCTTCTGCCTACAGCCTTTCAGTCAGCTTGAAAACTTAGAATTTTTAGATGATGTTTTATTGCAAGTGAACCATAAAAAAATTCTTTCTTCCTTTCGTTCTTTCTTTCTTTCTTGAAAAATATTCAGGATGCACAATTTTATCAACAAAATATTGGTAAAAAAAAAATAAAAAGCTGAATATTGGTATCAGCCGATATTGAAATTTTTGCTCATAGTCACAGCTGATATACTGGCAAACATAAGATATTCCTTCAACTTACCTACTGCATAAGTACATGTAAAAATCAAGAGTTTCAAGAGGGAAATGGTTGTCTTCTTGTTTTATAACCATTCCTTACACACAAAAAAATGCCACATTGACAGCAACAAGTCACTTTTTGCAAAATAAAGACTCAGGCTGTTAACAAAAAACATCAGTACCAGCAGTAATGCAGTGGACAAAGGTTGGTGATCACTGCTGTAAAGAAAACAAGAGCAGTGATTGTGCACATCTGTTTGGTCCATAGACAAAAGAAGTTTTCACTTTCACTGAGGGTCAAAATGGAGGTCTACCTACGCAACTTCAGTGTTTTATCATCAAGAAACATGATCAATTGTTTAAAATATGTTACTGTGGATCCATAATACAAAGAATGGAAAAATCATTGCCCATTCTGGGCTAGACTGAAAACTTTTGGAAAGGGATATTTTTCACCCGAAGCCTCCTAAAGATTGACAAAAGAGAGAGCTTCATCCCCATAGAGTTGTCCCCTACTCTCGCTCTCTTTGCAGACTGAGCTCTCTGTGAAGCCTTAAACTTGCACGCTGAAGGACAATAAAACAAAGACAGGAGCTTGAGCAGAAACAAAGATGTTCACACGCGCTCCAACTCTCCTCAACACACAGTTAAGTGTTTCTGGCTGAAGCTTTACAGGCCTGCTCTGCACCACAGCGTGCCAACTCCAGCTGCAGACCCAGCTTCCCCTCTGCTCCACACAGCTGTAAATCCCCTCAGCACTCCTCTAAGACTCCTTTGGAAAGAGGAGCGAACATCAGGAGCCAAAGTGTCGCCTCCTCAGGCAGGTGGACAGCTGATCGCCGTAGAAAACAGGTCTTGGCAGGCAGGCGAGGCTCCAGTGTCTTGAGGTGCAACAAAAGGAGCCTGATCTCCGGCTTCAGAGGATGTGTAAGCTGCAGATTTCAAGGAATAAAATCAGCAGATTTCTCAGCGAGCTTTCTGATGTAAAGTGACACTTGTTCACAGAGAGACTCCTGACAGGTTCTAAGTAGGTGTTAAACTGGTCCATACTTAGCTGAAGTGACAGAGAACATCATTATTTGGAGAGAAATCTTTCCAGTGACACGAATGAAGCTGTTACAGTCACTGAAGAAGGCAGAGCTTGCTCCGGTTCAGTTTCCTTTTCTTGTATCTGCACGCAAGCTTTGAGCTCAGCCGATCCAAAAGTTTGTTTTCCACTGTCTTCTTTGTGGAGATTTGATTCCAGCTCTAGTTTTGAAGGCATCACAAGTAAAGCCATGGATGATGCACTGAACCAAGACTTTTGCACCAGTTTAAACACATGCTAAGACTCTCAATGACACCCCCGTCTCAAGGACATCTACCACCTCCACCATCTCCATAATGCCAAACCCATTTCACAGCCATCTTAAGAAGGTGTCACTTCTTTGACTTTGTATCTTAAAACGTTACAGTGGGATCCAAGCTCCGGCTTTGAGAGTCTTTCCTTTGTAGTGATGGGACCGTCAATTCAAGCAGAAGTGGTCAAACGTGAGCTGAGCATGAACCGAGTGACCATGTTTCCACCTTACACTCATGTTTAATAGAAGACTTTATGAATTAATTGTGTGCCTTGGGGAAAAAGGGGGACTGTGACCGTCATGGATGAGTAAAGAGAGGAAGCATACCAAAGAGGATTTCTTTATTCAGCTTTATGTGGATGAAAGTATTACCATTTTGAAGAGGACAGACGATCAGCCATCCTTGGAAGATCTACGCTGTTTTTTCCCATCCACTGGTGCACAAAGGTTAAGGTTTCAGTCAGAACCTTTCATTTCAGTGAGGACTAAAAAGACAGACCCATATTTAACGGTGTAATCCAGTGGTTTCAATTTGAATATCAAATAACAGAGGACAACTTTAAATAAGTATAAAATCAAATAGTACCTGCTTATGTGTGGTGCAGCAAAAATAAACTCCTAAACAGACAGTATTGAAGAGTGAATGATTTAAAAAAAAAAAAGAAAATTGGGAATCGAATTGAAATCGCAATATCTGCCAGAAAAATCACAATCACATCTTTTTCTAAAATCGTTCAGCCCTATTTCCAGAAATTATGTGTGCTCAGGGTCTAAAATGATCACCCTTACTTATCAAATGAGGGTAAAAATAAATCTAATTTTGGAAAATCTCTGTGTCAGTACAAACACTAAGTTGTTCACATCACTTACACTGCAACCACTTCTCTTGACATGAGACTGTCAAGAATGATTGGCAGGCAGCTACCCTGCCTGATAAAGCCAGGAGAAACACAGGAATCATACAACGATCCGTTGTTCCTTTAGATATAAAGAAATATACCCTTCATCAACATTCAGCTTGAAAACCTCATGCTACATTTTGGTCCCTCAGCCTCTGACAGTGTGTTTTTGATAGGATGGGTGTGTTGCTGTCTGACTTCTGGGACACTGTATGGACAACATAAGCCAGAACACCTCTAAACAGGCCATGACAGCACACAGGCCACACCGTGCTATTTATGGGCCACATGCACCATCCTAATGCACCTTTCTCCTGTTTGCATCCTGTTAGCAGTCCTTCAAACCAATTAACACCTAAGAAACTATTCAGGTCTGTTCCATGCGGCTGGATGCAATTAGGAGAAGGAAACATGGCCACTTATGGCAGGAAAGGGATTTAGGACACTGGGCTGGGAATTGAGACGACTGTTGGTTGGCCTAATGATGGAAGAGATGGACAGTGGTTACAAATAACTGTGAATAGAGATCAAGGTTGCAGCATCATCAGAATAAATCTAATAAAATATTTGACCTGAATTTAAAACTTTAGAGGATAAATTTACCATGTAAACATTTAACATAACAAAGATTAGCTGTTTTGTGAGCTGTGGTTTCTTTCTTCTTCTTAAGAGTCCCATGGGAGGAAAGTGGCGAAGGCAGCAGCGCTCTGATCTCCAAAGACTCCGCCCTTTCCAGATTATCGCTTTATGGGACTGGCGCCAGCGATTTTGACTCAGCCTGCGTTCCCAGCATTGCCCCCTTCAGCGAGGTTGTGTTCGGCGCTCGTCACGGCGCTCATTAGCACCGCAAAAAACACAAATGAATCATGACCGCCGACTGCGATCGAAAAATGTGTGCTGTTAATGTAACAGTAGGTCACGCAGAACTTTTCATCGAAGGCTTTGAAGGCTGGGCGCATTTTCACGTATGTGGCAAAGGTCTCTGTGTCAAAGGTTTTTATGCAGTTTTCCAACAAATACACATCACACTCACTCAAGGTGTTTGCGTTAATGCCATCCAGGGGTAAGAAAGAATGCCCCATTAAATGGAAGTCTTAGAGCTAAGTGGCCACAGGACTGTGCTTCAAGGTGTCCCTGCCACAAATAAGAATTAAATCATTAATTTTTTAAAGACAAAGTTCATGAAAATCCAAAAGCTCAAGAGCTTGACAATAAGACAAAATGTTGTATCCTTGGTTAGAATATATAAGCATCTTTTTGCTAAATTAGAAATAACAAATGTTAGTTTTAAGCCTCATCCCAAAACATAAAAATACTGGACTGTGAATGTGGGTGAGGGTATGGAGGACTGGATTGGTCTCTATGATATTGTGATGTGTTGAGATCAAGTTTAAACAAAATTCATATTGCATTAACAAAAGTTGCTCAGGGAGACCGATGGATGATATGAAATGGAAACCTCAAAACAACAGTTTAAAGCTTTTTTAGGGACAACTCACAAGCTCAGGATTGGACCCCGTCTTGCCTTCAGAGCTGCCCCACTCCTCGTGAGAAAGACTCAACGGAGAGCTGGAACATTCCTCAGTGATTTTGGTCAATGTTGACATAATAGCATCACACAGCTTCATGCAGATTTGGTGGCTGCATGTCCATGGTGCAAATCTCCTGCTCCACCACATCCCAAAAGTGGTTTTCTGAATTAAGATCTGGTGATTGTGGAGGCCACTTGAGCACAGTGAACTCATTGTAACATTCAAGACGCGTTCAGAAGATGGGAACACTGTGGTCATAAAGGGATGGACATGGTCAGTAAAAGTCCTCTAGTATGCAGTTAAGTTTCAACAATGCTTAAAAGGTATTAAAGGCCCAAAGTGTGCCAAGACAATCTTCCCAACATCATTACACCAGCACCAGCAGCCCGAACAGTTGACGCAAGGCAGAAAGGATCTGTGCTTTCATGATATTTATGACGAAATCCAACCAGACCATCTGGATGTTACAGAAGGAGTCTAGACCTTTTTTTACACACCAGGTATTGCATTTAATTTCATTGTACCTGTGCAGTGACACTAAAGATTCTATTCTATTCTATCAGACCAGGGAAAATTTTTGGCAAGGCCTTGCTAATTGTAGCCTCAATTTTCTGTACATGGCTGACAGGTAGTGGCACCTGATGTGGTCTTCTGCTGCTGCAAAACCAAGAGATGTTTGTGTGTGAAAACCCAGTAGATCAGCAGATTCAGAAAAAATAAGACCAGCCAGTTTGGTCCCAACAACCATGCCACGTTCAAAGTCTCCTCCATTCTGATGCTCAGTTTGAACTTTAGCTGGTTGTCTTGTCCAATGCTCTATAGCACGGGTGCAACCACACACAGAGTGCACAAGCACAAACTGTAAAATAATAATTGAAGATGCATGTCAGCATATTCTCATAGTATGTAAAAATCTGTGGCAAAAACTATTGTTAGGAATAATTAAACGTAAAAAATAAGCAAACAGTGTCATATGTAGCCTATCAAATGCATATTATTTATTTATTTTTAGTTAAATTATAACATTTTTATTACTTAAGAACATTAAATCAAGCAAGTAGCCCTCAATAATACTCATCTTTAGAGTAGCATTCAGGCTCAAAAAGGTGATTGCTGCCCTGTGATTGGCTGATGATACTTAAAAAGTGCATATCTTAAACTATAAACATACATGAGAATCAAAATACCATGACAGAAATCCTTTCTCTTGAGTCTGTATCCTTGATGCTTCCAAGAAGACGGCGACATTAGTCAATAAAACTGGGCCAGACTTCCCCTCTCCCTCTGCGGGCTGTAAATTATTTATCCCGACTGGAGGCCCATACATACAGCTTAACTATATGATGGACTAATGAGGGCTATTGATCGAATAATTGATTGCTTTATGCACGGACTAACAGACTGCCCACTGATCCATTTGGGCAGCTCATTACTTAATATGCATTATTCAGAGCTGACCACTAACGGGCAGAGACTGCAGCATCATCTCAGGATGAATGTCAACAAGAAAATAATAGCAGAGTCAGGGCCACATGAAAGCTTCGATGAGACTTTGAGTGCCGAGAGTAAACACACCGCTGCTCACCGTACGAGCAATAAAAGAGCTATCATCTTTGATTTCACGTCTGATGACACAGGGCTGCTAAAGTCTGCTGTTTATCCAGCCGGCTCGTACCTGTTCAGACTTTAACCTTGACTGTAACTTTTCATATTCCCGACTTCACTTTATTTCCATGTTGTTTTATGCCGTTGCCTCATCCATCCTTGACAAATCTGGCCTTTAAATCCCTTACAGACTGACAGAGCGAGCAACTTTGCCTTTCAAATAAGAGATCACGATGTGTTTGGCTTGCATCCTCAGTGCTGTGCTCTTGAGTTTTTCCACACATTTTGAGGTGAACCACAACACAAGCGTCTCTTCTTCCACTTGTCTGGAAACAAAATCCAAGAAAAACCCTCGGAGAACGCTTCAGATGAAGTAAATTACTGAACGCCCACATACTGACTCTGACCTGTTAGGGGGTTTTCTGGCTCAGCTGAAAGGCTAAGGTTACAGCCAGGGATGGAAAATATGGACATTTTCATCTAAATGATACTTGATAATGTTCTCAGCAATATAACAAACGGTTTTCACAGTACCAGAAATGAAAACTGATAACTATCGTAAAAATCAACTGCAGTGGCATGTGTTTAACTCTAAAATGGTGTCCAAGACATCCAACCTCAGGGAAGTCTTCATTCACCATTTAACATTAAAGACAAACTGAAACAAACTGTCAATGTTGACCGAATAAGTGGGCAAAAGTTGGAAAAGTGGACCAAACTGAAAAAGAGATGTAGAGAACCCTTGCTTCCTCACAAAGTCAAAATTGTCTCTAAATTCTCAACAAAAACATGCTTATTGCACAACTTTTTGTAAGTTGGAACAATCACAGCTTGTTGAGACATTCTTCCATGCAGGAGAGCATCAAATATCAGAAGTGTCATGTGTTTGTCATTGTTGCCACTGAAAAGGCCAATTTTTTTTCCACACAGTTAATCATCAGGAATCAATAACGAATCTTTAAAGATTTGGATCGACAAACAAACATATGACAGAAAAAAACATAACCTCCTTGGTGGAGGAAATAAAAAAGAAGAAATGTTGAATTTCCCAGCCCTAGTTGCTCCACAGCTGGGTAGCCCCTAACTTAAACTCTGCCTCCACCATTGTCCTCACATAGCATCCTTCTGTGATTGATTGTGAACTAAATTTGAGCAATGCAGTGAAAATCTGCGATCACACTATAATGGTCTGAAGTCTCAAGGAATGACAAGCCGAGGTCATAAAGCATTGGCCATCCACTTTTCTGATCCCATTTTCTGTTTTCTTTATTGCCATCAGACATGCGTCCATTCCTGGCAAACTGTGCGCACTGACTGTTTGACAGCGATGACAGGAGTGGGATGCCCCTGTGACTTTCTTTTCGATAAAACAGCACTCTAAGATCTCCTCTAACAACCATGGTAAAGACAGGATGGAGAGCGAGGACGAGTAGGAGTAGAAGAAAGAGAAAATGTGACTGTTATGACACGCCGTGGAGAATAGACGGGTCTCCAGAGATGGCTGAAGCTGAAAGCATCCAAATCGACTTCCTGGAAAAGCAGCCGTGGCGTGT